>CM038142.1:491751572-492167894 GCA_021437245.1 Aegilops speltoides
CGTGCTCTGGGACACGTGGCTCCAGGACGAGCGCGACGTGCGGCGCGTGATACGTCTCCATCGTATCTACTTTTCAAAACACTTTTGCCCTTGTTTTGGACTCTAACTTGCATGATTTGAATGGAACTAACCCGGATTGACGCTGTTTTCAGCAGAATTGCCATGGTGTTATTTTTGTGCAGAAATAAAAGTTCTCGGAATGACCTGAAACTTCACGGAGAATATTTTTGGAATTAATAAAAAATACTGGCAAAAGAATCAAGGCCAGGGGCCCCATACCCTGTCCACGATGGTGGGGGCGCACCTACCCCCTGGGTGTGCCCCCTTCCTCGTGGGCCCCTGGTGCTCGACCGACCTCAACTCCAACTCTATATGTTCACGTTCGGGGAGAAAAAAATCAGAGATAAGGATTCATCGCGTTTTATGATATGGAGCCGCCACCAAGCCCTAATCTCTCTCGGGAGGGCTAATCTTGAGTCCGTTCTGGGCTCCGGAGAGGGGAATCCGTCGCCATCGTCATCATCAACCTTCCTCCATCACCAATTTCATGATGCTCACCGCCGTGCGTGAGTAATTCCATCGTAGGCTTGCTGGACGGTGATGGGTTGGATGAGATTTACCATGTAATCGAGTTAGTTTTGTTAGGGTTTGATCCCTAGTATCCACTGTTCTAAGATTGATGTTGCTATGACTTTGCTATGCTTAATGCTTGTCACTAGGGCCCGAGTGCCATTATTTCAGATCTGAACCTATTATGTTTTCATGAATATATGTGAGTTCTTGATCCTATCTTGCAAGTCTATAGTCACCTACTATGTGTTATGATCCGGCAACCCCGAAGTGACAATAATCGGGACCACTCCCGGTGATGACCGTAGTTTGAGGAGTTCATGTATTCACTAAGTGTTAATGCTTTGGTCCGGTACTCTATTAAAAGGAGGCCTTAATATCCCTTAGTTTCCAATAGGACCCCGCTGCCTCGGGAGGGTAGGACAAAAGATGTCATGCAAGTTCTTTTCCATAAGCACGTATGGTTATATTCGGAATGCATGCCTACATTACATTGATGAACTGGAGCTAGTTCTATGTCACCCTAGGTTATAACTATTGCATGAGGAATCGCATCCGGCATAATTCTCCATCACCGATCCAATGCCTACGAGCTTTTCACATATTGCTCTTTGCTTAGTTACTTTACCGTTGCCACTGTTACAATTACTACAAAACTTCTACTGTTACTTTTGCTATTGTTACCGTTACTTCCATACTACTTTGCTACTAAATACTTTGCTGCAGATATCAAGTTATCCAGGTGTGGTTGAATTGACAAATCAACTGCTAATACTTGAGAATATTCTTTGGCTTCCCTTGTGTCGAATCAATAAATTTGGGTTGAATACTCTACCCTCGAAAACTGTTGCGATCCCCTATACTTGTGGGTTATCAAGACTATTTTCTGGCGCCGTTGCCGGGGAGCATAGCTCTATTCTTTGAGTCACTTGAGATATATATCTGCTGGTCACTATGAGGAACTTGAAAGACGAAAGAACTAAGATTTTTCCCTCAACTACGAGGGGAGGTAAGGAACTGCCATCTAGCTCTGCACTTGATTCACATTCTGTTTTGAGTAAGCTTGCGACACCTAAACCTGCTTCTGCTATTAATTCTGATATGTCACGTGCTATTGTTGATGCCACTTCTGCTATGCATGATACTTATGATGATACTACTTCTATGCTTGATACTACTGTGCCATTAGGTGAATTTCTTGATGAACAACTTGCTAGGGCTAGAGAGAATGAAATTATTGAAACTGATAATATTGATGAAAGTGATGATGAAGATTCTCCCCCTAGATATGAACTACTTGTTGTGCCTGAGGGTTATGTTATGGATGAAGAAACTGCTAGAGACTTTCTTGCTTGCAATGATAGATATGATCTTAAGAAATTATTAGCTAAGTTGAAAGAAAAATCTTTGAATGCTAGAATGAAATATGACCCTGATTTTGCTACTTGACCTATCTGTGTTACTGATAAGGATTATGATTTCTCTGTCGACCCTGAGATAATTACTTTGGTTGAATCTGATCCTTTTTATGGCTATGAATCTGAAATTGTTGTGGCACATCTTACTAAATTAAATGATATAGCCACCCTGTTCACTAATGATGAGAAAACTCGCTACTACTATATCCTCAAGTTATTTCCGTTCTCATTAAAGGGTGATGCTAAAATATGGTTTAATTCTCTTGATCCTGGTTGTGTGCGTAGTCCCCAGGATATGATTTATTACTTCTCTGCTAAATATTTCCCCGCTCATAAGAAACAAGCTGCTTTAAGGGAAATATATAATTTTGTGCAAATTGAAGAAGAGAGTCTCCCACAAGCTTGGGGGAGGCTTCTCCAATTACTTAATGCTTTGCCTGATCATCCTCTCAAGAAAAACGAAATACTTGATATCTTTTATAATGTACTAACCGATGCTTCCAGAGACCACCTGGATAGTTGTGCTGGTTGTGTTTTCAGGGAAAGAACAGTTGATCAAGCTGAATTGCTATTGAATAATATGTTGACTAATGAAAATAATTGGACACTTCCTGAACCAACTCCTAAGACAACTCTGAAGAAAAGGGGTATCCTATTTCTCAGTGCTGAGGATATGCAAGAGGAAAAGAAATCTATGAAAGAAAAAGGTATTAAAGCTGAAGATGTCAAGAATTTACCTCCTATTGAAGAACTATATGGTCTTGATAACCCGACACAGGTAGTAAAGGTAAATCTTCTCTATAGATTTGATGAAGGTGATATTCCTCGTTATAAGTCTGCAAGCCAATGCTTAGATGAGTTTGATAATTTTATTGTCAAACAAGAAAACTTCAATGCTTATGTTGGTAGACAATTGAAACGAAATGCTTATATGATTGAACACTTGAGTGATTATATGTCTAGATTTAAAGGTGAACTTAAACTCATTAGTAAACATGCTTCTATGGTTACCACTCAAGTAGAACAAGTGCTTAAAGCTCAAAATGATTTGCTCAATGAATTAAATAATAAGAAAAATGATAATGTTGTTAGAGTTATGACTAGAGGGGGTAAAATCACTCAGGAACCTTTGTATCCCGAGGGCCACCCTAAGAGAATTGAGCAAGATTCTCAGAGAACTAATGTTGATGCACCTAGTCCTTCTAAAAAGAAGAAAAAGAAAAATGATAGGACTTTGCATGCTTCTAGTGAACCTGTTATTGACACACTTGAGAATCCCAATGATATTTCTATTTCTGATGCTGAAACACAATCTGGTGATGAACATGAACCTAGTGATAATGTTAATGATGATGTTCATGTTGATGCTCAACCTAGTAATGACAATGATGTAGAGATTGAACCTGCTATTGATCTTGATAACCCACAATCAAAGAATCAACGTTATGATAAGAGAAACTTTGTTGCTAGGAAGCATGGTAAAGAAAGAGAACCATGGGTTCAGAAACCCATGCGTTTTCCTCCCAAACCATCCAAGAAAAAGGATGATGAGGATTTTGAGCGCTTTGCTGAAATGATTAGACATATCTTCTTGCATATGCGTTTTACTGATATGCTTAAAATGAATCCTTATGCTAAGTATATGAAGGATATTGTTACAAATAAAAGAAAGATACCGGAAGCTGAAATTTCCACCATGCCTGCTAATTATACTTTTAAGGGTGGAATACCTAAGAAACTAGGAGATCCAGGAGTACCAACTACACCATGCTCCATTAAAAGAAACTATGTTAGAACTGCTTTATGTGATCTTGGAGCCGGTTAGTGTTATGCCTCTCTCTTTATATTGTAGACTTGATTTGAATAAGTTGACACCTAGTGAAATATCTTTGCAAATGGCCGATAAATCAACCGCTATACCTGTCGGTATTTGTGAGGATGTGCCTGTTGTGGTTGCAAATGTTACTATTTTAACGGACTTTGTTATTCTTGATAGTCTGGAGGACGATAATATGTCAATTATCCTTGATAGACCCTTTTTGAATATTGCAGGGGCTGTTATTGATTGCAACAAAGGCAATGTCACTTTTCATGTTAATGGTAATGAGCATACGGTACACCTTCCGAGGAAACAAGTCCACAGTATCAATTCTATTGGAAAAATTTCAACTATTACCATTGAAGGTTTTGAATTTCCTCTTCCTACTGTCAAGAAGAGATTTGATATTCTTATTGTTGGGGATGTGCATATCCCCGTTGAGGTAACATAGTGTTATTCGAAATTTCTCCGGTTTCATGTTATTCGGAATGAGTTTTTTAACAAGACTTGATCAACCTTGGTAGCGGATTCCTTTTGATGAGCATGAGATGCATGAAGTTAAAAAGCACAACCTTCTGTACCCTCCTTTTACTTTCTGTTATTTAGATTAAATAAAGAAAAATAGTATTTTCTGTCTGTTTTCTGAATTATCCATGCAATAAAAAAATACCCCAAAAATAAAAGTCCTCCAAATGCCCTGAAAATGAAATATTTTTTTCTAGAATATTTGAGAATATCTGGCACTGAGAACACATAAGGGGGAGCAAGCACCTGGCCACGAGGGTGCAGGGCGCGCCCACCCCCTGGGCGCCCCCTGCCTCGTGGCCCCCTGGTGCCCCCCATTTATTCCAACAACCACACACTCCTTCCTCCCAAAGAAATCACCAACCAGCTCAAGCACGAGTTCTAGCTCATCTTGCTGCCATTTTCGATCTCCTTGCTCAAAGCTCCACTCACAAAACTGCTTTGGGGGATTGTTCTTCGGTATGTGACTCCTCCAATGATCCAATTAGTTTTTGTTCTAGTGCCTTATTTATTGCAAATTTTTGCTGCTGAGGTGACCCTGTTCTTGAGCTTGCATGTCAAATTTATATGGTCCCAAGTAGTTCTAATGCATGATATAGTCTCTAGGCACTTGTGGGAGTAGTTGCTATTTTGTTGAGTTTGGTTCACTTTTATTTTAAGTTACTTAAATTTTCAGAATTTTTTCAAAGGAAGAAATATGTTTAGGAAAATATACCAAGGTGGTTCTTCAAGGAAGCAAGGACCCAGGCCTACAATACGTGAGCCGGACCATGAACCACCAAGAGAAGCTCAAGTGCGGCCTTGTGAATGGCCGTCAGAAGATTTCATGGTTCGAGCGGGAATTAAGGAGGAATTTGACGCATATGTGCGTAATGCTGAACTCGAGGGCTTCATGCTAGATAAGTGCCCTCAGTATTATCACCTAACTGTTTCCTTCATGAGAAGGTTCAAATTTTCATCTTCACACCGTCCTATTTGATATCTATGGTAAATCATACTATGGACTTTGAGGATTTTAATACTGCTTGTAAACTTCCGCAGTGGGGTAGTGCGAGTGAACCTCGCAAATATGAGTTTAAGGATTTTCTTGCTAGTGTCACTGTGGGGGAATCTAGGGAAATAACACAAGCTACCATAGGGAGCATTCATTTTCCTCCTATACATTATTTTTCTATCTTTATAGGTAGATGCATAAACGGTAAGGATGAGGCATGCCACATGTGTGTTGCTAACCTTAGTGTTCTCAAGAGTGCTGTTTTAGGAGATAAACAATATAACTTGGGGGCCATTGTTGCACGAAGGTTTCATAATAATGGTTTAAGTGGAGACTTGTTTGGTGGAATTTATGCAACCCGTGTGGCTAATTTTCTTGAGATACCCATACATGAAAATGATATGGAATTGCCTCCCACCTATCTAGATTATAATGCTATGGTTCGCCATCAGTTCATTGAGAGGAATGAACAACCTCTCTAGTAACGACTAATGTTTGACAGGCGCCGCACTTTCCATGTTGCTCTCCCTGCTCCTACTTTCTTTGACTTTTAGGCAAAAGGGAGATATATTATAACCAGGGAGGAGGCGAACGAGTATAAGAGGAGGAGGAGGCAGCTCGCCTCCAAGCTGCAGCTCATGAGGCAATAGCTGCTGCATCTCAGTACGACCCCAACTACAACTTTGGTCCATGGGCATATACCAACTTAGGCCAAAAGCCTAAGCTTGGGGGAGTACGTATTTCTCACCGACATTACATTCATGTTCACACACTCATGCCAGTTGTCGGTGCTCATACTTTTTGATTGTAATATCCATGCTAGTTTATTTTCTTTTTCCCGCCTTCTTCTTGTGTGTTTGAAAAACCTTAAGAAAAACAAAAAATTAGTTGTAGATTTTAGCTAGTTTACTTTCCTTGCCTATAGTAGTAATAACTAAAAGAAAACCCAAAAAGATTTCTTGTTCTTCTTTTGCTTGTTGGGAGTTTTCCCGTGTAAATAGTTTTATTTTATTTCTTTTCTTTGGGGGTCGAGAGGAGAAGACCATGATGAAAATGTTGAACTGGCTCTTATATGCATTATTGTTGATTTAATCAAGAGCCTATGCTACTTTGTCTTCTCCTTTGTATTAGATGCTTGCAGATTCCAGCTTAGTCCAATGCACGTGCACTATTATTATTATACACATCGTTCGGTCGTGCAAGTGAAAGGCAATAATGACGATATATGATGGACTGATTGAGATGAGAGAAGCTGGTATGAACTCGACCTATCTTGTTTTTGTACATATGATTAGTTCATCGTTCCCGATTCAGCCTATTATGAATGAAACATGTTTGCAATGACAATTAGAGATTATAGTTGCTTATGCCATGCTTAATCCACTAGGAGTTTATAATGGTTTACCTTGTGTGCCAACATGCTATTAAAATGATTGTGATGTGGTATGATAGGGTGGTATCCTCCTTTGAACGATTCGAGTGACTTGACTTGGCACATGTTCACACATGTAGTTGAAACAAATCAACATAGCCTCCACGATATTTATGTTCATGGTGGATTATATCCTACTAATGCTTGCACTCAATGTTTATTAGTTTTAATGCATGTTCGTGACTGTTGTCGCTCTCTAGTTGGTTGCTTCCCAGTCTTTTTCTAGCCTTCACTTGTACTAAGCGGGAATACTGCTTGTGCATCCACTTCCATAAACCCCAAAGTTATTCCATATGAGTCCACCATACCTTCCTATATGCGCTATCTACCTGTCATTCCAAGTAAATTTGTATGTGCCAAACTCTAAACCTTCAAATGAAATTCTGTTTTGCATGCTCGAATAGCTCATGTATCAACTAGGGTTGTCTGTATCTCCCATGCTAGGCGGGTTATTCTCAAGAGGAGTGGACTCCTCTCCTCACTCACGAGAAAATGGCTGGTCACTGGGATGTCCAGTCCCATTCTCTAAGCAACTCAAATCGAAATAATTGCAAACAAAACTCCCCCAGGGCTGTTGCTAGTTGGAGGCACTCGTTGTTTCGAGCCAGCCATGGATTGATGGTTGTTGGTGGTGGGGGAGTATAAACTTTACCATTCTATTTGGGAACCGCCTATAATGTGTGTAGCATGGAAGATATCGAGATCTCTCGGTTGTTATGTTGACAATGAAAGTATGCCGCTCAAAATATTATTTATCTCTATTTCAAAATCGAGCTCTGGCACCTCTACAAATCCCTGCTTCCCTCTGCGAAGGGCCTATCTATTTACTTTTATGTTGAGTCATCACCCTCTTATTAAAAAGCACCAGTTGGAGAGCACCGCTATCATTTGCATCCATTACTATTAATTTATATTGGGTATGACTATGACTGGATCTCTTTTACCATGAATTATAATGTTTAGTCAGTCCTTGATCTTTAGAGGTGCTCTGAATTTATGTTTTGCGGTCTCAGCAAGGGCTAGCGAGAAACCATCTTGTTATATCATATTATAATTGTTTTGAGAAAGTGTTGTCATGTGAGATTTATTATTATTGCCCGCTAGTTGATTATGTCATTGATATGAGTAAACATGAGACCTAAATGTTATTCTGAATATGGTTAGTTCATAATCTTTGCTGAAAACTTGAATGCTGGCTTTACATATTTACAACAACAAGAGCAAACAGAGTTTGTGAAAGTTTTTCTTTATCACTTTCAGTTTTTCAACTGAATTGCTTGAGGACAA
The DNA here is from genome assembly GCA_021437245.1 of Aegilops speltoides. Taxonomy (NCBI): domain Eukaryota; kingdom Viridiplantae; phylum Streptophyta; class Magnoliopsida; order Poales; family Poaceae; genus Aegilops; species Aegilops speltoides. The sequence goes on from CM038142.1 coordinate 491,759,618, forward strand.
GCAAAGGTTTAAGCTTGGGGGAGTTGTTACGTCTCCATCGTATCTACTTTTCCAAACACTTTTGCCCTTGTTTTGGACTCTAACTTGCATGATTTGAATCGAACTAACCCGGACTGACGCTGTTTTCAGCAGAATTGCCATGGTATTATTTTTGTGCAGAAATAAAGGTCTCGGAATGACCTGAAACTTCACGGAGAATATTTTTTAATTAATAAAAAATACTGGCAAAAGAATCAAGGCCAGGGGGCCCACACCCTGTCCACAAGGGTGGGGGGCACGCCTACCCCCTGGGCCCGCCCCCTGCCTCGGGGGCCCCCTGGTGCTCCACCGACCTCAACTCCAACTCTATATATTCACGTTCGGGGAGAAAAAAATCAGAGAGAAGGATTCATCGCGTTTTACGATACGGAGCCGCCAAGCCCTAATCTCTCTCGGGAGGGCTGATTTGGAGTCCGTTCTAGGCTCTGGAGAGGGGAATCCGTCGCCATCGTCATCATCAACCTTCCTCCATCACCAATTTCATGATGCTCACCGCCGTGCGTGAGTAGTTCCATCGTAGGCTTGCTGGATGGTGATGGGTTGGATGAGATTTACCATGTAATTGAGTTAGTTTTGTTAGGGTTTGATCCCTAGTATCCACTATGTTCTGAGATTGATGTTGCTATGACTTTGCTATTCTTAATGCTTGTCACTAGGGCCCGAGTGCCATGATTTCAGATCTGAACCTATTATGTTTTCATGAATATATGTGAGTTCTTGATCCTATCTTGCAAGTCTATAGTCACCTACTTGTTGGAGATATGCCCTAGAGGCAATCATGTATGATGATATTTCCTATGTGTTTATGAATAAAGATAGTCCTTGGACATTATCGATGATGTGTATCAACAAGTACGTGACTTGTTTATGGGACTATGCATTGTATGATGACTGTCCTAGTCGAAAGGGCTGTGTGGACGTGCAACCGACTAGACTAGCATATGACACGGTTGATGGCTTGGTCTCACTAGCCATGGAGCATTGGATGCTAACTGGATAATATGGACTTGGAAAGGTCTGGTCGGATTCGACGTAGTCGGATCCGAGTCGAGATAAGGTCCGAGTCGGACAGACCCAACTATGAGACGCAACGATATGTCATCTGTGAGTCTCTAGTACAACATACGTTCCATGTCCTAAGACCTGAGCTGACGCATTTACTCCGGTGGTGACAGACTTGCTTTGGGCTGACCAAACGCTACTCCGTGACTGGGTAATTACAAAGGTAGGTTTCGGGTTTGTCCAGTCCCATGCTGCGTGACATGGTCGAGCAAGATGGGATTTGCCCCTCCGATCAGGAGAGATATACTCTTGGCCCCTCGTGTGATCCGACCAGGATAAGCATGGCCATGCGACAAGGATTATGAGATAATCCGGATAGTGGTCGGTATCACTGGAACGAGAAAGAGGTCGGGCTACCACAAGGATGACATACTCGCCTTGAGCCCGACAACATATATCGTGTGGCACAGGGAACAGAAGTATGATGTACAAGTTCGCCTAACCAGCTTCATGGTCTGCTTGGTGTTTGTCATGCCTTGCTAGAGGCCGCTACCAACCGTGCAGTTCGGAGGTGATCCGAACTGTGACCAAGCCGACTTGAACCTAAGGGGTCGCACGCTTAAAGGAAGGAACCTACGAGGACGAATCCGAGGAAACTGGTCGGATGTGATCCGAGCTGTATTCGGATTGTGGCTGAGTAGGCTTGTGGGCTTTAGGGTGCGTGCGAGGCCCAAGTGTTGAGCCCCGACGGACGCCTATATAAAGTGGAGGTGCAGCACACTCATGGGTTGATCGCTTCGGCGCTGCGACTAGGGTTTGCATGTATTGCGAATAGCCGTCTCAACTAGCCGGCGACTGTGTGATCGCACCTAGCAGTCCGCCACACGGTGTTCCTCCTGCACGCGCGGATACCGTTAGAGGCGGTGCACTTGCGTCGCTCCGGCAAACTTGTACATGGGATCGCAGCAAGGGCTAGCGAGATACCATCTTGTTATATCATATTATAATTGTTTTGAGAAAGTGTTGTCATGTGAGATTTATTATTATTGCCCGCTAGTTGATTATGTCATTGATATGAGTAAACATGAGACCTAAATGTTATTGTGAATATGGTTAGTTCATAATCTTGGCTGAAAACTTGAATCCTGGCTTTACATATTTACAACAACAAGAGCAAACAGAGTTTGTAAAAGTTTTTCTTTATCACTTTCAGTTTGTCAACTGAATTGCTTGAGGACAAGCAAAGGTTTAAGCTTGGGGGAGTTGATACGTCTCCATCGTATCTACTTTTCCAAACACTTTTGCCCTTGTTTTGGACTCTAACTTGCATGATTTGAATGGAACTAACCCGGACTGACGCTGTTTTCAGCAGAATTGCCATGGTATTATTTTTGTGCAGAAATAAAGTTCTCGGAATGACCTGAAACTTCACGGAGGATATTTTTTAATTAATAAAAAATACTGGCAAAAGAACCAAGGCCAGGGGGCCCACACCCTGTCCACAAGGTGGGGGGCGCGCCTACCCCCGGGCCCGCCCCACTGCCTCGTGGGCCCCCTGGTGCTCCACCGACCTCAACTCCAACTCTATATATTCACGTTCGGGGAGAAAAAAATCAGAGAGAAGGATTCATCGCCTTTTACGATACGGAGCCGCCGCCAAGCCCTAATCTCTCTCGGGAGGGCTGATTTGGAGTCCGTTCTAGGCTCCAGAGAGGGGAATCCGTCGCCATCGTCATCATCAACCTTCCTCCATCACCAATTTCATGATGCTCACCGCCATGCGTGAGTAATTCCATCGTAGGCTTGCTGGATGGTGATGGGTTGGATGAGATTTACCATGTAATCGAGTTAGTTTTGTTAGGGTTTGATCCCTAGTATCCACTATGTTCTGAGATTGATGTTGCTATGACTTTGCTATTCTTAATGCTTGTCACTAGGGCCCGAGTGCCATGATTTCAGATCTGAACCTATTATGTTTTCATGAATATATGTGAGTTCTTGATCCTATCTTGCAAGTCTATAGTCACCTACTTGTTGGAGATATGCCCTAGAGGCAATCATGAATGATGATATTTCCTATGTGTTTATGAATAAAGATAGTCCTTGGACATTATCGATGATGTGTATCAGCAAGTACGTGACTTGTTTGTGGGACTATGCATTGTATGATGACTGTCCTAGTCGAAAGGGTTGTGTGGACGTGCAACCGACTAGACTAGCATATGACACGGTTGATGGCTTGGTCTCACTAGCCATGGAGCATTGGATGCTAACTGGATAATATGGACTTGGAAAGGTCTGGTCGGATTTGACGTAGTCGGATCCGAGTCGAGATAAGGTCCGAGTCGGACAGACCCAACTATGAGACGTAGCGATATGTCATCTGTGAGTCTCTAGTACAACATACGTTCTATGTCCTAAGACCTGAGCTGACGCATTTACTCGGTTGGTGACAGACTTGCTTTGGGCTGACCAAACGCTACTCCGTGACTGGGTAGTTACAAAGGTAGGTTTCGGGTTTGTCCAGTCCCATGCTGCGAGACATGGTCGAGCAAGATGGGATTTTCCCCTCCGATCAGGAGAGATATACTCTGGGCCCCTCGTGTGATCCGACCAGGATAAGAATGGCCATGCGACAAGGATTATGAGATAATCTGGATAGTGGTCGGTATCACTGGAACGAGAAAGAGGTCGGGCTACCACAAGGATGACATACTCGCCTTGAGCCCGACAATATATATCGTGTGGCACAGGGAACAGAAGTATGATGTACAAGTTCGCCTAACCAGCTTCATGGTCTACTTGGTGTTTGGCATGCCTTGCTAGAGGCCGCTACCAACCGTGCAGTTCGGAGGTGATCTGAACTGTGACCAAGCCGACTTGAACCTAAGGGGTCGCACGCTTAAAGGAAGGGACCTACAAGGACGAATCCGAGGAAACTGGTCGGATGTGATCCGAGCTGTATTCGGATTGTGGCTGAGTAGGCTTGTGGGTTTGCATGTATTGCGAATAGCCGTCTCCACTAGCCGGCGACTGTGTGATCGCACCTAGCAGTCCGCCGCATGGTGTTCCTCCTGCACGCGCGGATACCGTTAGAGGCGGTGTACTTTGCGTCGCTCCGGTGAACTTGTACGTGGGATCGGACGACCGGCTGTTCGAGGGAGATCAGACGAGGAGGAGACGATCCACGCGGACGCGCTGCCCCAACTCTTCTTCCACTGAACGGCACTGCGCGTCTAGTGGTAACGAACTGTGATCCATCTCCCATAGCATGTACCTGTTGTTCTGCGCGTAGGAAAAATTTAATTTGCAGTCGACGCACCCTACCGTAGACCCCAACACTACTATGTGTTATGATCTGGCAACCCCGAAGTGACAATAATCGGGACCACTCCCGGTTGTGATCGTAGTTTGAGGAGTTCATGTATTCACTAAGTGTTAATGCTTTGGTCCGGTACTCTATTAAAAGGAGGCCTTAATATCCCTTAGTTTCCAAATAGGACCCTGCTGCCACGGGAGGGTAGGACAAAAGATGTCATGCAAGTTCTTTTCCATAAGCACGTATGACTATATTCGGAATACATGCCTACATTACACTGATGAACTGGAGCTAGTTCTGTGTCACCCTAGGTTATAACTATTGCATGAGGAATCGCATCCGGCATAATTCTCCATCACCGATCCAATGCCTACGAGCTTTTCACATATTACTCTTTGCTTAGTTACCTTACCGTTGCCACTGTTACAATTACTACAAAACTGCTACTGTTACTTATGCTACTGTTACCGTTACTTCCATACTACTTTGCTACTAAATACTTTGCTGCAAATATCAAGTTATCCAGGTGTGGTTGAATTGACAACTCAACTGCTAATACTTGAGAATATTTTTTGGCTCCCCTTGTGTCGAATCAATAAATTTGGGTTGAATACTCTACCCTCGAAAACTGTTGCGATCCCCTATACTTGTGGGTTATCAGCGCGCGTCGTACTTCGCTGGCACGGTGTCGAGGCTGCGGCGGCCACGTCGGGAGGTGCGTGGGCGTACGCGGGTGCGCAGCCTCACACCCACGCCGCCGCCTTCCCCGTATCCGTCACCACCTCCACCTCCTCGCATGATGATACGTCTCCAACGTATCTATAATATTTGATGGCTCCATGCTACTTTATCTACTGTTTTGGACCATATTGGGCTTTATTTTCGGGACTAACCTATTAACCGGAGGCCCAGCCCAGAATTGCTATTTTTTTGCCTATTTCAGTGTTTCGAAGAAACGGAATATCAAACGGAGTCCAAACGGAATGAAACCTTTGGGAACGTGATTTTCTCACCGAACATGATCCAGGAGACTTGGACCCTACTCCAAGAAGTAACAGAGGCGGTCACGAGGTGGGGGCGCCTCAGGGCGCCCCCTGCTCGTGGCCCCCATGCTCCACCGACGTACTCCTTCCTCCTATATATACCTCGTATCCCCAAACGATCGTAATAGGAGCCAAAACCTAATTCCACCGCCGCAACCTTCTCAGATCCATGAGATCCCATCTTGGGGCCTGTTAGGAGCTCACGAGGGGGCATCCACCATGGAGGGCTTCTACATCAACACCTTAGCCCCTCCGATGAAGTGTGAGTAGTTTACTTCAGACCTTCGGGTCCATAGCTAGTAGCTAGATGGCTTCTTCTCTCTTTTTGGATCTCAATACAATGTTCTCCCCCTCTCTCGTGGAGATCTATTCGATGTAATCTTCTTTTTGCGGTGTGTTTGTTGAGACCGATGAATTGTGGGTTTATGATCCAACTTATCTATGAATAATATTTGAATCTTCTTTGAATTCTTTTATGTATGATTGAGTTATCTTTGCAAGTCTCTTCGAATTATCCTTTTGGTTTGGCCAACTAGATTGGTAGTTCTTGCAATGGGAGAAGTGCCTAGCTTTGGGTTCAATCTTGCGGTGTCCTTTCCCAAAGGATGTAAGGGCAGCAAGGCACGTGTTGTATTGTTGCCATCGAGGATAACAAGATGTTTTTATCATATTGCATGAATTTATCCTCTATATCATGTCATCTTGCTTAAGGCGTTACTCTGTTTTTAACTTAATACTCTAGATGCATCTGGATAGCGGTCGATGAGTGGAGTAATAGTAGTAGATGCAGAATCGTTTCGATCTACTTGTCTCGGACGTGATGCCTATATACATGATCATACCTAGATATACTCATAACTATGCTCAATGCTGTCAATTGCTCAACAGTAATTTGTTCACCCACCGTAGAATATCTATGCTCTTGAGAGAAGCCACTAGTAAAACCTATGGCCCCAGGATCTATTCTCATCATATCAATCTCCATTACCTTATTTACTTGCTTTGTTTTTACTTTGCCTTTTACTTTTCACTTTGCATCTATCTATCAAAAATACCAAAAATATTATTTATCATCTCTATTAGATCTCACTCTCGTAAGTGATCGTGAAGGGATTGACAACCCCTAATCGCGTTGGTTGCGAGGAGCTATCGTTTTGTGTAGGCACGAGGGACTTGTGCGTGGTCTCCTACTGGATTGATACCTTGGTTCTCAAAAACCGAGGGAAATACTTACGCTACTTTGCTGCATCATCCTCTCCTCTTCGGGGAAATCCAACGCAGTGCTCAAGAGGTAGCAAGAAGATTTTCTGGCACCGTTGCCGGGGAGGCTCACGCAAGCAAGTCAACCATACCAAGTACCCATCACAATCCCTATCTCTCGCATTACATTATTTGCCATTTGCCTCTCGTTTTCCTCTCCCCCACTTCACCCTTGCCGTTTTATTCGCCCTCTCTTTCCCAATCTCCCCCTCTCTTCCCGTTTGCCTTTTTCCTGTTGCCTTTATGTTTGCTTGTGTGTTGGATTACTTGTTGCCATGGCACAAGATAATACCAAATTGTGTGACTTCTCGAATACCAATAATAATGATTTTCTCAGTACTCCGATTGCTCCTCTTAATAATGATGAGTCTTTTGAAATCAATACCGCTTTGCTGAATCTTGTTATGAAAGATCAATTCGCCGGCCTTCCTAGTGAAGATGCCGCTACTCATCTAAACAATTTTGTTGATTTGTGTGATATGCAAAAGAAGAAAGATATAGATAACAATATTGTCAAATTGAAGTTATTTCCGTTTTCACTTAGAGATCGTGCTAAAGTTTGGTTTTCGTCTTTGCCTAAAAATAGTATTGATTCTTGGAACAAGTGCAAAGATGCTTTTATCTCTAAGTATTTTCCTCCCGCTAAGATCATCACTCTTAGGAACGATATTATGAATTTTAAACAACTTGATCATGAGCATGTTGCCCAATCTTGGGAAAGAATGAAATTGATGCTTCGCAATTGCCCTACTCATGGTTTGAATTTATGGATAATCATACAAAAATTTTATGCCGGATTGAATTTTGCTTCTAGAAATCTTTTAGATTCGGCCGCGGGAGGCACGTTTATGGAAATTACGTTAGGAGATGCTACAAAATTGCTTGATAATATTATGGCTAATTATTCTCAATGGCACACCGAAAGATCTTCTAGTAAAAAAGTGCATGCTATAGAAGAAATCAATGTTTTGAGTGAAAAGATGGATGAACTTATGAAGATGTTTGCTAATAAAAATACTTCTCTTGATCCCAATGATATGCCTTTGTCTACTTTGATTGAGAATAATAATGAATCTATGGATTTGAATTTTGTTGGTAGGAATAGTTTTGGAAACAATGCGTATAGAGGGAATTTTAATCCTAGGCCTTATCCTAGTAATCCTTCTAATAATTATGGAAATTCCTACAACAACTCTTATGGAAATTTAATAAGATGCCCTCTGAATTTGAGAGTAGTGTTAAAGAGTTTATGAATTCACAAAAGAACTTTAATGCTTTGCTTGAAGAGAAATTGCTTAAAGTTGATGATTTGGCTAGGAACGTTGATAGAATTTCTCTTGAAATTGATTCTTTAAAGCTTAGATCTATTCCTCCTAAGCATGATATCAATGAGTCTCTCAAAGCCATGAGAATTTCCGTTGATGTGTGCAAAGAGAGAACCGCTAGGATGAGTGCTTCCAAAGATGCCTTTATTAAAGCGTGTTCTTCCAATTCTTATGAAAATCAAGATGAAGATCTAAAAGTTATTCATGTGTCCCCCATTAAGTCTTTGTTTTGCAATATGAATCTTGATGAAACTGAATATGATCTTCCTTTACCTAGAAGGCGTTCTAAGAATTCGGAGTTTCTAGATCTTGATGATGAAATCGATGAAAGTGGGATTGAAAGAAATAAAAACCTAGATGTTGCTAAACCCACTATTTTGTATCTCAAGGAATTTAATTATGAAAATTGCTCTTTAATTGGTTGTATTTCCTTTTTGCAATCCGTGCTAGATTCTCCTCATGCTTATAGTCAAAATAAGGCCTTTACCGAACACATTGTTGATGCCTTGATGCAATCTTATGAAGAAAAACTTGAGTTGAAAGTTTCTATCCCTAGAAAACTCTATGATGAGTGGGAACCTACTATCAAAATTAAAATTAAAGATTATGAGTTTCATGCTTTGTGTGATTTGGGTGCTAGTGTCTCTACTATTCCTAAAACTTTGTGTGATTTGCTAGATTTCCGTGACTTTGATGAATGCTCTCTAAACTTGCATCTTATGGATTCCACTATTAAAAATCCTATGGGAAGAATTAATGATGTTCTTATTGTTGCAAATAGGAATTATGTGCCCGTAGATTTTATCGTTCTTGATATAGATTGCAATCCTTCATGTCCTATTATTCTTGATAGACCTTTCCTTAGAATGATTGGTGCAATTATTGATATGAAGGAAGGGAATATTAGATTCCAATTTCCCTTAAAGAAGGGCATGGAACACTTCCCTAGAAAGAAAATAAAATTACCATATGAATCTATCATGAGAGCCACTTATGTATTGCCTACCAAAGATGGCAATACCTAGATCTATCCTTACTTTTATGCCTAGCTAGGGGCGTTAAACGACAACGCTTGTTGGGAGGCAACCCAATTTTATTTTTGTTTTTTTGTTTTTGCTTCTGTTTAGGAATAAATAATACATATAGCCTCTGTTTGTATGTGGTTCTATGTTTTAATTAGTGTTTGTGCCAAGTAGAACCTATAGGATAACCTACGGTGATAGTTGATTTGATTGTGCTGAAAAACAGAAACTTTGAGCGCAAAAATATAATTTTGTTAAATCACATAAACGTGCTTTTGCGTTGATTCTTTTTGCTTCTGTTCAATAAACAAAATTTCCAGGACTTCCTATTTTTGTAGAATTTTTAGAGTTCCAGAAGTTTGCGTTAGTTACATATTGCTACAGACTGTTCTGTTTTTGACAGATTTTGTTTTGCGTGTGTTGTTTGTTTATTTTGATGAATCTATGGCTAGTAAAATATTTTATAATCCATAGAGAAGTTGGAATACAGTAGGTTTAACACCAATATAAATAAAGAATGAGTTCATTACAGTACCTTTAGTAGTTCTTTTGTTTTCTTTCTCTAACGGAGCTCACGAGATTTCTATTGTGTTTTGTGTTGTGAAGTTTTCAAGTTTTGGGTGAATTCTTTTGATGGATTATGGAACAAGGAGTGGCAAGAGCCTAACCTTTGGGATGCCCATGGAACCCCCAAGATAACCCAAGGAAACCAAAAAGTCAAAGCTTGGGGATGCCCCGGAAGGCATCCCCTCTTTCGTCTACTTCCATCGGTAATTTACTTGGAGCTATATTTTTATTCACCACATGATATGTGTTTTGCTTGGAGCGTCTTGTATTATTTGCGTCTTTGCTTGTTAGTTTACCACAATCATCCTTGCTGTACACACCTTTTGAGAGAGCCATACATGAATTGGAATTTGTTAGAATACTCTATGTGCTTCACTTATATCTTTTGAGCTTGATAGTTTTGCTCATAGTGCTTCACTTATATCTTTTGAGCGTGATAATTTTTGCTCTAGTACTTCACTTCGATCTTTTAGAGCACGGTGGTGGATTTGTTTTAAATAAACTATTGATCTATCATGCTTCACTTAGATTATTTTGAGAGTCGTTAATAGCATGGTAATTTGCTTAATGTTAATATACTTGGTATTCAAGATATGTGAAACTTTATTTTGAGTGCGTTGAATACTAAGATAAGTTTGATGCTTGATAATTGTTTTGAGATATGAAGATGGTGATATTAGAGTCATGCTAGTTAAGTAGTTGTGAATTTAAAAAATACTAGTGTTGAAGTTTGTGATTCCCGTAGCATTCACGTATGGTGAACCGTTATGTGATGAACTCGGAGCATGATTTATTTATTGATTGTCTTCCTTATGAGTGGCGGTCGAGGACGAGCGATGGTCTTCTCCTACCAATCTATCCCCCTAGGAGCATGCGCGTAATACTTTGCTTTAATAACTTCTAGATTTTTGCAATAAGTATATGAGTTCTTTATGACTAATGTTGAGTCCATGGATTATACACACTTTTTCCCATCCTTCCACCATTGCTAGCCTCTCTAATACCGTGCACTTTTCGCCGGTATCATACACCCACCATATATCTTCCTCAAAACAGCCACCATACCTACCTATCATGGCATTTCCATAGCCATTTCGAGATATATTGCCATGCAACTTTCCACCGTTCCGTTTATTATGACACGCTCCATCATTGTCATATTGCTAGCATGATCATGTAGTTGACATCGTATTTGTGGCAAAGCCACCGTTCATAATTCTTTCATACATGTCACTCATGATTCATTGCATATCCCGGTACACCACCGGAAGCATTCATATAGAGTCATACTTTGTTCTAAATATCGAGTTGTAATTTTTGAGTTGTAAGAAAAATAAAAGTGTGATGATCATAAAGATTAGAGCATTGTCCCAAGTGAGGAAAGGATGATGGAGACTATGATTCCCCCACAAGTCGGGATGAGACTCCGGACGAAAAAAAAGAGGCCAAAAAAAAGAGAAAGGCCCAAATAAAAAAAATGAGAGAAAAAGAGAGAAGGGACAATGCTACTATCCTTTTACCACACTTGGGCTTCAAAGTAGCACCAAGATCTTCATGATAGAGAGTCTCTCATTTTGTCACTTTCATATACTAGTGGGAATTTTTCATTATGGAACTTGGCTTGTATATTCCAACGATGGGCTTCCTCAAAATGCCCTAGGTCTTCGTGAGCAAGCAAGATGGATGCACACTGAAAGTGCGTTATATCGACTAGAGGGGGGTGAATAGACGATTTTTATGAATTGTTCACTGAGGAATTTGCTGGTGAGGAAATTCCTTAGCGAAGAACTACTTGCAGCGGAATAAGTACTCAGAAGTAAGCATAACAGAATACAAGCATGGTCATCATGATGAAATGAAGACTAGCACAGAGTACAGAAAGCGTAATCACGGGATAACACAAGATGAAGACAAACAGATCAAGAAATTGAACCGAGGAAATTGAGAAAGTCTTGACCAAAGTCTTCAAGCATAGATATGAACAAACACTCAACACAGTAATGAGGAAATGAAAGGGTTGAGGAAATAGAACCAGTTAGGTTGGTGAAGACAATGATTTGGTAGACCAGTTCCAACAGCTGTCTCAGTTGTACGTCTGGTTGGAGCGGCTGAGTATTTAAACTCGAGGACACACAGTCCGGGACACCCAGTCGCTAAGCACGCAGCTCAAGACACCTAGTCCTCACCGTATTCTCCTTGAACTAAGGTCACTCAGACCTCGTCCAATCACTCGTGGTAAGTCTTCAGGCGACTTCCAAACCTTCACAAACTTGGTCACTCGGTGATCCACAATTCCTCTTGGATGCTCTAGACCATGACGCCTAACCGTCTGGAAGAAGCACAGTCTTCAAAGGTAACAAGCGTCGGATCCACGCAGGATCAATTTCTTCAGTGATGCTCAATCACTTTGGGTTTGTAGGGGTTTGGTTTTGGGTTTTCCTCACTTGATGATTTTCGCTCAAAGTCCTCGGAGGATGGGTTGCTCTAAAATGACAAGTGTCAAGTTCTCTCGAGCAGCCAACCAGCTAGTGGTTGTAGGGGCGGCTATTTATAGCCTAGGGAGCAGCCCGACATGATAAGACATAAATGCTCTTCAATGATATGACCGTTAGGTGGATAAGATATTTTGGGACAGGTGGCGCAAGAAGACAAGAACGGTCGGAAATTTGACTCTCAAATTCCTCGGGGCTATCATGTTCCTCATTTGTGTAGGCAATTCAAGATGGCGAATTCCTACTCCTCGATCGAATAAATTCATCAACACGGAAGAACTTCGTCTCATCATCAAGAAAGTGACTGAACTGTATGAGATTTCCAAAGGCTTCACTCAAAGGGATTGGTAGGTTTAGGATTTTGAGTTGAGCATCACATGGAAATTTTTCCTTAGTATTTCCTCGACCCCCTTTAACAGTACGGTGTTTCCTATGACTCAAGAAAGAGAAAATGAAACTACGAAAACAAAAGTCTTCACGCTTCATGTTCCTCAAATGAATACCAAGTCTTCAAGGTCACACCAATTTCTTCACTTTCAAAGTCTTGAAAAGTCTTGAGAATATCAAAGTCTTCATCGAAGAACTTCATTTTTAGGGTCGACTTTCTCTGTAAATATCAAACTCCTTATAGACTTATAGACTGTGTACACTCACAAACGCATTAGTCCCTTAACCTATAAGTCTTCAATACACCAAAATCACTAAGGGCACTAGATGCACTTACAATCTCCCCTTTTGGTGATTGATGACAATATAGGTTAAGTTTTCAGCGAGGATAAATGTATGAAGTGTAAATCGATCTTGAGGAATTTGATAGCAAGATATAGAAGAACTCCCCCTGAAGATGTGCATAGTGAGAAATTTGTGTTTGAGGCAATGCACATTTGAAGAGTTGAATCATGGAGATCTCCCCCTATATCTTGTAATTCATACACGCATTTGATATATAATATGAAGAATTTGAAATGCATGATGAAATATGGTGCCTGATGAAATTCAGCATGCGTGCAATGTCATTAACGAGGAATAAGCATGCCGAAAGCATCAAAAGTTTTAGAGCATAATGCAACAAAAGTATCAGCGCACCATCGGGTTTAAGATTACAACTCGATCCAAATAAAAGTTTCGGAAGAATGAGAGTTGTAACTTAAAAAATTGCCCTTTATATGGACCCGCTTGAAGACTAACTCAGATTTCTCCCCCTTTGTCATCAAATGACCAAAAGGATTGAAACTGAGGACTAACGCCCCTGAAGAATTTTAAGTTGATGGAGGAGCGCCAGCGTTGTCGGGTTGTTTGTTGTAGCAGGGCTGCCGCAGATGTCGTCCAAATCTTCATACTCATCGGTGTCACGCGATGAAGAATAAGAGCTGGCCACCAAAGGAGGAACTTTGACCCTCTTGAATTTCTTGGAGGAGGTGCGACCACCAAATTCTTCCTTGAGACCACGAGTCTTGAGTTCTTGGCGCTATAGACATGAGTGAGGACAGCCAAGGTGCGGTTGAAGGTTTCATGAAGGTAGTATTGGTTCTTCTTCACTGCATTGTGTGTTGAGGTCATATTGTGAAGAATTGCACCAAACTGACGCTTTACCCATTTGTGATTTCGATCAACCTTCTGATGAAGACTAAGGAGTAACTCACGGTCGACCATCACCACAGGTCTTTGTGGCTTGAGGATTTTGCTTGGCTGAGTTATTTGCGGCAGGGTCATGTGTGGCAGAGTCGTCATTGGTAGAGTAAGATGCAGCCTTGCGAAATTGACCATCCAATGGACGAATGCCTTCATCGATCACAAAGAATGCCTTGCCTTTATCATCGATGATGATGGCGTCTGCTTTGAGGACTTCAATGGGAGGCAAGTAGCTACCGTGGTTCAGAGTGTCGACTTTGTAATTCGGTGAAGATCTTGCCTGATGAATCTCATAATCCAAGGCGATAGGGCTTCAAATAATGGTGACATAGCAATATTGGCCAGAGTCCTCATGAAGAAATCATGGAAGTTGACGGGAACGCCATGAATGATGTTGAAAAGCATATTCTTCATGATGCCAACGACTTCATCATCATTTGAGTCGTGGCCTTTGATAGGACTCATTGTCTTTGTCAGAATCCGATAGACAGTCCGAGGCACATAGAGTAATTCCTTGACGAGGAATTTGGTTCGTGGGGCCTGCCCAGTCTTCAAAGGCTTCATGAGCACTTGCATATAGTGATTTGTCAGTTCAGGGTCACTGTAGGTGCAACGTGCACTGTCATGGGGAGGATCGAGAGGAAGGACACGAAGCAATTCAGTTGCCGGTGCCTTATAGTGAGTGTTTCCAGTCATCCAATCCAACACCCATGAGTTGACATCTTCAGCGTCTCCACTGATATGCAGTGTCGCGTAGAACTGAAGAATGAGTTCTTCATTCCAATCGCAAATGTCCGTGCAGAAATTTAGTAGTCCTGCATCATGAAGAACACTGAGGACTGGCTCGAAGCATGGCAGAGATTCCATATCCACGTGAGGAATATGTTCACGATCGAAGATTTTGTCTTTGTCAAACAAAGACTCAGAATAGAAGTTGGCTTTGACCGGCAGTCGAAACGCCTCTTCCTTATGCGAGCAGAGTCATAGGGGTTGTAGTCGATGAAGAATACATGCTCGGAAAGAAGTCTTCAACCTCGAACTTCGCTTGCTTGAGAACGGATTCTTGGCTTTGGCGAGAGGATGTCGGTGAGTGGCATTATCACCTCAGAACCGCGAGCTCAGGGTTCTTCAGCCGAGGAATTTCTGGTTCCTCTTCTTGTGCAACTTTGAGGATCAGGCGAGCAGTTTCTTCACACTAGCGGTGGAATATCTTCATGAACAGAGGGAGTGGGTTGAGTTTCTTTAGAGCCCAGTTGAACTGTTGTTGCAGGGGACAGAGGAATCTGTTGGATAGGGGTGAAGAGAGGAGTATTGGGATGCTGACTTTCCCAAAAGTCATCATTCATCACAGGTGTGGTGCATCCTATATCCACATCTTCATCTTCACTTTCTCAACACCAGCCTTTTCACCGTGAACCGAGGCATAGGTGAGGAAATGACTGGCGTTGAAGGGATTTCGTCCACTTCAATTTCTTCATCCATCTGCTCTGACGAAGCAGCAGAATGATTTTCTTCATCAGATCCGCTTGGGATCACATAGTCTTCTCCAAAAGGAACAAGGTCCTTTGATGGCATGGAGGAAATTGGAACAGCATCAATCGGATTTTTGAGTGAGCTGGTCATTGGCTTCATTTTCTTTGCAGCCGAAGAATTTGACGCAGCTGATGCCTTCCTTTTCTTCACTGCAGCTCGCTCTGCAGCCTTGGTCTTCTTCACATCATAGGCGATGGAAGAATTGGAGTTGGTGTAGGCGCGGAGGAGCTGAGGAATCTGGTTGATTTTCTTGGTATGGCCATGCAGCTTGCTCGATCTCTTCGATTTCTTGAGCGCACCACTAGTGGATGCCCTGGCAATTTCTTCAGCGGCTAGAATTTCTTCACCAGCCCTGGAACTAGCATTTTCTTCAGCAGGCTGAAAGTCATCAACGGTGCTGGCATGTTCTTCAGCAGGCTGAGCAGAGTTTGCAGCCTGAGGGTTTTCTTGTTGCGTTGGGGCTGCATCATTTGTGAATTTCTTCGTCAGATTGACGAATCTCACTTTAGCTCCTTGCCAATTAGCATAGTAGGCATCAAAGTCTTTGCTGAGGGCTTGAATTTCAGACTGAGCCTGGAGAAGTTCCTCAGGTGTCATTCTGACAACATTTTTCTTCAGAAGCTTCTCCTTTCTGTATTGAGCTTTCTTGATTTCTCTTGCCTTTTCAAACTTCCATTTCTCTTGAGTGATGAAATGGGTCAGCATGTGACTTTGACCAGGAGTCAGATGAAAATCAGGCATTGGGGTGTTTGGATCCTTGTGCCAGAGGTCAATGTAGTCGAGGATCTTCCTCGGATCCAAAAGCAGTGGCACAGATGTGCCTTTGGCTCTAGCGGCCTTCACTTGTATGTCTCTGATGATTTCTGCAAGTTCATCATCAGAAGCTTCATCATCAGAAGGCACATGGAATGCGACCTGTTTCTTCCTTGGACTTGGCCGAGGACCTCGTCCAGCTGTTGCTTTAGTCTTCAACAGTGTGGGGCCAGAAGAGGAAATAGGTGCAGTTGAGGAACTCGCTGAAACACCAGAGGCAATCGAGAAACCAGCAGTCCTTTGACATGTAGCCAGATGCACAGGAGCTGAGGACTTTGAAGGAGCTGCTGAGGACTTTGGTGGAGCGATGGCAGTGAGGAATTTGCCGTGAGGGCATTGCCGAGAACTTGGCCATGAGGGCGCTGTTGGTGAAGCACTTGGCTTACGAGCGAGCTTCTTTGGCATGGATTTCCTCGGTTTGACCGAGGCCTCGATGAGCGTAGCGATGGCGTAATCCTCATTGAATTTCTTCACTGCCTCCTTGGCTTGTCTTGCCAATTTAGCTTGGCGCTTAGCCCATTCGTCAGGAAAGTCCTCACCATGCTTGATGCTGGTGGGATCAGCTACTTGGCCAGGTGCCAATGGAGCTCTTGGGCATGGAGGATTTAAAGCAAATTTCTTCATATACTTTGGAGTAACATATCTGTACTCCCTCCATTCTCTTGCCCATCTTCTTTCAATCCTCTGAATGTGCACCTTACACTGATTTTTGTTTTCTTTGCCGAATTTGGCTTCATCAGGTGTGCAATAGTCCTTATAAATGTCATCAGGGATCTCGAAAGCAGTCATGACCTCAGGCTTCTTTCCTCCTTTCTGCGGTTTCTTACCTTCAGCCATATTCTTCAGATGAGGAATTTGAACAATTGAACACTCTGAAGAAGTATGCAATTTTTCTACAAGGAACGCTGCAAATGAGTTAAGTTGATGAGAACCTAGTGATTCAGCAGCAGACATGAGTACCTGTGAACAGAGTATATGTGCGAGGAATTTGGAGAGGTCATATGCGTTCTCAGAAGGTTTTTCGAAAAGAACAAGTTTTGAGGAATTTGACCAGATGAACCTTGAGGAATTTCACTAAGCGCTCTTGTCTTAGGTTCCAGAGTTGTACAGATCGAAGATCCACACAAATAGGGAATCTTAAAGAAAATGATTGCTTAGAGAAACAGTTCAAGATCATATGATCTGTGAGGTGTTCATATGTGTGAAGATTTGAAGAATAAACACCTTTGAAGATTTTCAGGAAAGTTTGAGAATCAAAGTGAGTAAAAAAATAACTTTTAATTACCCGAAGTGAAGAACACGACGAACTGAGAAGAACAGATGTGAAGTTCGTCAGGTTAGATCTCCCACGCCCTAACTTGGCACAGGAAGACAGCTACGGCGGCGGCAGAGTCAAGATTTCTGCAACCGGCGCGAGTACGACAATGACGAGGTCGAGGCAGCGAAGCTCTTCCTCACTGGCGACGATGGAGTAGCGGCGGCGCTAGGGTTTGAGGAGCTCGAGCGAGAGAGTGAGAGAGCGGTCGAGCGGAGTAAATGAAGTGAGGAAGGGGAGAGGGGTATTTATAGACACGGTGAAAAACTGTTCGCCCGAAGATTTTGGGACGAACGTGCCCCTGCCCTTTCTCCTTCTCGCGACATGTGTCACCCACGTACTGTGTATTCGAGATCGTGTACGATCGTGGGTGAATAGAATAATACATCGTGGGATGCGGAACGGTTTGAGCGGCAAAACCGAAAATCTGGATAAGATTTGTTTTAAAGTTTCGTTCGCAATTTCTTCAGCTGACAAGGACACAGTGAAGATTTTGAACGAGTTTCAAATAGAACGCACATGAAGAATTTGTGAATAGATTGGGTTGAGTATAGCATAGAGGGGGAAGGGTCCGATCACATTCACTTAGCAGAAAAAACAACATGAAGAAATAGCCATAAGTGAATGCTGTAGAGGACATAAACTCATATATAGCCAATGAAGAAAAACGACGGAAACAGTGAAGATTTTGCAAAGTTGAAGAATTTGAAAAACTGAAGAATTTCAAAACTGAGGAAAAACTCAAATTGAAGATTTTCAACTTTTTGTGGTTTCGTGACCCACCGTATAAGAATGATGATTTCAGACACCGCGTACAATTGTCGTAGGGTTCTGAGAATGAAATTCTTCAATAATTTCTTCACACTTAGAGTGTTATTCTTCATTGATTGAAGAAAAACGTTTCTTCATGTGTTGCACATCTAAGTCATCAATTTTGCATAAGTGTCAGGGTGTGTGTCCTTTTCAAAGAACATTCGAAGATTCTAAGATATTTAGCTCACACCGCAACTTGCTAAATATCTTCTCATCCAAGGGCTTAGTGAAGATATCAGCTAGCTATTCTTGCCTTCACGTGCTCGATGGAGATGTCGCCCTCAACACATGATCACGAAGAAAATGATGACGAATCTGAATGTGCTTTGTCTTGAGTGCTGAACTGGGTTGTGAGCAATCTTGATGGCACTCTCATTGTCGCAGAGGAGAGGCACATTCTTCACGTTGACGCCATAGTCCTTGAGTGTTTGCTTCATCCAAAGCAGTTGAGCACAGCAAGAGCCAAGAATGTATTCAGCTTCCGCAGAGACAAGCGGTGATACGCAGCTCTGTTTCTTCAAGGACCAACAGACCAAAGATCGTCCGAGGAAATGACAAGTGCGGATGTTGACTTGCGATCCACATGATCACCAAAGATAGTCGAGTCGAGAATATCCAATGAGATCAAAAGCGAGCCCTTGGGGTACCATAATCCTCTTGTTGGTGTGTGAGCTAGATATCAAGAATATGCTTCACAGCCTTATGGTGTGATTCCTTCTGCAGCTTGAAATCGGGCACACATGCAAACACTAAGCATTATATCCGCCTAGATGCACATAAGTACAATAAAGAACCAATCATGGAGCGGTATACCTTATGATCGAAGTCAATACCATTTTCATCAGTGCATAGATGGCCATTTGTGGGCATAGGAATTTTGACGCCTTTGCAATCTTGCATGCCGAATTTCCTCAGTACATCTTTGAGGTATTTCTCCTGAGATATGAATATGCCATTGCGATGTTGACGAATTTGAAGACCTAAGAAGAATTTCAACTCTCCCATCATAGACATTTGATATTCTTCACTCATCATATAGGCAAATTCATCACTATAACGTTGGTCAGTACAGCCAAAGATAATATCATGAACATATATTTGGCACACAAACAGTTCACCATCATAAGATTTAGTAAAGAGAGTAGGGTCGAGTGAACCGGGTGTGAAGCCATTCTTCACAAAGAATTCCTTCAATGTATCATACCACGCCCGAGGGCTTGCTTGAGGCCATAGAGGGCCTTATTAAATCAAGACTTTGTCGATTCTTTGGATCTTCAAAACACGGAGGTTGAGCAACATATACTTCTTCCTCAAGCTTACCATTGAGGAATGCACTTTTCACATCCATTTGATATAAGATGATATCATGATGGTTAGCATAAGCAAGTAATATCTGAATAGCCTCAAGTCTAGCAACAGTGCAAAAGTTTCATCGAAATCAATTCCTTCAACTGTGTGTAGCCTTGAGCTACCAGTCATGCCTTATTCCTCACCACAAGGCCATTTTCATCTTGCTTGTTGCGGTAGATCCACTTTGTGCCAGTGATATTATGCTTGCGAGGATCTGGACGTTTGACCAGTTCCCAGACATTGTTGAGCTCGAACTGATGTAATTCTTCTTGCATAGCTTGAATCCACTCCAGCTCCAAAAATGCTTCATCTACCTTAGTGGGCTCTATGATAGAGACAAAAGCATAGTGCCCACAAAAGTTAGATAAATGTGAAGCTTTTGAGCGTGTGAGAGGACCTGGTGCTCTAATGTCATCGATGATCTTCTCCACTTGCACTTCTTTTGCAACGCGAGGATGAGCTGGTTGTCGCTGAGGATTTTGATCTGCATTTTCTTCAGCACCATTTTCCTCAGCATTTTCTTCAGGTGCATCAGCCCGATGTTCTTCATGAACAGGAATGAATTCTTCAAAGATTCTTGATGGGAATGACATCCTCGCTTGCCTTGAACTTGATAGAGTCCTCGGTGCTGGTTCATCTAACACGAAGGTAGGTGCTCTCTTTGCGAGCCATTAGTTTCATCGAACCGCACGTCTACAGTGTCAACAATCTTGTGAAGAACAATGTTGAAGACTCTGTAGGTGTGCGAGTCCTTTCCGTAACCAAGCATAAAACCTTCATGTGCTTTCGGTGCAAATTTAGAATTGTGGTGAGGATCTCTAATCCAACATTTAGCACCAAAGACTTTGAAATAACTCACATTGGGTTTCTTGTCAGTGAGGAGTTCATAGGCCGTCTTCTTGAAGAATTTGTGAAAATATACTCTGTTGATGATGTGGCACGCAGTATCAATTGCATCAATCCAAAAACGCTGAGGCGTTTTGTATTCATCAAGCATAGTGCGAGCCATCTCAACAAGAATTCTGTTCTTGCGCTCCACGACGCCATTTTGCTGAGGAGTATAGGGAGCAGATAACTCATGAGTAATACCAAGTTCATCAAGATAGTCATCAAGACCGGAATTCTTGAACTCAGTTCCATTGTCACTTCTGATGTGCTTGATCTTCACACCAAAGTTGGTTGAAGCCCTCGAGGAAAATCATTTGAAGACTTCCTGCACTTCATGTTTGTAAGTAACAATGTGTACCCATGTATATCGGGAGTAATCATCAACAATGACAAAACCATATAGAGATGCATCATTAGTGACTGTTGAGTAATGATTAGGTCCGAAGAGGTCCATGTGAAGCAATTTGAATGGATGAGTAGTGGTCATTGTCGGTGTCAAAACCGGCGGATCTCGGGTAGGGGGTCCCGAACTGTGCGTCTAGGCGGATGGTAACAGGAGACAAGGGACACGATGTTTTTACCCAGGTTCGGGCCCTCTCGATGGAGGTAAAACCCTACTCTTGCTTGATTGATATTGATGATATGGGTAGTACAAGAGTGGATCTACCACGAGATCAAGGAGGCTAAACCCTAGAAGCTAGCCTATGGTATGATGGTTGTAATGGTTGTTCGTCCTACGGACTAAAACCCTCCGGTTTATATAGACACCGGGGAGGGCTAGGGTTACACAGAATCGGTTACAATGGTAGGAGATCTACATATACGTATTGCCAAGCTTGCCTTCCACGCCAAGGAAAGTCCCATCCGGACACGGGACAAAGTCTTCAATCTTGTATCTTCATAGTCTTGGAGTCCGGCTGACGATGATAGTCCGGCTGTCCGGACACCCCCTAGTCCAGGACTCCCTCAGTAGCCCCTGAACCAGGCTTCAATGATGATGAGTCCGGCGCGCATATTGTTTGGCATTGCAAGGTGGGTTCCTCCTCCGAATATTCATAGAAGATTGCGAACACCAGGATAGTATCCGGCTCTGCAAAATAATTTCCACATTCCACCGTAGAGAGAATATTATGTACACAAGTTCAATTTGCTGACGTATCTCGTAGCATGACGTCACGCACTACCAAGCCTTTACTTGAATCGTTTTTTATTATACCACCTCAGTAGCGTTTAGCGGCGGTTTCCTTGCACGCCTTGTCGAGCGGATCGTGTTCCCCTTATTCGGGATTCTCATCAATACGGACGTGGGTAACCCAACCGCGCCATTGATGGTGGCGCTTGGGAGATAAGAGAGTTTTACCAGGCCGGTGGGGACGCATAGTTTCGTCCGCCCATATATAAGTGGATAAGGACCCACCCTTTTTACCTACGCCTTCTTCCTCCTTTGCTTATCCATCTCCGCGCACTCTCGAGCTCCAGCGCCCAAGTCCGTGCATCTCGCCTCGACCTTCTCCGACCATGTCCGGAGTGGGAGGCAAATGGCTGGCCTCCTCCCTTACGGAGGAGCACATCGGAAAACTGCGCAGCGCCGGATACCTTTCCGGCGACATCGCGCACCGGCTGCCCGACAAGGGGCAGCTCATCCCCACCCCCAAGCCTCATGAGAGGGTCGTATTCCTTCCCCACTTCCTCCGCGGACTGGGCTTCCCGTTGCATCCCTTTGTCCGGGGGCTCATGTACTATTACGGCCTGGATTTCCACGATCTGGCGCCAAACTTCATCCTCAACATCTCGGCGTTTATCGTCGTGTGCGAGGCCTTCCTCTGCATCAAGCCCCACTTCGGCTTGTGGCTCAAGACCTTCAACGTCAAGCCGAAGGTGGTGAAGGGCACTCAAGCGGAGTGCGGAGGCGCCATGTTGGGCAAGATGCCCAACGTTATCTAGCTCGAAGGGGCCTTCGTGGAGTCCGTCAAGGGGTGGCAATCGGGGTGGTTCTACATCACCGAGCTGCGCGACCCTAAGTGGGCGGCGGCCCCCGAGTTCAGATCTGGTATCCCTGTGCAGCTCACCTCCTTGAAAGAGAAGGGCTTGCTATGGGATAGTTCGGAGGAGCTGACAGGACTCCAAGCCTGTATCCAGAAGCTGGTGAACAAAAAGCTCAGGCTTGTCAATGTGGTCCAAGTCATGCTCATCCGCCGGATTCTCCCTTGCCAACAACGGGCATTTAAATTGTGGGAGTTCAATCCGGCACAACACCAGGCATTGAGCGGGCTCTTCGACATGACGTACAAAGGTGCCTGGAGGGTGCTGTTCAAGGGCGCCGAAGCTCCCGCATCCGCCACTGAAGATCACAGGTTTCGCTCGCAGCGTCCTGCTGACGAGGTAAGTGATTCTACCCCTTTACGGGACACTTGTTTTTAATAGTTTGACCCTACGCGGGTTTCAATCTCCCTTTTCCTTTGACAGGACTGGATGAAGAAGGCCAAGCAGATCATCTGCCCGGCTCCCATGCCAGAAAACCCAGTAGACGCCCGTCTAGCGGGACTGCTGGTTCCGGCACCGCATGTGGTGCCGGAGAAGAAGGCCAAGAAGGAGGCCACGGGTACTCGAAAGAGTTCCCGTTTTGTGTGTCCGACGATTACGGGTGGACTCTCCCCGAAGGTGAGGAGGAGGAAGAAGACCCTCTCCCAGAGGAAGGAGAGAGGAAGAGGAAGGCTTCCCCGACAGGGGAGGCCGAAGGGTCCAAGAGGGGAAGGACTATTCCCCCGGACAGCTCTGCCAACGCCAATGTTGGCGACGAAGAGTGGCCCTCAAGGGCCAGGCCTCCAGCAAGATCGTAAGTATCCGGATTCCTGAATGATTTGTAATTTCTTTTGTGTCACATAGTGCCCTTCTAATGCCGCACACTGCCTGCAGTCCGGCCGATGATGATCTCCCCGCTTCATCAAGTAGGTCGTTGGCTCCGTCGGATGTGGATTCCATCCCGACTGCCTCCACCCCCCGCGACGCTGAGGACGCCGAGGTGGGATCCCGTGAAGGACCCATCAGAGGAGGCTCAAGGCGCCACAAGGCAGCCTCTGGACTTTGCGCCGACTCCACGCCGAACCCGTAGTGGTTCGGAGTCCGCAATGACCCGCTCGCAAGAAGGGCAAGACCGTGACGCCGGCGGCCCCCGTCCAACTGGAGGCGCCGGACAACTTGCTGGAGACGCTCAAAGGCGCTTCCATCGAGGAAGAACACTGCACTATTATGAGTGCGGTGTTTCAGAAGGTTCATCTCGTCAAGAGCGGGCTGGCCGAAGCCTGCAGTAGCCTTCTAACAGGTTTTGAGGTAAGAAGTTAAAAATATGCAATGTAATACTGCATAGATAGTAGCCCCTGATGCTCGGTTCGGTATTCGGAAAGAAAAGCCGGACTGAGGATCTAAAAAGATATACGCAGGGTTGCTAAATATTATGTCAATATGGGTTTGCAGGCTGCACTGCTGACCTCTGCCGCACTGACTGCGGAGGTTGGTGCTTTAAAGCAGGACCTCGAGCGGTCTGAGCAAGAGCTCGGCCGTGCCAAGAAGCAGCTCGAGGACAAAGAAGGTGAGTAACACCACTTTGAATAGTTACCTTACAGAAAAGGATTTAGGTTGCAATAAAAATAACAAGGATAACGTGGGTACTACAGGGGCCACGAATGAGGTGGCAACCCTGAAGGAGGCTGTGTCCGCGGCCGAACGCAATGCGGCCCGGAATGGGCAGAGCGAGAGAAGCAGGAGGCGCGGGTGGCGGAGGTGCGGCAAGAGCTCCAGGCTCTCATGGAAAAGCATGAGAGTTTGGAACGCGACTCGAAGACTCGAGAGTCCGAGCTTGCCTCGGCTCTCGAAAGTGCCAAAGCCGCCAAGGCCGAGGCCCATAAGGCCCTTCAGGAGGTTGAGGATGTGAAGAAAATAGCGGCGGGTAAGGCATTCTTCATGCAAAGCAAGCATGTTAATGTAAACTTCCTGATACTTACCCGAATTCGAAGCTCTCTAAGGGCGTTTGCAGATCTGCCTCGCAGCGTGTCCGATGCCACCGCATTCTATCGAGCCAAGGAGGGGAGCTCAACGGAGAAGGTCTTCTGGTCTCAGTACGCTGAGGCCGGCCATCCGGTGCCCCCTAGCGACCAGCTGAAGCAGCTGGTCGAGCTCCACAAGGTAGCCGAGCAGGCCATGAAGGGTCTCATAGTCCGGCTGTGGCCTGGAGAGGCCATGCCTGGGAGCTACTTCGGCCTCGTGCGGCGGCTGGTGGATGCGTGCCCTGGGTGGAGGTCATCAAGCGCTCCGCCAATATTGAAGGTGCTCGTCGGGCCCTTGCCCGCACAAAGGTGCACTGGGGCAGGCTGGATGTGGAGAGGCTTATCACTGACGCGCCGCCAGCGGGCAAGGAGTATCGTACGCCCGAGATGTACTATAACACTGTCCTGAAGGGTGCCCGCAAGATTGCGGATGAGTGCCCCAGAGATGTAATTATTGAGTAAACTTGCTATGTGTTATCCTGTGCGCTGAAAACTTTGTTCATATGCGCTAAGCAACGCTTGTTTGATTTAAAATATTACCTTCTGTGCGGCCGTTTATAAAATTTGAGAGATAGCAAGTCGTCGGCTTCAGCCCCCATGCCACTAGTGCTGGGGTGTTCGGGATAAACTTGAGCACTCTTGTTCCCATTTTTGGGTCCATCTGGGGAGGCGCTCAACACAACGAACAAGGCAACCGGACTTATAATGCTTGAACACTCTCACTTAGTCATAGAATTCTATAATTTTAAATTTCTGCGAAGCCCCTAGTATTCGGAAGACCAAGTTCGGGCGCTATCCATGCCTTGGCCGGACATTATCCGGTTCTTCGCTCGAAGCGGCATAAGTCTTTAGGGACTCGAAAAGACCTCTTGAACAGCGACCAGTCTCTCGCCTTATCATGATAGTCGGTTTAGCTTTCTCCTCGAGGCGCCGCCAGCTCAACCGGGCGCAATCGCAGTGGTTCTCCCAGTGCTACCTTAGCCGACAGAATGGAACGTAAGGTACCAAAACATGGGAGCCGGGCAAACCCAACTATTGACCCAAGACATGATTCGGAGCCGATTCATATAATGCTATAAGTTCGGGGTGCCGCACTTGTGAAAGTGTTCGGACTTATCACACCATAATGCGGGGAACATAAGCCCCTGGTGTATTCGGCCGTACCAAAATATACGGGTGCAAGATGTCATTAATGAACATATATGTAAAGTAATGCAATTATAGGCAAAAAGTGCTGCATTATTTATTCAAGGAATTCTGCTATGAGTGCGGAATGATACAAATAGTGCGGTAAGCAAGGGATTGGACTAATTAAACATGTCCCCCTCCAGGGGTGGGCTGCGGACTGGTGTATATAATCAATTTTAATGCTCGTAATGGAGACCACCTGAGTGTTCGTCACAGCCTTTTTCCCTCCCTGGCTGTTGCATCGTGAGTTTGGCGGGTTCGCCGCCGGACAGGGCCTCTGGTGAATGGAGTCCTGTGTATAAAAAGAAGGAAAGTAAAAATAAAAAGAGCGACACACTTGGGAGCCCCTGGTGTGGTCGAGCCGCACTCTGCGTCTGTTGTGGTCGTGCCCCTCCCCCTATGCCCATGGTATCTCCAGAGCGTAATGATGTACGCGGAGGGCTGGTCTTGTAATCATGCGAGGGCTGGGGTTGGGGCTGCATTGCTACACGTGCTCGGAACGTGCCAGGTGGTCTTCATTGATGTTGCTCCGGGCGCGTTTGGCCGTGTCCGGTCGTTTAACGGCCGGACTCGAAAATTGCCTTAGAAGGCTGTTCAGATTTCCGCCAGAGCCGCCAGATGTTCCTCCGTTCGAGGGAGGGTTCCGTATTTCCGTTGACTGTATGACTCCACGAGGGCCTGTCATCTTGAGCTTGAGGTATGCGTAATGCGGCATCGCGTTGAACTTTGCGAACGCGGTTCGTCCGAGCAGAGCGTGATAGCCGCGGCGAACGGGACTATGTCAAGATTAACTCCTCGCCGGAAATTATCCGGGATCCAAGACCACTTCGGTGTGATCGAGCTCGCATAATTGGCCTCAACACCTGGTATGACGCCTTTGAAGGTTGTCTTTGTATGTTTAATCCTTGAGGGTCTAAGCCCATCTTGCGCCTTGTATCTGATCCCGAGCGAGGTTCAGGTTCAGCACTCCGCCCATCGGGACTCGTGAGGTGAAATCCATCGATGATTGGGTCTAAAACCAATGCAGCGAATCCGCCATGGCGGATACTGGTCGGATGGTCTCATCGATCGAAAGTGATCGGGCAAGAGGACCATGGGTTGAACTTCAGGCGATCGCTCCATCGCATATACGTCCCTTAGTGCACGCTCTCCCTCTTGGGTATATGGGTTGCGTATATCATGTTTACCATCCGCACTTGTGGGGGAACCCTTCATCCTCTCATCGTTACGTGGCGGGTCTCTTCCTCGTCATCGCTGTGCAGCCCCTTGTCATTGCTTTCGGCAATTAACTTGCCTGCCTGCTTGAATACCCAACAATCTCTGTTGGTGTGGTTAGCTGGTTTTTCGGGGTGCCATGTATCTGGCATGAGCGGTCGAGTATTCGGTCCAAATTGGACGGGCCCGGAGTGGTTCTTTTAAATGGCTTCTTCCGCTGACCGGCTTTAGAGCCTCGGAATCCAGCGTTGACTGCCGTATCCTCATTGTTGTCGCTGTTAACGCGGCGTTGTTTTTTGCTTCGATGCGACCTGCCATTGTGGTCCTTAGTATCCGGACTGCCAGCATTTTTACTGAGGTTGTTGCTGCGAGCTAGCCAGCTATCCTCTCCCGCACAGAAGCGGGTCATTAATGATGTGAGGGCTGCCATGGATTTCGGCTTTTCCTGTCCTAGGTGCCGGGCGAGCCACTCATCGCGGATGTTATGTTTGAAGGCTGCCAGGGCCTCTCCATCTGGACAGTCAACGATTTGATTTTTCTTTGTTAAGAACCGTGTCCAGAATTGTCTGGCCGATTCGTCTGGCTGCTGAATTATGTGGCTTAGGTCATCGGCGTCTGGTGGTCGCACATATGTGCCCTGGAAGTTGTCGAGGAATGCGTCTTCCAGGTCTTCCCAACACCCAATTGACTCTGCGGGCAGGTTGTTAAGCCAATGCCGAGCTGGTCCTTTAAGCTTGAGCGGGAGATATTTGATAGCATGGAGATCATCGCCGCGGGCCATATGGATATGAAGGAGGTAATCCTCGATCCAAACCACGGAGTCTGTTGTGCCATCGTAGGATTCGATGTTGATGGGTTTAAACCCTTCAGGGATTTGATGATCCATTACTTCGTCTGTGAAGCATAGTGGGTGTGCGGCGCCTCTGTATTGAGCAATATCACAATGTAGCTCAAGGGAGCGTTGTCTGCTGTGTTCGGCCCGGCCGGAGTTGTTGTATCCGGCGCGACGATATTCGTCGTGGGTCGTGGGGCGCCCACGTGATCCATAGATAGATCTGGATTGTCTTGCCTTGTCTTCCAATATATCCCGCAAGTCCGGCGCGTTCCCCCGTGGCTTCGTACTTTTAGAGCGATGCCGGGGGACGGTCTTGATGGAGGGCCTGGATGCCTCTCTGTTGTGACCACGGGGTGGTCGGTCGGCCGTATTGTGCGCTGGTGATGAAGGTATGTATGCTTCCTCCTCTAATCGGGGGAGCAACTTGCGTTTTGGGTAGCTCTTGGAGGGGCGTTCGAGTTCATACTCTTCGGCCGCGAGGACCTCGGTCCATCTGTCGGCCAGCAGGTCTTGATCAGCTTGAAGTTGTTGCTGCTTTTTCTTTAGGCTATTTGCTGTGGCCATTAGCCTGCGTTTGAAACGCTCTTGTTCGACGGGATCCTCAGGCACGATGAATTCGTCGTCGTCGAGGCTTGCCTCGTCTCCGGAGGGAGGTATGTAATTATCATCCTCGACCTCTTCATCTGCCGCTCAATCGTGAGGGCTGGCTTCTGCATCCTCCTGCGCTGAATCTTGCTGGAGGGGATTGTCTTCGGCACTTTCTGGGGTGTTATTATCTCCTTTGCCGGAATCTCCATTCTTGCTGTGGCGGGATTTAGAGTGGCGCCGCTGACGTCGGCGCTTGGGCTGTTTCTTTAGGGAATCTGCCTCCGCTGCTGCTTCGCCATCCCCATCTTTTGGGGTGTCCACCATGTATATGTCGTATGACGAGGTGGTCTTCCAGTGCCCTGTAGGCGCTGGTTCTTGATCGTCTCTGGCATCGTCGTCCATACCGTCGATGTCTTCGGAGTCGTAGTCTAGCATGTCGGTTAAATCGTCGACAGTTGCTACGAAGTGGGTGGTGGGTGGGCTTTGAATTTCTTCGTCGTCCGCATCCGAACCATCCTGGCCATAGTCCGGCCTGGGCTCTCCGGATAGCGAGAGATGCTTTAGCAAATTTAGGATGTCACCAAAGGCTGAGTTCTGAAAGATGTCCGCAGCGGTGAACTCCATGATCGGCGCCCAATCAGATTCGATTGGCAGGGGCGCAGGAGGTTCGGTGTCCGGCGGGGAGTCCGGCACCTCGGAGTCACGAGCTTTATAAGGGACAAGGTCAGTGTTTGGCTCCATCGCCGTGGAAGTTGCAGATCCCGAGGCGGTGCCCTGCCACCCGTCCTCGATCTGCGCGATCGGCTCCGGACTATGGGTCGGAGCGGATTCGTGTGCGGCCTCCAAGGTACTGTCCGGCGGTAGAGTTAGATCATGCCCATCATGACAGTGCGGCATGCTTGGCTGCGGCTCGGATCCATCGAAGATCAAGTCTCCGCGGATATTCGCCGTGAATTTTAGGCTTCCAAATCTGACCTGATGGTCAGGGGCGTAGCTTTCGATCTGCTCCAGATGGCCAAGTGAGTTGACCCGCGATGCGGCCGCCCGAATCTGAAGATCTGTCCGGGGAGAAAAGTCTCACCCTGGACGGCGTTGTTGTTGATTGAAGAAGCCATCAAGCCTATCGGTGACGACACAGAGGAACTCTCAATGAAAGCACCAATGTCGGTGTCAAAACCGGTGGATCTCGGGTAGGGGTCCCGAACTGCGTGCGTCTAGGCGGATGGTAACAGAGACAAGGGACACGATGTTTTACCTGTGTTCGGCCCTCTCGATGGAGGTAAAACCCTACTCCTGCTTGATTGGTATTGATGATATGGGTAGTACAATAGTGGATCTACCACGAGATCAAGGAGGCTAAACCCTAGAAGCTAACCTTTGGTATGATGGTTGTAATGGTTGTTCGTCCTACGGACTAAAACCCTCCGGTTTATATAGACACCGGGGAGGGCTAGGGTTACACAGAGTCGGTTACAATGGTAGGAGATCTACATATCCGTATTGCCAAGCTTGCCTTCCACGCCAAGGAAAGTCCCATCCGGACACGGGACGAAGTCTTCAATCTTGTATCTTCATAGTCTTGGAGTCCGGCTAACGATGATAGTCTGGCTGCCCGGACACCCCCTAGTCCAGGACTCCCTCAGTCATGATAGTCTTTGCTGGATGCTTCGCCTTGGTCATTTTTCCAGCTTCACAGGCTCCGCATAAGTGATCCTTGAGGAATTTGACATTCTCAATGCCAATGACATGCTTCTTCTTCGCAAGCGTGTGCAAATTCCTCATGCCTGCGTGACCAAGTCGTCGATGCCATAGCCAGCCTTCGAAGCTTTTGCAAGTAGACACACGGCTGGTTGTAGTCCTGTAGAGAAATCAACAATATACAGATCTCCTCTCCTAAAGCCTTCGAAGACTTTGGAATTGTCAGCTTCCATAATCACAACACAGCGATACTTGCTAAAGACAACAACCATATCAAGATCACAAAGCATTGAGACTGACATGAGGTTGTATCCTAAGGACTCAACAAGCATGACTTTGTCCATGTGTTTATCCTTAGAGATTGCAACCTTACCAAGACCCAATACCTGACATTTGCCTTTGTCAGCAAAGATGATATGCTTCAGATGTGACGGTGATAAGGGAGCATCCATCAATAGGTTCTTGTCACCAGTTATGTGATTCGTACATCCACTATCGAGGACCCACTCACTAGCTTTGGGTTGATCATCCTGCAGATGAATTAGTGTAGCTTACAATATCATATGCTTCATCAGTGAAGAATATGATATCAAGTTCATCAGATGAATTTCATCAAGCAGTAAACATATATAGCAGTATTAGGACGTGTGAAATGAAGGTTCATTTCATCATGATTCGCCTGCGTCCTTTCAGGCAATTTTGTTAGGTCCCCAACAAATTCTTCAGACGTTAAAGCACGTCTGGAGACCTGACCCTGCAGAAGAGATTAGTTCTTTTTCTTCACCACCCACATCTGAAGGGGTGGCAAAGAGTTCATCACTCTGCGAGCACCATACGAGAATGATGGCATAGAGGCCAAACCATTTCGTTTCACATAAGAGGGGTTAGGGCAAGCATATGAATAAGCAGAGAAATTCTTCGAGGACTTATGAACATAATGGTTTGAAGAATAATGCACATATTCATAGCCCTTAGCTCTACCCTGCGAGACAGAGTTGTTAGCACGATGATAATCATATGAGGACTTTGAACCTTTTGAGGAATTTGATCCATGTGAGGAATTTGGTCCGTATGAGGACTTGGATCCATATGAAGAATTTGGTCCCTATGAAGAATTTGATCTGGGGTCCTGTTCTTCACGGTGGTGTCATGAGGACATTCACCAAGACTTTCAAGGCACTTCTTGAAACCCAGATTTTCTTCATAGGAGAACCATTCTGCAGATTAGTGCCAACATATCTAGCAAATACTTCACCATTCGATTTTTGAACAGTTTATAGTTGAGTCAAATAACTCATCGAAAGAATGAGGAGATTCACATGTAAAGCCGGACAAGTTAGATGGATCAACTAGAGGTCCTTTGCAGCAACCCATGAGGTTTTGGGGTACTGCTCGGGCTTCCAAAGATGTTCCATCAAGATTGAGTTTCCTCTCAAAGGCAATACCCTCTTTCCTAGGGTTTCATTGAGGATCTGCTTTTAAGCACATCACAAAGAGTCGATGCCCTTTGAGGCTTTTGTACATGCTGTCATGTACAATTCCTTTAGCCCTGCATCGTCGATGATACTAGCAATGTCCTCGATGAGGAATTAGTGATAGTAGGGGCAGGTGAAGAATTTGTAACAGTTGAAGCATTTGAACATTCAGGTGAAGAATTAGCAGATTCACGTTCAATGCACTTTAAGCATGGAGGAACAAGTTCTTCCTGAGAAGCGCTGATTTGTTGAGCTAGTAATGAATCGCGCTCCTTCTGAAGATCTTCACAACTCACTCTTAGCTTCTCAAGATCTTGCTTTCTTTGAAGAGATTCAGAAGAAAGCTTCTCGTGATCAGTCAAGAGAGTATTATGTTGATCTTGAAGGGCGTCAAACTTGGAATGAAGTCTCTGAAGACTTTCAGCCAATGCTTTTGACTGATCCATTTCTTCACCCAACATATCATCACTTTTGTCTAGCATGTTTTGAACTTGTTCCAAAGCCGTTTGTTGTTTAGTGGCAATGCAAACAAGTTTGGTATAACAAGATTCAATATCATCATCAGATCCATCATCATCAGATTCATCGTCACGAAACTCGGACGAGGAGCATTCGGTTACCTCAGCACCGTTTGCCATGAGACATGATGCATAAGATGATGATTCTGGCTCGAAAGTCATCGTTTTGAGAGATTCCTTGAAGTCCTCAAACCAGGGATCATGACGGGTTTGATGACCTTCATAGACATCAGAGATTCGGTCCCATATAAGCTTCGCATTGCAAAGATGCATAATGCACCTGAATTCATCTCTGGATAGGCAGGAACAGATGATATCCTTCGCCAAGATGTCAAGACGAGTGTACTTGCGAATATCATCAGCGTCCGCCATCTTGCATAGATCAGTAAGACCAATCTCAGTGACGGTCCACATCTCGCTGTTCATTGCCATGAGGCGCTTCCTCATCATGGCCTTCCACTTGGGATAATCATGACCGTCAAAGATAGGGCATGCCACTTTCTTCATACCTGCGGTCGACATAACTAAAAACTCCAGGCGGTTAAACCAAAGTCACACAGAACAAGGGAGTACCTCGCTCTGATACTAATTGAAAGTGCGGTATATCGACTAGAGGGGGGGTGAATAGGCGATTTTTATGAATTCTTCACTGAAGAATTTGCTGGTGAGGAAATTCCTTAGCGAAGAACTACTTGCAGCGGGATAAGTACTCAGAAGTAAGCATAACAGAATACAAGCATGGTCATCATAATGAAATGAAGACTAGCACAGAGTACAGAAAGCGTAATCACAGGATAACACAAGATGAAGACGAACAGACTGAAGAAATTGAACTGAGGAAATTGAGAAAGTCTTCAGTCAAAGTCTTCAAGCACAGATATGAACAAACACTCAACACAGTAATGAGGAAATGAAAGGGTTGAGGAAATAGAACCAGTTAGGTTGGTGAAGACAATGATTTGGTAGACCAGTTCCAACTGCTGTCTCAGTTGTACGTCTGGTTGGAGCGGCTGAGTATTTAAACTCGAGGACACACAGTCCCGGACACCCAGTCGCTGAGCACGCAGCTCAGGACACCCAGTCCTCACCGTATTCTCCTTGAACTAAGGTCACGCAGACCTCGTCCAATCACTCGTGGTAAGTCTTCAGGCGACTTCCAAACCTTCACAGACTTGGTCACTTGGCGATCCACAATTCCTCTTGGATGCTCTAGACCATGACGCCTAACCGTCTGGAAGAAGCACAATCTTCAAAGGTAACAAGCGTCGGGTCCACGCAGGATCAATTTCTTCAGTGATGCTCAATCACTTTGGGTTTGTAGGGGTTTGGTTTTGGGTTTTCCTCACTTGATGATTTTCGCTCAAAGTCCTCGGAGGATGGGTTGCTCTCAAATGAAAAGTGTCAAGTTCTCTCGGAGCAGCCAACCAGCTAGTGGTTGTAGGGGGCGGCTATTTATATTCTAGGGAGCAGCCCGACATGATAAGACATAAATGCCCTTCAATGATATGACCGTTAGGTGGATAAGATATTTTGGGACAGCTGGCGCCAAGACAAGAACGGTCGGAAATTTGACTCTCAAATTCCTCGGGGCTATCATGTTCCTCACTATGTAGGCAATTCACATTTGGCGAATTCCTAACTCCTCGGTCGAAACAAATTCATCGGCGACGGAAGAACTTCGTCTCACATCAAGAAAGTGACTGAACTGTATGAGATTTCCAAAGGCTTCACTCGAAGGGATTGGTAGGTGTAGGATTTTGAGTTGAGCATCACATGGAAATTTTT
This sequence comes from Aegilops speltoides, assembly GCA_021437245.1. Lineage (NCBI taxonomy): Eukaryota > Viridiplantae > Streptophyta > Magnoliopsida > Poales > Poaceae > Aegilops > Aegilops speltoides. The sequence goes on from CM038142.1 coordinate 491,793,376, forward strand.
CCTTAGTATTTCCTCGACCCCTTTAACGATCGGTGTTTCCTATGACTCAAGAAAGAGAAAATGAAACTACGAAAACAAAAGTCTTCACGCTTCATGTTCCTCAAATGAATACCAAGTCTTCAAGGTCACACCAATTTCTTCACTTTCAAAGTCTTGAAAAGTCTTCGAATATCAAAGTCTTCATCGAAGAACTTCATTTTTAGGGTCGACTTTCTCTGTAAATATCAAACTCCTCATAGACTTATAGACCTGTGTACACTCACAAATGCATTAGTCCCTTAACCTATAAGTCTTCAATACACCAAAATCACTAAGGGGCACTAGATGCACTTACACACACCCACTTAGTTTCTTTTGTAAAGCTTTCATATACTTATAGCTCTAGTGCATCTGTTACATGGCAATCCCTACTCACTCACATTGATATCTATTGATGGGCATCTCCATAGCCCGTTGATACGCCTAGTTGATGTGAGACTATCTTCCCTCTTTTTGTCTTCTCCACAACCACCATTCTATTCCACATATAGTGCTATATCCATGGCTCACGCTCATGTATTGCGTGAAGATTGAAAAAGTTTTGAGAATGTCATAAGTATGAAACAATTGTTGATCTTGTCATCGGGGTTGTGCATGATTTTAATATTTTGTGTGGGGAAGATGGAGCATAGCCAGACTATATGATTTTGTAGGGATAACTTTCTTTGGCCATGTTATTTTGAGAAGACATGATTGCTTTGATTAGTATGCTTGAAGTATTATTATTTTTATGTCAATACGAACTTTTGTCTTGAATCTTTCGGATCTGAATATTCATATCACAATTAAGAAGATTTACATTGAAATTATGCCAAAGTATCACTCCGCATCAAAAATTCTTTTTTATCATTTACCTACTCGAGGACGAGCATGAATTAAGCTTGGGGATGCTTGATACATCTCCAACGTATCTATAATTTTTGATTGCTCCATGCTACTTTATCTACTTTTTTGGACCATATTGGGCTTTATTTTCCACTTTTATATTATTTTTGGGACTAGCCTATTAACCGGAGGCCCAGCCCAGAATTTCAGTGTTTTGAAGAAACGGAATATCAAACGGAGTCCAAACGGAATGAAACCTTTGGGAACGTGATTTTCTCACCGAACGTGATCCAGAAGACTTGGACCCTACTCCAAGAAGTAACAGAGGCGGTCACGAGGGTGGGGCCCCTCCCCTAGGGCGTGCCCCTTGCCTCGTGGCCCCCCTGTTGCTCCACCGACGTACTCCTTCCTCCTATATATACCTACATATCCCCAAACGATCAGAATAGGAGCCAAAAACCTAATTCCACCGCCGCAACCTTCTTTATCCACGAGATCCCATCTTGGGGCCTGTTCCGGAGCTCCGCCGGAGGGGGCATCCACTACGGAGGGCTTCTACATCAACACCATAGCCCCTCCGATGAAGTGTGAGTAGTTTACTTCAGACCTTCGGGTCAATAGCTAGTAGCTAGATGGCTTCTTCTCTCTTTTTGGATCTCAATATAATGTTCTCCCCCTCTGTCGTGGAGATCTATTCGATGTAATCTTCTTTTTGCAGTGTGTTTGTTGAGACCGATGAATTGTGGGTTTATGATCCAACTTATCTATGAATAATATTTGAATCCTCTCTGAATTCTTTTATGTATGATTGAGTTATCTTTGCAAGTCTCTTCGAATTATCCTTTTGGTTTGGCCAACTAGATTGGTAGTTCTTGCAATGGGAGAAGTGCTTAGCTTTGGGTTCAATCTTGCGGTGTCCTTTCCCAAAGGATGTAAGGGCAGCAAGGCACGATTGTATTGTTGCCATCGAGGATAACAAGATGGTTTTTTATCATATTGCATGAATTTATCCTCTACATCATGTCATCTTGCTTAAGGCGTTACTCTGTTTTTAACTTAATACTCTAGATGCATGCCGGATAGCGGTCGATGAGTGGAGTAATAGTAGTAGATGCAGAATCGTTTCGATCTACTTGTCTCGGACGTGATGCCTATATACATGATCATACCTAGATATACTCATAACTATGCTCAATTCTGTCAATTGCTCAACAGTAATTTGTTCACCCACCGTAGAATATCTATGCTCTTGAGAGAAGCCACTAGTGGAACCTATAGCCCCCGGCTCTATTCTCATCATATCAATCTCCATTACCTTATTTACTTGCTTTGTTTTTACTTTTCACTTTGCATCTATCTATCAAAAATACCAAAAATATTATTTATCATCTCTATCAGATCTCACTCTCGTAAGTGACCGTGAAGGGATTGACAACCCCTAATCGCGTTGGTTGCGAGGAGCTATCCTTTTGTGTAGGCACGAGGGACTTTTGTGTGGTCTCCTACTGGATTGATACCTTGGTTCTCAAAAACTGAGGGAAATACTTACGCTACTTTGCTGCATCATCCTCTCCTCTTCGGGGAAATCCAACAAAGTGCTCAATAGGTAGCACATGACAGCGGAGGAGGAGGCCCGTCTCATGGCGCGTGTCATGGAGGACTCCATGCGCATGCACGATGAGCGCCAATGGGAGGGCTTCGAGGAGATGACGGCCCTCTCCGCGGCCGGCGATGTCGCCATCCCCGAGTTGGAGATGGTGGCGGCGGAGGTGGTGATGGAGGAGGCGCCGGTGGTCTCGTTCCACCCGGGCCTGCTGGGCCGACGCCGTGGGGGGGGGGGCGTGAACTGGTGCCCCACGTCGCCGCGGTCACCGGAGCGGGACGCATCGCCACGGGAGGAGGTGGTGCAGGCACATGCCACCTTCCAGCCTGCCCCGGCGCACCACGGACCGCCGGCCCACCTCTGGACGCCGCCGGACTACGTTGACCTCGTCAGCGACAACGACGACACCGGCGGCCACTGAAGACGGCGACGGCCACGGCAGGAGCGCGCGGGTGGCGTTTTTCATTTTTTATGTTAATTATGGCACTTGGCCGTTTTGTGACCATGACCCCTAACTTATGTTTTAAGTTTTTAAACTGTGTTTATTTACTTTTTTAAGTCATTTTATTTTAGTTTTTCTGTTTTTTTATCACGTCCAACACGGACATGATTTGGGGTGCGGCCGCGCGCTGAGCGCACCCACGACCCAACGGACAGAGGCGGACATGGGCGAACCCATTGCCGCGCCAGAGGGACAAAATCCGGCCAAACCGGACGTCCGTTTGGGGTCGGGCGGTGGAGTTGGCCTAAAAGGGCTCCATGGCGTCCCGTTTATTCCCCCACTGCGGCCCTGCTACTCCCATCTTCCCTCTCCGTCATCTACTGCCATGTATCGGCTGTCCCGGTGGCCGCCTGGCCGATGCCTGGCCGTGCACAAAAGCTCAAGCAGCTGGGTGTGGGATGGGGGAGGTGTGGCTGGCCGGGAGAGAGATGTGTGGTGCAGGTGGTATGGAGGAAGATACAGCGGATGGGTGCGCTACCATCTCGATCACAAAGAGGGAAGACAAAGGGGCTGGCGCCTAGAGGAGAGCTGGGGCCCGGCGGTGGGTTTTCCGGTGATGCGCGGCCGGTTCGCGAGCCTGACGTCGAGATGGTCCCTGGTGGCCTCTGCCGGCGTGACGACGGCGACGTGGCATGAGCCGAGGCGGAAGGAGAAAACCGGGCACGCAGCGAGGCGCGCGGACGCATTCTGGAGCCGTTTCTTGAGAAAGGGAAGGTGGCCGACGAACGGGCGTTGGCGCTGCGTGTGCGCAGACATAGGTAACTGCTAGGTGGCGGACGCGGCGGTAGCGGTGATCCAACACCTGGGCAGCGGTCGCACTCAGCTCGCCTACTGAGCGTTCCCGGCTGGGGAGGTCATGGGGGCCAACCCGGGCCACTACGTCGCAGCTGTGATCACCACCCCGTACACACCTCGTCATCCGTGGGTGACACGGCCGCGCGCGGCTGCCCTGGACGTGAAGCACCTCGGGGCATCTCTAGCCGCGCCCCCAAGAAGGCCTCCCCAGGCGATTTTTTCGCGCCGGCGCCGAAAAAACGGCCTAGTCGCGCCCCCAGGAGCCCGATTTTCGCCGGCTTGGGCCGAAAACAGCGCCGGCGGACCCAGCCCGAACCCGGCGCGCTTGGGGGCGCTCAGGGGCGCCGGGCGAACTTTTTTGGCGCGAAGAAACCGCGGGCCCGACGCGTCAGCGACCGGATTACTTCTCGGCCCTTCGTCGTCCTCATTGCCTCGTTTCCCGCGGCGAATCAATGCCAAAGCTGCCGCGCTGCCGCACCGGTCTGCCTGCGCCATTGATGCTTCACGGGTGGCGCAGTGAAGGCTGGACGATGCGCGTCCCTCGCCCTCGCCTCACCCGCCACGCGTACGCACGGTGCCACGCGTGTGGGCGGTGCGTCGGCCTATATATGCCGCGCCCCGGCGCGCTCGGTCGTCTCACACTTCCCCTCCACCGTCGCTCCTTCCTCCCTCTCCTCTCCTCCTTTCGCCGTCTCCAGTTCAAAACCAATGGCCGAACGTTTCCCAGGCGACGGCGCGGCGGCGAACGGCTTCGGCCGCCGCCATCTCCATGAAGACGTGGCTCGCCTCCTTTACGAGGCCGAGTACCCGGTCCAGCCGGACATGCGGGTGCCCGGGGCGTGGAGGATCAGCGCGGGCGGCGTGCCGGTGCCCCCGGTACCCTCCGGCGCGGTGCGGCGTGCGGAGATCGCCCGCATCCGCTCGAACCTGCCGCGTGCGGCGAGGGAGGCACCACGGTACGCCCCCGACAGCCCGCTGTGGGAGCCGTACTTCCGTCGCCGTCACGCCCAGCAGCTCGAGGCCACCAACGGCGTCGTGCCCTCCGGCAGGCAAAACTCCGCCGGCCGGCGTCGATGGTGGGGCGTGCCAGGGCGCACACTGGACGCCGTCCTCGAGTACATCGAGGGCGGCAACACGCCGCGCCTCGACTACCCCGCTCCCCCTTCCTTTTCACGCCGCCGGGGAAGCTCCTGGACCCCGAGGCGCATGGAGACCGGGATCCTCCTCTTCGTCCGGCTCGCCTCGCCTCCGCCCGTCAGCCGGAGCCCAGACACGCCTGTGGCCGCGCGCACCCGCAGCTCCGGCGTCCGTATCGGCGCCCCCGCCTCGCCACCCACCGGCCGTTTTGTCCTCGTCGAGCCCAAGCCGGAGCCCGGCCTCGTCGAGCCCAAGAAGGAGCCCGGCCTCCCCGCGGAGTACGAGGAGATAGCCCGGCGCGGCTTCTTCGACGAGGACGCCATGCGGTGGGCGCGGGAAGACTACCTCCGCGAGGAGACGGTCCGGCAGTGCCGGGCCCTGGAGGAGATCGCCGCCCGCAAGCGTGGGCGCGAGGACGAGCACGGCGTCGTGATCCTCGACTGCGACGACGACGACGCCCCCGGACCTTCCAACCCGCCGCGCCAACCGGGGGAGGGGTGCAGCAGGGACGGCGGAGGTTTAGGCGGGGTCGGCAGCGGCGACGAGGACGACGACGACGACGACGACGACGACGGCGACTACACGCGGTTCTACAGCCTCCTCGGCATGTAGCCGCGTGGGCGGGCGACGAGGCGGGCGGCGAGGCGGGCGGCGAGGGAGACGGCGGGAGTAGCCCGCCGGTTTTTTTTGTAAAATATGTTTAAGTTTGAACGAACTCGCCGATGTTTGCAATGAATTTACGCCGTGTTTGTGCCGTGTTTAAATTTTTTAAAATACCGTGGCGCCGCGACTGGGGTGCATCACGCCCCCAGTGCGCGGTTTAGCGCCGGTGCGCCCCGGGGGCGATTTTTTGCCCCTCCTGGGGGGCCAAACGGCTGGAGATGCCCTCAAGCTGCTCGGCCCCGACGACACGCTCCTGCTCGGTCGCGTCTACCGCTTCGTCAGCCTCGAAGGTACGTCGCGTGCGATAACTCCAAGCCCTTCGATCGTTTGCATTGACACTTGAGACGCCGCACCGAAAATGTTTTCCAGCGTCAACTTGTTAGGCGTGTATACGTATTCCGGCGGACGGTGCGACGCGACGAGGATAATCTGCGACTCGTGCCTGTCGCCGTCCGCTTGCATGCCGTTTTCTAACTACTAGCGCGGCTGTTTAGTGGAGCTTTATCCATAATAACTTTCTGGACTTAGTATTTGCTAGCATCGTCTTTCCTATTCTGTTTCCACTGAAGAGTGATTAACGGAATCTTCTGCATTAATCTGTGTTGTACGAGCAGAGGTGCTGAAAGAGTTCGCGACGAAGCAAAATGTCAAGCTCCGCGTCATGGTCAAGGCCAAGGAGGACAAGGTGGCGACGAAGCCGGCCAAACCTAGGCGCTGGCGTGGCAGCAGCGCCATCGTGCGCGAGGAATCCGACCAGTCGCTCGCAAAGTTGTGTTCACATTTCTCAGTTCGTGACACTTCCGATGCTCACTCGTAGTAGACTAACGGTGACGCGCATTGCTTAACCAGGTCCCGAAAGGATTGAGATGTCCAAACAAAGAGACTTCCGGAGCGTGTGACATCACGCCCACACATAGCCATCTCATCCCCTCCTTTATAAAGCCCCCGGCAGGCACCCACGAACTCCTGTCAGCTCTTGACAAAGCCAAATTCCTCCTTCCCCGGCCTCCTCTCTCCTTCCTAGCTCTACCCCGGCCGCCACACGCCCGGCCAAGAAGAGGGAAGGAAGCCTACTTAATTGCCTTGCAGCAGCAGGTACGTAGTGCATGGCCCAGGAGAGCTCGCAGGCCTCCGTCGCGAGCTCACCGCCGCACCCTCCATCTTCGGCTTTCTGGTGGCGCGACATGCATCCCTATTCCACTACCCCTGCTTGGCCGCCGCCGCCCGCCACAGCGGCCACGCCGCTCTGGACCCCGCTCGCTCAACACAGGACATCCTCCTCCGACGCCGACGACGACCTGTCCGCCTCCAACGCCACCATGCAGACCTCCTTCACCAAGACCTCTACCAACCACTCCGGCATCAGCATGGACGACTCCTCAGCCGCCACTGCGGCCGTGCAGAGCCACCTCTGGAACCAAGTCGCCATGTGAGTACAGCAGGACCATATCACTAGATGCATATTCGGGGGTAATACCGTAATAGTAATATTTGCATATTCGAAGGCTCGGCCTGGCCCGGGCGTGAAAAGACGGCATGCGTCCACTGAAAATCCTCGTGTCACCAGTTCAAATCTGGTTCCTGGCAGAGAGAAAAAAAAAAGATCCACCGAATAGGTATTGATCCAAATACCTCGAGATGGATTGTGATACATATTCATTAATAATATTTATTCATCTAAGTGGATAAATCTATAATATAAATATAGAGGCACTTCTTTTTCTTTTTAAAGAAGTTTTAAAATAGATCTTTTCTTTATGATAAAGAAGGGGGTGAGATTCCCCTTTATTTTTTTGCGTTTATCTGTTGTCCGAAAGAAAAAGAAAGGAGCCTCGCTTTGCCTAGATTCTAATCTCGAGAGTATATATTGTCTACCTCTACCTAGCTAGTGTGATTCTAATTTCGATCAATCTAAATAACCTTGCTGCTTAATTCTCATCTCTATTCCCCTTCCCTCTACCAAGCTACACTACACACACTTGTTAATACAGAGAAGAAAAAGAAAAATAGAACAAGAATATGTATTACGTATGAGTGTGATAGGTTGTAGTCTATGCTCTAGATTCTAGAGAGTCAGTGGCAGCATGCTAGGGAAAGCAAGAGAGGAACTAAAGCAAAGCAAAGCAAGGAAAAAAGGGGATAGCTAGTTAGCTTTTCAAATAGTGTGATATGGGAAATTTCAAAAAAAAAGTGTGATATGAGAAAGGGTAATTAATCCCGACAATGCAAATCTAGAAGGGACTTTTGGTTTACGTCTCTGCCTCGAGTTAGCTAGATAAATAGGTTCCACCCTTTGTCAAAAATAGAGAGACGTGATTCAGGACCATGGTTCAGTCGAACCTATGGTCTATGCAGTACGATTTAACATCCTACTACATGTGGATCTGTCACATACATGTCAACTGTATTTTTTAATCAACCATGCATGGATCTTCATAAATAGACATGCATGACAACTGCATTTTTAAATTAACCATGCATAGATCCTTATGAATAGTGCTAAAAATCAATAGTGTCTAGCGTAGGTTCGACTGAACCATGGTTCTGTAAAACATTTCCGGTCAAAACCTAATTAATACTCTCTCCATCCCAACATAAGTGACTCAACATTGTACTAAGCTTAGTACAAAGTTAGTATAAATTTGAATCACTTATTTTGGGACGAAGGGAGTATTAAGTAGAGTTGCAAGTGAGGCGACTATCACATTGGAATCAACATAAGTGAGATCGCTTGCTGCTGGAACAAAATTTGTTAGGCCTCCAAAGAATAAATGCTCCAATCTGTCCAGTATTATCCCTCTCCCTCTGTATCAAAATACAAGACATTTTTTAACACTATAAAAGTGTCAAAAAAGATCTTATATTTTGATACGAAGGAAGTAATGTATAAGCTTGAATATACTCCGTCCGTCCCGTAATATACTTTGAAGCTATTTTAGTTTGAAAAATGTTCTTACATTATAGGACGGAGTAAGTATTTCCTAGGCTTTGAAGAAGCAACTAAAATTCGCTTGTTTAGTACGGATCGCCAGAAAGTTGTACCATATCAAAGCATTCAGGTCCCCTTGCTTGCTTGCTAGCTAGAAAAGTACTACTTCAATCCAATTCCCAAAGATGATCCCTCTTTACATTCTCGCTTTCAACTCTGCAATTGATTGCCAAATGATAGATGACAAAGAAGCAAAGACCTTTTCGTTTGAGGAACAATAAGCAAGACTAGGTGCATAAACTAATTTAATTAAGCAGAAGTACCGTTGTGCACTTTCTCTTTTTGTTCACCTTTCAATTACCTCTATTGGAGAATAACTCAGGGGCACCGGCGGTGAGGTCGCGGGGAGCATGCAGGTGGTGCATGACGCCCACAACGACGACAGCGAGAACTTCCTTGAGCTGCTAAACTCAAGGACGCTCGCCACGGAGCTCTTTGCCGAGCCGCCGGCTTGCGACTATCTCAAGAAGATGGAGTACGGTGGCGGCAGCGCATGGCCGGACGTCCACCAGTTCAGCGCTGCCAATATGGACAAGCACCTCCCTTCCGCCTCCGGCGCTGGCTACTGGTCCATCGCGCCGCCCAACCCGTGCCACGGAGACAGCGGCCACCACCAACGCGTTGGCGGCTCCGGGCCATGCGATAACGCCGCCGCCATGGGCCACGTTGCCAAGGCCCTCTTCCTGGACGCGGACGGCAACGTCAAGCACGAGATGGGTGGGGGCGGCCGCGGCGCGATACTGCAGGAAGCGGCCAGCACCAGCAGCACCAGCAGCCAAGACTTCACGAGGCCCATCGGGCTGGGGTACAGCTCCATGCAAGGGCTCATCAGCAACAGAATGTATGGAGGCGGCGCCGGCGCTTATGACGTTGCCATGGACGTTCGGTGGGGCAGAAATGATGGTCGCGACCCTAGGAGCCTGTCGGGCTTGATATCGTTCGGCCGGGGGATGGGAAAGCCTGCGCCTTCCGGCTCCCCGGCGAAGACGTCGTCGGCGGAGTACAAGAAGCAAGGACGGGAGATGTCGTCGCCGGTACTGTAAGAAAAACATGCATGCAAGATCAAGGGCCAGAGACATCTGATCGATGTATGATATTGTGCATGCGTAGGAGAAGACAAGCACCAGCGGCGTCTGTGGCAAGGGGAGTAGTGCGCTATCCACCAAGGGGAAGAAGAGAGCGGAAGAGGAGAGGGGGTCGGAAGGCAACGTGAAGAAGTCCAAGCACGAGTCCTGCTCGCCCACGTCGTCGTCTCCCAAAGTATGGCAGTGTTACACTCTTTTACTTATTTGCGTGCATGGTTGATCCGTGCATAAATGCATGAGTTCAACCAGTATTTAGACTGCTCATTAATTATAGCTAAATCTTTATTTTTTAGAGCAATATTTATCACAAGCAGTACTACATGCATGATAGCTTAACGTATATGCATGCTTTGAACACATGATGGCTTAACATATACTCCGTCCATTCCAATGAATAAGGTGTGCACACATCTTGAAATTCAAGACCAGAAATTTTACCAACTAAATGTGAATTATATGTGAATAAAATTATACCATTGAATTTGTATTGAAAAAGTTTTCCGTGATACATTTTTTATGTCACAAAAGATAGATATTATTAATCTAGTTTGTGATCAGAGTTGGAGTTTGAGAAACGTGTGTGCCTTATTCATTTGGATGGAGGGGCTATGCATGCTTTGTTCACCGTGAAAAGGTTGCGCGTAGCTTAACGAAACAATGTTATGATACCAAATTCCCCAAACCAATTTAAACTGTCGGTTCTTCATTCATGAGACTATCATTGCTTAATGAGTTAATTAGGCTTCCATTTAACAGGGCCAGATGCCTAAAGTAAAGTTAGGACACAAGATAACTGCACTTCAACAGATGGTTTCACCATTTGGGAAGGTGTGTTGAAGCACATATGTGTGTTCGGTTGTTCATTTCTGTTTGATGTTTATTTACACCACAATTATGCCAGAAGGCAAAAAAAAGCAATACTGAAATTGTTCATCCTTTGTACAGACCGATACCGCATCAGTTCTATATGAGGCAATAAATTACATTAAGTGGTTGCATGAGCAAGTGCAGGTAATTTAGTTTTGCTTCCGATCTCGTGAGTGTTCGTAGTTTTACAAAGAGGAGAATACATTTAACTTTGTACTAAGTCTTACTAAGTCTGCAACAATTAATATGAATGGGAGGGAGTAGTTTTTTTTAAGGTTTATTAGAATTTTAATCTATCTTTCTGAACTTTATGTGCCTTAATTAATTTGGGCCGGGAGTAATTAATATAATAGCATGTGTATCCCTTTACATAATGCATATGCTTGGTGAGGATTATTTAATCAACATGATCACTAAAAAATTCTCAAAAAAAACATGATCACTAAAAGGATGTGGAAGCTTTATGTCCTTAACACATTTTCATAATGGAGGGCTTTCTACCATGCTTTTCCTGACTCGTGCAAGATAATCACTGCAATTATTTATTTGTCAAAAGGGATGTTTCGCAACCGCACTCAATATTAGTTAGAGGAGAATATTCATGCCAAGCAGCCAATTATTGTGGGACACGTGTTGCGCCACAACCGACAAGGCCATACCTGATGAATTTATTCATGCACCCCCTTTTTGGAGGGCCCCCATGGTAGCCTTGCTTTGTTCGTATTTAGCACCGCATGAGTGCCACTAGTGCTGCTGCTTTTGTGTAATGGAATGCATGGTCATGCCCCATTGCTACCTCCTTTTGTAGTTTGGCTCTATCAGTTCATGATATACGACATGGAAAACTTTCTCCATATCTATCTGGGAATCAACATTTTTTTTGTTTCAGTTTGACTTACTATTTCGTTGTCTGTTGCATGCAGCTGCTGAGTGACCCTTACATGAAGTCGTGTAGTAGCAAGGTAAAACCACAAAATCTACATATGAAGTATTAAACCCTTTGACTAAAATATACTTTTATAACTTTATCCAGTTCCTCGCAAAAAAAGTAATAATGATATAATAAGCCCACTTTCCATCCGCAGCCATCATCAAACTTCTTCAGTTTCTTGTGGAAATTTTACGGTTGATACACCTGACACATAACAATGTTTCCATTCACATAACACTATGTTGTCGTTCCTTTTTTTCCTTAGGATTACAAGCCATGGGTACGGTCTGATGGGAGGGAGAAGGAAGATGCAGAAACTGACCTAAAGAGTAGGGGGTTGTGCTTGGTTCCACTCTCCCGCACGCCCCAGATGTACATGGATAGCAATGGCCCGGATTATTGGACCCCGCCCAACAGGAGTTGTTTATACCGATGACTTACTTTATTATTATTATTATTATTATTATTATTATTATTATTATTATTATTGTTGTTGTTGTTGTTGTTGTTGTTGTTGTTGTTGTTGTTACCTCATCGTGAACGAGATATATTTAGAGAATGGGCAATTCATGAGGTTAATCTAGAGTTGTATCTCAGTGACTATAGCCACCAGTTAATTAAACATCAAATGTATCTTGTATGTTGATTGGATCCATGGTTCGTGTAATGTTGTCCATTGTTAACATCGGCAACTACGTTGATTCTTTCTGCTCTAGAACTAATTGCTGGAATTTAGTCTATATTGGGCAGCCCAATAACTATTTCAGAAATTCCTAATAAATCCTAGAGGCCCACTTAGCCCATTTGTGCAAGGCAAGGGATACTACTAAAGTTTAGTCCCACATTGCTAGTCTAGTGGGAGTTGGACCTCCTTATAAGGGAGGTTCTTTCTCTACTTGTACGAGCATGAGAACAAGAGGGACATCCACGCGCGCTCCTCCTCCGCCGCCCGCCTCGCCCACGCACACACAGGCACAGCGCCCAAGCCACACGCCAAGGCCAAGCCGCGCCTTGTTGTTCGCGATAGTGGACAATTAATATGAGCAGCGCACCCTTCGTGTGCCGCTTGTTCACTCGCCTCCCTCCGTTGCTTCACCTCCCGAGGCAACCTCTCGCCTCCTTCTCTTGCGCCTATAAAGGGAGGTCGCTCCTCTCGAGAGACGCACTGAATCTCTTCCTCCTCTCACCACAAGTTCTGAGCATCTGCGCGCTTGTTGTCTTCCTCATCCCGGCTTGCGGCGTGCACCGCGAGTCGGGACGATGAGCCTCCGGAACCGCACCTTTGAGTCTGTCTGACGGAGAAGGGTGATAAGGTTTTTGGGAGCGCTCTGTGCGACCATCGGCTGCTTCATCACGGACGATCCGTCGCCGACGACTACTTCCCGACGACGACTTCTTCCCCGCGTCGACAACCTCCTCAACGACATGGTGGCGGCGACACGAACCTAAGTCCAAGCTACTCTGCTGCTGTCCCGTATGTCTTCTTCTTTACATCACATGTTACATCACATGTCCCGCCACGATCCACTTCTACTAGTACTTGCCCTACATATGTTAGGTTCTACTTCATATATGCAACTAGTTCTACCGTCTGCTATAGATATGTTTGGCTATGGTTCATATATGCGAAGCTATTTACCTTCTCTCTGTCGAGCGCATGACTTGCTTTATCTCTATTATTATAGTCATGTTTTATCTACTATTTCGCTAATAAAATCATTCGTAAATTGCTCATATTTCCAACAATCCAAAAACCTTATTATAGGCAATTTACCTCGAATGGTTTTGCTGCTTCCATGAGACCTCCTATGTTTGAGGGTATCCACTATAAGAGGTGGCGCGTGAGAGCAGTCTTATGGTTTCAAACCATGAGTTGCTATGGCGCCACGCTTGGCAAACTGAAGGAGAGCTTGATGCTCAACAAGCACAAGCTTTTCGAAAATGGATACTCTGTTTAAGGCTGCTCTCTTGAGTGTTCTTGGAGAGAACATAGTTGATGCTTATCGTCAATTGATAATGGAAAAGATATGTGGGATGCACTCGAGGCCAAGTTTGGGGTCTCGGATCTTTGCACCGAGCTGTACATCATGGAACAATTCTATGATTACAGGATGGTGAAGAGCGCTCCGTGGTTGAGCAGGCTCACGAGATCTGATCATTTGCTAGAGAACTTGAGCACTTGGTTGTGCGCTACGGACAAGTTTGTTGCGGGGTATCATCACTAAGCTTCCTCCTTCATGGAGGAACTTTGCTACTTCTTGAAGCATAAGAGGCAGGAGTTTTCCGTCCGGATCTCATTGGCACTCTTGATGTGGAAGAAAAGGCGAGAGCAAAGGACACACGTGCTCGAGGTATTGAGGAGGATCTAGTGCCAATGTAGTGCGTAGCGAACTTCCAAATCCACAAGTTCAAGAACAAGGGCAAGTTTGATGGTAAAGCAAAGTTTGATGGGAAGAACAAGGCAGTGCAACACACAAACTTCAAGAAGAAGAATGGCAAGAAGAAAGGTGCTTGTCATTTGTGTGGAGATCCCGATCATTGGGCTCCTAGTTGCCCCAATCGCTATGACAAGCGTAATCACAGGAAAGGCGGCAAGACCGCTAATGTTGTCATCGGGGACATTGACATGAAGGATGTTGGGTATGGTATATTTCCACTATTCTTTCAAGATGTCATTCTCTGACCGGTTAATTGACACGGTGCTAATGTGCATGTATGCGGTGATATTTCCATGTTTTCGTCTTATCGGACGCGGGGACTTCAACCGTCTGATGGGCAACGGTTCAAGTGCTTCGTTCGTGGTGTTGGCACGGTCGATCTGAAGTTTACTTGGGGAAGATCGTGCGGTGAAGAACGTGCATTATGTCCCTCCGTCAATAAAAATCTTGTTAGCGGATCTCTTACGTGCGAGATGGCTACAAGCTTGTCTTTGAGTCGAATAAATTTGTAATATCCAAGTATGGAACCTTTGTTGGTAAAGGCTATGAGTCGAGGGCCTGTTTCGTTTATCCTTATCGGGCGTTTGCAATAAAGTTGTTAATCATATTTGCAACAATAGTGAATCAAATATGTGGCATTCACGACTTTGTCATGTTAACTTTGGTTGCATGACGCGACTAGCGAAGTTGAACTTAATCCCTAGTTTTACCACCGTTAAGGGATCTAAGTGTCAAGTGTGTGTGCAAGCTAAGCAACCTCGTAAATCTCACGTGGATCATGGAGACGAGAAATCTTGCACCACTAGAACTTATACATTCAGATCTATGTGAAATGAATGGTGTTTTGACAAAAGGTGGAAAGAAATATTTCATGACGTTAATTGACGACTCCACTAGATACTGCTGTGTGTATCTTCTGAAATCTAAGGATGAGGCTTTGAACTTTTCAAGATCTACAAAGCTGAAGTGGAAAACCAACTTGATCGAAAAATCAAGAGGCTTAGGTCCGATCGTGGTGGAGAGTATTTTTCCAATGAATTTGATGCTTTTTGTGCGGAACATGGTATAATCCATGAGAGGACGCCTCCTTACTCACCTCGGTCAAATGGGGTGGCGAAAGAAAGAACCGTACTCTAATCGATTTGGTTAACGCCATGTTAGACACATCGGGTCTCTCAAGGCATGGTGGGGGAGGCGATATTGACAACATGTCATGTCCTAAATCGAGTTCCCACAAAGAACAAAGAGATAACTCCATTCGAGGAATGGGAGAAGAAAAGGTTAAAACTCTCTTATCTGCGAACATGGGGTTGTTTGGCGAAAGTCAATATTCCAATTCCAAAGAAGCGGAAACTTGGACCAAAGACTGTGGATTGTGTTTTCTTGGGATATGCTTTTCATAGCATTGGTTATAGATTCTGGGTTGTAAAATCTGAGGTACCTGACATGCATGTCGGTATGATCATGGAGTCGAATGATGCGACTTTCTTTGAAGATATCTTTCCTATGAAGGATATGACTACCTCATCTAATCAGGAGATGCCTAGTTCATCGAATCAGGAACCAGTTACAATTACTGAACCTGCCATTTCGATGGAACGCTTTGAAAGTCTGTGGAGGAAAACAATGAAGTTCCTACTAGGAGCAAGAGACAGAGGACTGCAAAGTCCTTTGGTGATGATTTTCTTGTGTATCTCATAGATGACACTCCCAGTTCTATTTCAGAGGCCTATGCATCTGAAGATGCTGACTACTGGAAGGAAGCGGTTAAATGGCGAAATGGATTCCATCTTGGCGAATGAAACTTGGGAGATAATCGATCGTCCTTATGGGTGCAAACCTATAGGATGCAAATGGGTATTCAAGAAGAAGCTTAGGCCTGATGGTACTATCGAAAAGTACAAGGCTCGGCTCGTGGCTAAGGGTTATACCCAAAAGGAAGGTGAAGACTTCTTTGATACTTACTCACCTATGGCTCGACTGACCACTATTCGAGTTCTACTTTCACTAGCTGCCTCACATGGTCTTCTCGTTCATCAAATGGATGTTAAGACTGCTTTCCTAAATGGAGAGTTGGATGAGGAAATTTATATGGAACAACCAGATGGGTTTGTAATAGATGGTCAGGAAGGGAAAGTGTGCAAGTTCTTTGAAGTCTTTGTATGGATGAAGCAAGCACCCAAACAATGGCATGAGAAGTTCGAAAGAACTTTAACACCCTTGAGCTTTGTTGTGAACGAAGGCGACAAATGTGTGTACTATCGCCATGGTGGGGGCGAAGGAGTTATGCTTTGCTTGTATGTTGATGACATACTGATTTTCGGAACAAATCTGAATGTTATTAAGGAGGTCAAGGATTTCCTATCTTGTTGTTTTGAGATGAAGGATTTAGGAGTGGCTGATGTCATTACAACATCAAGTTGTTGAGAGATGATGACGGTGGGATTACATTGCTTCAATCTCACTATGTGGAAAAGATCTTGAGTCGCTTTGGCTATAGTGACTGCAAGCCCTCTCCAACACCATATGATGCTAGCGTCTTTGCTTGAAAGAATCGAAGAATTGCTAGAGATCAATTGAAGTATTCTCAGATTATTGGCTCGCTTATGTACTTAGCAAGTGCTACAAGACTCGACATCTCCTTTGCTGTTAGCAAGCTGAGCAGTTTGTCTCAAAACCGGAGATGTGCATTGGAAAGCTCTAGAGAGTTTTACGTTATTTGAAAACCTTCAAATTATGGAATTCACTACACCGGCACCCAAAGGTGCTTGAAGGGTATAGTGACTCAAACTGGATCTCGATCTTGATGAGATAAAGGCCACGAGCGGATATGTGTTCACTCATGGAGGTGGTGCTGTTTCTTGGAAGTCTTGCAAGCGCACCATCTTAACGAGGTCAACTATGGAAGCAGAACTCACAAGACTAGATACAGCTACGGTTAAAAGCAGTTGGCTTCGCCGGCTCTTGTATGACTTGCGGTTGTTGAGAAACTGTGCGGGTATCCTTATGAACTGTGACAATCAAACTGTGATCACGAAAGTGAACAGCTCTAAGGATAACATGAAGTCATCAAGACACGTTCGAGAGAAGGTTAAAGTCTGTCGGAAAAATGAGAAACTCGGAGTTATTGCATTGGATTATATCCAAGCGTCTAAAAATCTGGCGATCCTTTTACTAAGGGTTTATCACGTAATGTGATAGATAATGCATCGAGGAGATGGGTATGAGACCCACAATATGAGTTGTTCACGGTGGTAACCTATTCTTTGTGATCGGAGATCCCGTGAATTAGATGTGGAAGACAAGCTGTTGGTCAACCGAGAGGAGAGTATCCTTACTATTCACAATACCACTCCATGAAGATGCAATACTCTCCTAATCTGCATGGCGGGTTGATGTATATCTTAATGTGTTCTAAGTGGCTCTTTAAAGCGAGATGTTGTCTGCGAACATCTTTTGAAGAACACACCTATATGAGTTTGATTGTCAAGCGTCGCAATCTATGAGTAGGGTTCTCTCTAGTAAACTCATGAAAGGTCACGGAGTATGACGCATAAGCTCCACCAGCGGGGAAGACCCACGGTAGCCACGTGTCGGTCAAGGCTTTATGTGAAGCTAGATTCGCAGAAAACTTGCGTTCAAGGCCCATCCACTGCTCAAGTTGCTTACTAGTGTAGCATGGAGTTCTAGGTGGAAGTTCAACTTAACAGGTCTCCACTGCAGATACCGGTATATAAAAGCAGTGTTTTGGAACCAAAGGCAAATTCTGTGTGCCTCACGGGATCTGGTGGGGGATTGCTGGAATTTAGTCTATATTGGGCAGCCCAATAACTATTTCAGAAATTCCTAATAAATCCTAGAGGCCCACTTAGCCCATTTGTGCAAGGCAAGGGATACTACTAAAGTTTAGTCCCACATTGCTAGTCTAGTGGGAGTTGGACCTCCTTATAAGGGAGGTTCTTTCTCTACTTGTACGAGCATGAGAACAAGAGGGACATCCACGCGCGCTCCTCCTCCGCCGCCCGCCTCGCCACGCCACGCCTCGCCTCGCCTCGCCGCGTCACGCCAGCGCGCGTCGCGCCTGGAGATTCTTGAGAATGAGCCGAGCCGATGTCTAATTTTGCCACGCACTTGGGTATCTGAAAGGTCACTTGGGAGCTGGAAAGTTTTGCGGTAGTGGACAATTAATATGAACGGCGCACCCTTCGTGTGCCGCCTGTTCACTTCGCCTCCCTCCGTTGCTTCACCTCCCGAGGCAACCTCTCGCCTCCTTCTCTTGCGCCTATAAAAGGAAGGTCGCTCCTCTCAGAGAGACGCACCAGAATCTCTTCCTCCTCTCGCCACAAGTTCCTG
The DNA here is from genome assembly GCA_021437245.1 of Aegilops speltoides. Lineage (NCBI taxonomy): Eukaryota > Viridiplantae > Streptophyta > Magnoliopsida > Poales > Poaceae > Aegilops > Aegilops speltoides. The sequence goes on from CM038142.1 coordinate 491,811,603, forward strand.
AGCACTGCGCCGCTGTTGTCTTCCTCATCGGCTTGTGGCGTGCCGCGAAGTCGGAGACGATGAGGCCTCGGAACCGCACCTTTGAGTCTGTCACGGGAGAAGGGTGATAAGGTTTTGGGGGCGCTCTGCGCGACTCTCGCTGCTTCATCACGGACGATCCGTCGCCGACGACTACTTCCCGACGACGACTTCTTCCCGGCGTCGACAACCTCCTCAACGACATGGTGGCGGCGACACCGAACCTAAGTCGATTACTCTGCTGCTGCTGTCCGTATGTCTTCTTCTTTCATCACATGTTACATCACATGTCCCGCCACATCACTTCTACTAGTACTTGCCCTACATATGTTAGGTTCTACTTCATATATGCAACTAGTTCTACCGTCGCTATAGATATATTTGGCTATGGTTCATATATCGAAGCTATTTACCTTCTCTCTGTCGAGCATGACTTGCTTTATCTCTATTATTATAGTCATGTTTTATCTACTATTTCTGCTAATAAAATCATTCTGTAAATTGCTCATATTTCCAACACTAATGTGGCCATTTTAAATGAGATATGACATGATTCTATACATATGGTAGATTTTAAAAGCATATAGATTATACAACGTCAATAATTTATCGTGTGATATGCTGGCTTGACTTACGGATGTTTCATCGCATCTGTTCAAGAAATATCCCAACTCCACAAAGTAAAGAGAAATAAAAGTCCACTTAGAATTCAGAGAGCCGAGACAGAAGAAAGTTGGCACAAAAAAGAGCAGTAAATGTTACTTTATTTGATTCCTAGTATGTACTAAAGCAGTACATATATGTATAAAAGTCGGAGATACATGTTCTAGTCCAATAATAGTCAACAACAATAAAAATATATCTTCCATTGTGTACCTTTTAAAAAACTCCATCACGTACTTGTTCTTCTTCTTGGGCACCATTTGCACAGCGGCCACAACCTTGACCAGTTGTTGTTACGGCCTCGCCTTGGTTGACGGCCCCATTGACCACAACCTCGCCAAGTTGCTATAGCCAGTCGTGGCATCGCCTCATTGGTCGAGGGCCACCATTCACCGTTGGTTATGCCCATGCCCTAGTGGGTAACGCAGGCTGCATACTTGTCGGAGTAATTGACCACGGGTAGCCTAGCCGGCTCCCCCTGGCTCTTGAAAAAATGGTAGGGCTGATCAAACCATCGAGCATCGAAGACGCAGGGCCGCCTTCCCTCGGTCGGCTACCCCCTCGGCCGACTAGCGGGAGGTGGCTCGGCCAGGAGCCCTCCTAAGGGAAGCAGCGAGAAGGCCGACTCCAGAGAGCCGTCCACCACATGGCCGACTCCAGGAAGCCGGCCACCACATGGCCGACTCCAAGAAGCCGGTCCCCAATAGGCGGCCCAGATTGGGCCCCCAAAGTTTGTTCCTGCATAACGACGACGAGACAGGGCGTGGCAACAGTGAAATATGCCGCCCCTGAATCCCGGGGTTCGCATGGCTACAGTGCGCCGTACGGGGCTGCCATGACCCGTCCGGCGTGGCACTATTGCCATGCTGACCATGACATCACCCATGATGGTTGACGGTACGGCCCCCAGGCGGCGGGCCTCATTGGCCAGAGGGACATTCGAAGGAGGCTGCACGCCTCCTAGTTGGCTAGGGATGAAGCCGGCTCTCCCCAGCCGGCTTGTTTCCTCCCTCGAAGGATGAGCCTCATTAAGGAGACAAGACGAGGTGAGGCTACAGTGAGCTCCCGCAAGGCGGCGGCACTGTAGCCACGCTTACCTCGACCAAGCCCTCGTCATCAAGGGTGAGGCGACAGTAACCAGCCCCGACAAGACCCCCAAGCGGTGGGGCCTACCTGTCTACCAAGAAGCCGGCAGTTGGTGGGACCCACCAGTCGGCGGGCCCTAGCCGTCGGCGGAGAAGCCGGCCGGCGTAGACACTGATGGCTGGGCCCAAGCCCAGCCGTATTACCATTGTACCCCCGGGGGATAGGCCTATATAAACCCCCCAGGGCACCCATGCAAAGGGTTGGACTTTGATAGTTTTAGACACAACTTTGAGAGGAGAAGAGAGCTAGCCTTGCCCCTTCTTCCTCCTCTCTCCAAACAGCTCAAGGAGCCTCTTGTAGCTACCTGTTGATCTAGTGATCATGCGGAGACCACGCAGAGCAGGACTAGGGGTGTTATCTCCACGAAGAGCCCCGAACCTGGGTAAGATTCGTCGGCGTGCATGTCTTCGCCTTATCCCGTTTCCAGGCACCGGCGACGTCTTATTGGCTCCCACAATGATAAGCCACCCGTTGGCATATGTCGCACCAACCACCCGACATTTGGCGCCCACCATGGGGCCAGGTGCACCGTCGTCCGGAGACCTGTTCTGGACGGGAACCCTCTTCCTCCCCCGCGAGCGTAGCCAGCCCGACACGCCCGATGGCGCTTGCCTCGACGCGCTGCAAGGTGTCGATGACGCCTGCGCGGCGAGCTGCCTCGCCGATCACCTTGGCGAGGCTCGCATCTCCGACGAGCCCGCGTCTGACGCGGGCACCGGCTGCCTCGAGAGCCGCCTCGTTAGCCTCCTCGACCAAATCCACGTCTCCAGCGAGCCTGCTGTGGATTTGGAGTCGGTCGGCTCCACTAACCCAATGCTTGTCGACTCCGACAATGCATCACTCGAGCTTTCCCCTCCAACGTGGTGGTCTTCGACGATCCTCTCCCGTGAGCCGACGGTGGTGGCAGCACTATTACCGAGGTGCTGGTCATCAGCCACGGAGTCGCCTCCGGCGATAACACCCACGACGCCCTGCAAGCGGCGCCGCAGGACTTGTCCGTCCCCATCCCGGCCGACACCGACGCCGAGGCACTGGAGGCACGCCGCCTTGCCCTCGTCGCGGAGGGCCAGAAGCTAGCCACCATGAGACGCCTCACCGAGGCCCACCAGCGCGAAGTCGACCACGCCGCCTTTTGGCACGCCGCCTCCCGACGGACCGAGCCGGGCCGGCATTGTCCAGAAACGCGGCGCGGCCATCGCCGACATGCTGGGGGCAGAACGCCTAGTCTACGCCACGCCCGTCGAGAACCTACGCGCCGCCCAGTCGGTCATAGACGAGCTGAACGGAGTAGGAGCCGACGAGCTCCCCTACATGACCAGTGTAAGTGCATCTAGTGCCCCTTAGTGATTTTGGTGTATTGAAGACTTATAGGTTAAGTAACTGATGCGTTTGTGAGTGTACACAGGTCTATAAGTCTATGAGGAGTTTGATATTTACAGAGAAAGTCGACCCCTAAAAATGAAGTTCTTCGACTGAAGACTTTGATATTCTGAAGACTTTCTGAAACTTTGAAAGTGAAGAAATTGGTGTGACCATGAAGACTTAATATTCATTCGAGGAATATGAAGCGTGAAGACTTTTGTTTTCGTAGTTTCATTTTCTCTTTCTTGAGTCATAGGAAACACCGTACTATTAAAGGGGGTCGAGGAAATACTAAGGAAAAAATTCCATGTGATGCTCAACTCAAAATCCTACACCTACCAATCCCTTGAGTGAAACCATTGGAAATCTCATACAGATTCAGTCAAATTCTTGATGTGAGAGCGCAGTTCTTACAGTCATCGATGACTTCTTTCGACTCGAGGAGTTAGGAATTCGCCAGTCTGAATTGCCTACACAAGAGGAACATGATAGCCACGAGGACTTTGAAAGTCAAATTTTCGACCGTTCTTTGTCTTTGCTTGGCGGACCAAAATATCTTATCCACCTAACGGTCATATCATTGAAGGGCATTTATGTCTTATCATGTCGGGCTGCTCCTAAGCTATAAATAGCCGCCCCTACAACCACTAGTTGGTTGGCTGCTCGAGAGAACTTGACACTTGTCATTTGAGAGCAACCCATCCTCCGAGGACTTTGGCGAAAATCATCAAGTGAGGAAAATCCAAAACCAAACCCACAAAAACCCCAAGTGATTGAGCATCATCAAGAAATTGATCCTCGTGGATCGGCGCTTGTTACCTTTGAAGATCGTGCTTCTTCCAGACGGTTAGGCGTCAAGGTCTAGAAACATCAAGAGGAATTGTGGATCGCCGAGTGACCAAGTCTGTGAAGGTTTGGAAGTCACTGAAGACTTACCACGAGTGATTGGGCGAGGCTGCGTGGTCTTAGTTCAAGGAGAATACGGTGAGGATGGGTGTCTGAGTTGCGGCTCGAGAGGCGGGTGTCGGGATGTGTGTCCTCGAGTTTAAATACTCGGCCGCTCCAACCAGACGTATAACCGAGACAGCGAGTTGGAACTGGTTTACCAAATCATTGTCTTCACCAACTGATGGTTCCATTTCCTCAACTCATTCATTTCCTCATTACATGTTGCATGTTGTTCATATCGTGCTTGAAGACTTTGGTGAAGACTTTCACAAATTCCTCGGTTCAATTTCTTGATCTGTTTGTCTTCATCTTGTTATCCTGTGTTTACGCTTCGATTACTCTATTCTAGTCTTCATTTCATCATCTTGACTATGTGTGTAATCTGTTATGTTTACCTCTGAGTACATATTCCGTTGCAAATAGTTCTTAGCTAAGGAATTTCCTCACGGCAAATTCCTTAGTGAAGAATTTCATAAAATCGCCTATTCACCCCCTCTAGTCGATATAACGCACTTTCAATTGGTATCGAGCAAGGTACTCCCTTGTTACGTGTGATTTTGTTTAACCACCGGAGTTCTAGTTATGTCGACCGCAGTATGAAGAAAGTGACATGCCCTATCTTTGGCGGTCATGATTATCCCAAGTGGAAGGCCATGATGAAGAAGCGCCTCATGGCAAAGAACAGCGAGCTGGACCGTCAACGAGATTGGTCTTCTTGATCTATGCAAGATGGCGAATCTTGATGATATTCGCAAGTACACTCGACTTGATCTCATAGCGAAGGATATCATCTGCTCCTGCCTATCCAGAGACCAATTCAGGCCAATTATGCATTTGGGCAATTCAAAGCTCATCTGGGACCGAATCTCTGATGTTTATGAAGGTCATCGAACGTGTCATGATCCCTGTTTTGAGGACTTCAAGGAATCTCTCAAAACGATGACTTTTGAGCCAGAATCATCATCGTCTGCACCTTGTCTTATGGCAAATGGTGCTGAGGTAACCGAATGCTCCTCATCCGAGTCTTGTGATGATGAATCTGATAATGATGAATCTGATGATGACATTGAATCCTGCTATACCAAACTCATTTGTGTTGCCACTAAACAACAAACGGTTTTGGAACAAACTCAAGATATGCTAGAAAGAAGTGATAATATGTTGCGCAAGGAAATGGATCAGTCAAAAGCCTTGGGTGAATGTCTTCAGAGAATTCACTCCAAGCTTGACGTCCTTCAAGATCAGCATAACACCCTCTTGACTGATCATGAGAAGCTTTCTCTTGAAGCTCTTCAAAGAAAGGCAGATCTTGAAAAGCTAAGAGTATGTTATGAAGATCTTCAGAAGGAGCGCGATTCATTACTAGCTCAACAAATCAGCGCTTCTCAGGAAGAATTTGTTCCTCCATGCTTAAAGTGCATTGAACGTGAATCTGCTAATTCTTCACCTGAATGTTCAAATGCTTCAAATGTTACAAATTCTTCATCTGCCTCTGCTATCACTAATTCCTCATCTGAGGACTTTGCTAGAATCACTGACAATGCAGGGCTGAAGGAATTGTACATGACAGGCATGTACAAAAGCCTCAAAGGGCATCAGACACTTTGTGATGTGCTCAAAAAGCAGATCCTCAACAGAAACCCTAGGAAAGAGGGTATTGCCTTTGAGAGGAAACTGAATGCCGATGGAATATATTGGAAGCCTTAGTAGTATCCCAAAACCTCATGGGTTCTTTGCAAAGGACCTCCAGTTGATCCATCTAACTTATCAGGCTTTACATGTGAATCTCCTCATTCTTCTGATGAGTCATTTGACTCCAACTATAAACTGTTCAAAAATCAGAATGGTGAAGTATTTGCTAGATATGTTGGCACTAACTGCAGGAACGGTTCCCCTATGAAGAAAATTTGGGTTCCCAAAAGCTGTGTTGAAAGTCTTCAGGTGAATGTCCTCATGACACCACCAGTGAAGAACAGGAACCCCAGATCAAATTCTTCATATGGACCAAACTCTTCATATGGATCCAAATCCTCATATGGACCAAATTCTTCACGAGGATCAAATTCCTCAACCTGGATCAAAGTCCTCATATGATTATCATCGTGCTAACAATTTGTCTCGCAGGGTAAAGCTAAGGGCTATGAATATGTGCATTATTCTTCAAACCATTATGTTCATAAGTCCTCGAAGAATTACTCTGCTTATTCATATGCTTACCCTAACCCCTCCTATGCTAAGTGAAATGGTTTGGCATCTTTGCCACCTTTCTCACATGGTGCTCGCAGGATGATGAACTCTTTGCCACCCCTCCGGATGTGGGTGGTGAAGAAAAGAACTAATCTTTCTGCGGGGTCAGGTCTCGGGCGTGCTCTAACGTCTGAAGAATTTGTTGGGACGACAAAAATGCTCGAAAGGGCCTTGAGCGAATCATGATGAAATGAACTTTCATTTCACATGTCCTCATCTTGCTATATCTGTTTCTTGCTTGATGAAATTCATCGATGAACTTGATATCATATTCTTCACTGAAGAAGCATATGCGATTGTAAGTTACACTAATTCATCTGCAGGATGATCAACCCAAAACCACTGAATGGGTCCTCGATAGTGGATGTACAAATCACATGACTAGTGACAAGAATCTATTGATGGATGCTCCTTTATCACCGTCACCTCTGAAGCATATCATATTTGCTAACAAAGGCAAAAGTCAGGTATTGGGTCTTGGTAAGGTTGCTATCTCTAAGGATAAGCACATGGACAAAGTCATGCTTGTTGAATCCTTAGGATACAATCTCATGTCAGTCTCAATGCTTTGTGATCTTGATATGGTTGTTGTCTTTGGCAAATATCGCTGTGTTGTGATTATGGAAGCTGACAATTCCAAAGTCTTCGAAGGCTTTAGGAGAGGAGATCTGTATATTGTTGATTTCTCTCAGGGACCACAACCAGCCATGTGTCTACTTGCAAAAGCTTCAGAAGGCTGGCTATGGCATCGACGACTTGGTCATGCAGGCATGAGGAATTTGAACATGCTTGCGAAGAAGAAGCATGTCATTGGCATTGAGAATGTCAAATTCCTCAAGGATCACTTATGCGGAGCATGTGAAGCTGGAAAAATGACCAAGGCCAAGCATCCAGCGAAGACTATCATGACCACTACCCGTCCATTCGAATTGCTTCACATGGACCTCTTCGGACCTAATCATTATTCAGCAGTCACTAATGATGCATCTCTATATGGTTTTGTCATTGTTGATGATTATTCTCGATATACATGGGTACACATTGTTACTTACAAACATGAAGTGCGGGAAGTCTTCAAGCGATTTTCCTCGAGGGCTTCAACCAACTTTGGTGTGAAGATCAAGCATATCGAAGTGACAATGGGCCCGAGTTCAAGAATTCTGGTCTTGATGCCTATCTTGATGAACTTGGTATTACTCATGAATTATCTGCTCCTTATACTCCTCGGCAAAATGGCGTCGTGGGCGCAAGAACAGAACTCTTGTTGAGATGGCTCGCACTATGCTTGATGAATACAAAATGCCTCGGCGTTTTTGGATTGATGCAATTGATCTTGCCCACATCATCAGCAGAGTATATCTTCACAAATTCTTCAAGAAGGCGGCCTATGAACTCCTCAACGACAAGAAACCCAATGTGAGTTATTTCAAAGTCTTGATTGCTAAATGTTGGATTAGAGATCCTCATCACAACTCTAAATTTGCACCAAAGCACATGAAGGTTTTATGCTTGGTTACGGAAAGGACTCGCACACCTCTGAGTCTTCAACATTGTTCTTCACAAGATTGTTGACACTTTAGATGTGCGGTTCGATGAAACTAATGGCTCGCAAAGAGAGCACCTACCTTCGTGTTAGATGAACCAGCACCGAGGATGCTATCAAGCACAAAACAACCGAGGATGTCATTCCTCTTGAAGAATCTGGTGAAGAATTCATTCCTGTTCGTGAAGAACGTCGAGTGATGTACACAAGAACATGATGGGGAAAATGGTCTTTGAAGAAAATGCTGATCAAAATCCTCGGCGACAATCAACTCATCCACGCGTTGCAAAAGAAGTGCAAGTGGAGAAGATCATCGATGACATTAGCGCACGAGTCCTCTCACCCGCTCAAAAGCCTCACACTTATCTAACTTTTGTGGGCACTATGCTTTTGTCTCTATCTCGAGCCCACTAAGGTAGATGAAGCATTTCGGGCCGGTGGATTCAGGCTATGCAAGAAGAATTACATCGATTCGAGCTGAACAATGTCCGGAATTGGTCAATCACCCAGATCCTCGCAAGCATAATATCATCGGCACAAAGTGGATCTACCACAACAAGCAAGATGAAAATGGCCTTGTGGTGAGGAATAAGGCACGACTAGTAGCTCAAGGCTACACACAGGTTGAAGGAATTGATTTCGATGAAACTTTTGCTCCTGTTGCTAGACTTGAAGCTATTCGCATTTTACTTGCCTATGCTAACCATCATGACATCATCTTATATCAAATGGATGTGAAAAGTGCATTCCTCAATGGTAAGCTTGAGGAAGAAGTATATGTTGCTCAACCCCGTGTTTTGAAGATCCCAAGAATCGACAAAGTCTTCAGACTAAATAAGGCTCTCTATGGCCTCAAGCAAGCCCCTCAGGCGTGGTATGACACACTGAAGGAATTCTTCGTGAAGAATGGCTTCACACCCGGTTCACTCGACCCTACTCTATTTACTAAATCATATGATGGTGAACTGTTTGTGTGCCAAATATATGTTGATGATATTATCTTTGGCTGTACTAACCAACGTCAAATTTGTCAGTATCGCAATGGCATATTCATATCTCAGGAGAAATACCTCAAAGATGTACTGAGGAAATTCGGCATGCAAGATTGCAAAGGCGTCAAAATTCCTATGCCCACAAATGGCCATCTATGCACTAATGAAAATGGTATTGACTTCGATCACAAGGTATACCGCTCCATGATTGGTTCTTTATTATACTTATGTGCATCTAGGCGAGATATAATGCTTAGTGTTTGCATGTGTGCCCGATTTCAAGCTGCACCGAAGGAATCACACCATAAGGCTATGAAGCATATTCTTCGATATCTAGCTCACACACCAACACTAGGATTATGGTACCCCAAGGGCTCTGCTTTTGATCTCATTGGATATTCTCGACTCGACTATCTTTGGTGATCGTGTGGACCGCAAGTCAACATCGGCACTTGTCATTTCCTCGGACGATCTTTGGTCCATTGGTCCTCGAAGAAAGCAGAACTATGTATCACCGCTCTCTTCTGAAGCTGAATACATTGCTGCTGGGTCATCTTGTGCTCAAGCTGCTTTGGATGAAGCAAACCCTCAAGGACTATGGCGTCAACGTGAAGAATGTGCCTCTCCTCTGCAACAACGAGAGTGCCATCAAGATTGCTCACAACCCAGTTCAGCACTCGAAGACTAAGCACATCCAGATTCGTCATCATTTTCTTCGTGATCATGTGTTGAAGGGTGACATCTCCATCGAGCATGTGAAGATCAAGAACAGTGGCTGATATCTTCACCAAGCCCTTGGATGAGAAGAGATTTAGCAAGTTGCGGTGTGAGCTAAATATCTTAGAATCTTCGAATGTTCTTTGAAAAGGACACACATCCTAACCCTTATGCATAATTGATGACTTAGATGTGCAACACATGAAGAAACGTTGTTCCTCAATCAATGAAGAATAACACTCTAAGTGTGAAGAAATCAATGAAGAATTTGATTCTCGTAACCCTCGACAATTGTGCGCGGTGTCTGAAATCATCATTCTTATCTGATGAGCTACGCCACCACAAAAGTTGAAAATCTTCCATTTGAGTTTTTCCTCAATTTTGAAATTCCTCATTTTCAAATTCTTCAACTTTGCAAAATCTTGATATTTCCGTCGTCTTTCTTCATTGGCTATATATATATATGAGTTTATGTCCTCTACAAAGATTCACTTATTGCTATTTCTTCAAGTTGCGATTTACGCTAAGTGAATGTGATCGGACCCTTCCCTCTATGCTATACTCAATCCAATCTATTCACAAATTCTTCATATGCGTTACGATTGAAACTCGTTCAAAGTCTTCACTGGTCCTTGACAACTGAAGAAATTGCGAACGAAACTTTTAAACAAATCTTATCCAAGTTTTCGGTTTTACCGCTCAAACCGTTCCGCATCCCACGATGTATTAGTTTAATCACCCACGATCTTACACGATCTCATCTGCACAGTACGTGGGTGACACACGTCGCGTGAAGGAGAAAGGGCAGGGGCATGTTCGTCCAAAATCTTCGGGCAAACAGTTTTTCACCGTGGCTATAAATACCCATTTACCCTCCTCACTTCATTTACTCCGCTCGATCGCTGTCTCTCGCTCAAGCTCTCCTCAAACCCTAGCGCCGCCGCTACTCCATCGCCGCCGGTGAGGAAAAGCTTCACTGCCTCGACCTCATCGCCGTCGTACTCGCGCCGGTCGCGAAAATCTTCACTCCGCCGCCGCCGTAGCTGTCTCCCTCTGCCAAGTTAGGGCGTGGGAGATCTAATGTGATGAACTTCACTACAGTTCATCTCTGTTCGTCGTGTTCTTCAGTTCGGGTAATTAAAAGTCACTTTTATTACTCGTGTTGATTCTCAAATCTTTCTGAAAATCCTCAAAGGTGTTTTTGCTCTTAAAATCTTCACATGTGAACACCTCACACACTGTATGTTCTTGATTTATCTCCCTAAGCATTCATTTCTTCAAGATTCCTCAATTGTGCGGATTTTCAATCTGTACAACTCTGGAACCTAAGGCAAACGCTTAGTGAAATTCCTCAAGGCTCAACTGGTCAAATTCCTCAAAACTTGTTCTTTTGAAAAATCTTACGAGAACGATATGACCTCTCCAAATTCCTCGCACCTACACTCTGTTCACAGTACTCATGTCCGCTTTGAATCACTAGGTTCTCATCAACTTAACTCATTTGCAGCGTTCCTCGAAGAAAAACTGCATACTTCTTCAGAGTGCTCTATTGTTCAAATTCCTCACCTGAAGAAAATGGCAGAAGGCAAGAGACCGCAGAAGGGAGGAAAGAAACCGGAAGTCATGACTGCTTTTGAAATTCCTGAGGAAATATACAAAGACTACTGCACACCTGATGAATCCAAGTTTGGCAAGGAGACCAAGAACCAGCGCAAAGTGCGATCTGAGAATAGAAAGGAGATGGGCACGAGAATGGCGAGAATACCGCTATGTCACTCCCAAGTACATGAGGAAATTCGCTCTAAATCCTCCATGCCCAAGAGCTCCTCTGGCACCTGGCCAAGTCACTGATCCCACCAGCATCAAGCGTGGTGAGGACTTTCCTGAAGAATGATCCAGGCGCCAAGCCAAATTGGCAAGACAGGCCAAGGAGGCAGTGAGAAAATTCAATGAGGATACTGCTGCTGCTGCTTCTTCTTCTGAGCCCTCGGTCAAGCCGAGGAAATCAATGCCAAAGAAGCTCTGCACGCAAGCCAAGTGCTTCACCGTCGGTGCCCTCACGGCCCAGTTCCTCGATTCGCCCTCACGGCAAATTCCTCGATCTGCTGCTGCTCATTCAAAATCCTCAGCAGCTCCCTCCAAGTCCTCAACACCTGTGCATCTTGCTACTTGTCAAAGGACTCAAGGATTCTCCATTGCTTCTGGTGTTTCAGCAAGTTCCTCAGCTGCACCAATGTCCTCAACAGGCCCCACTCTGCTGAAGACAAAAGCAACTGCTGGACGCGGTCCTCGGCCAAGTCCAAAGAAGAAACAGGTTGCATTCAATGTTCCCTCTGATGATGAAGCCTCTGATGAAGAACTTGAAGAAATCATCAGAGACAGACTGACCAAGGCCGCTAGAGCCAAAAGAACAAGTGTGCCTCTGCTTTTGGATCCGAAGAAGATCCTTGACTTCATTGACCTGTGGCATCAGGATCCACACACTCCTCTTCCGGATCTGCCACTGACTCTTGGTCAAAGTCATATGTTGAACCATTTCATCTCTAAAGAGAAATGGAAATTTGAAAAGGCTCGTGAATTGAAGAGAGCAAAAGCCAGAAAGGAGAAGCTTCTGAGGAAGAACATCATCAACTTGACTCCTGAAGAACTTCTTAAAGCTCAATCAAATCAAGCACTCAAGAAGGATTTTGATGCTTACAATCTTGACTGGCAAGGAGCCAAGGTGAGATTCGTCACTCTGACAAAGAAAATGTCAATTGTTGCAGCTCCATCGCAACAAGAAAATCCTCAGTGAAGAATCTGCTCAGCCTCTTTGAAGAACATGCCAAGATCGCTGATGACTTTCAGCGTCTTGATGAAAACACAAGTTCGTGGCTGATGACTCCATTCCAATTCTTGAAGAAATTCCTGTGGCATCCACTAGTGGTGCGCTGAAGAATCTGAGGAAGCAGGCAACTGCACAAGTTGTGCTGAAGAAAGCTGTACCACAATCCTCAGCTCCTCCTGCGCCAACACCATCTCCACTTCTTCCTTCGCCTATGAAGTGAAAAAGACAAAGGCTGCGAGCGAGTTGCGGTGAAGAAAAGGAAGGCATCACCAAGCGTCAAATTCTTCACCATGAAGAAAATGAAGCCAATGACCAGCTCAATTGAAAATCCTATTGATGCCATTCCCATTTCCTCCATGTCATCCAAGGAAATTGTTCCCTTTGGAGAAGATTACACGATCCCAAGCGGATCAGATGAAGAAAATCAATCTGTTGCTACCTCAGAACAGCTTGATGAAGAAATTGAAGTGGAAGCTTTCCCTTGAACTCCTGTTGTTTCCTCACCCGTGCCTCAATTCACTGCTGAAGAGGCAGGTGTTGAGGAAATCGAAAAAGAAGATGAAGATGTGGATATTGGGTGCACTACACCTGTGATGAACGATGACTTTTGGGAAAGTCAGCACCCCAATACTCCTCTCTTCACTCCGCTTCAACAAGTTCCTCAGTCCCCGGCTACAACTGTTCAAATGGGCTCTGAAGAAACTCATCCCACATCGTCTGTCAACGAAGAGATTCTAGCCACTAGCGCTGAAGAACTCACTGCTGATCCTCAAGTTGCACAAGGAGAGGAACCAGAAATTCCTCAGCCTGAAGAACCTGAAATCGCGATTCCCGAGGTTGTGCTGCAAATCACAGATATTCCTCTACCCAAGCCGAAGAATCCGTTCTCAAGCAAGCAAAAATTCAAGGCTGAAGATTTCTTTTCTGAGCATGTGTTCTTCACTGCTTATAATCCCTATGACTCTGCTCGAATGAGGAAAAGACGCTTTTGGACTCCAACACAGGCAAATTTTTATTCCTCAGTGCTATTTGACAAGGACAAGATCTTCGACCATGAGCATATTCCTCATGTGGATATGGAATCACCGCTGCGTGCTTGAGCGATACTCCGTGTTCTTCACGATGCGTGGCTGCTGAATTTACTGCCGATATATGTGATGGAATGAAGAACTCATTCTTGATTCTATGCCACCTGCACATCACCGAGATGTGAAGACATCAACTCATGGGTTCTGGATTGGATGATTGAGAATACTCACTACAAGGCACCAAAGAATCTGAATTGCTTCGTGTCCTTCCTCTTGATCCTCCCCATGAATCTGCTCGTTGCCTCTACAATGACCGTGAACTGTCTGATCACTTTATGCAAGTGCTTATGAAGCCATTGAAGCGAGTCAAGCCCCTCGAACCAAATTCCTCGTCAAGGATTTGCTGTATGTGCCTCGGACTGTCTATAGAATCTTGACGAAGACAATGAGTCCAATCAAAGGCCACGACTCAAATGAAGAAGATGTCGTTGGCATCATGAAGAACATGCTTTTCAATATCATTCATGGCGTTCCCGTCAACTTCCATGATTTCTTCATGAGGACTCTGGCCAATGTTGCAATGTCACCTTTTGAGCTGAAGCCATATGCGCCTTGGATCATGAGATTCATAAGGGCAAGATCTTCACTTTGAATTACAAGGTCGACACTCAACCATGGCAGCTTCCTGCCGCCCATTGAAGTCCTCAAGCGACCAATTTCATCATCTGATGACAAGGGCAAGGCAGCAGCTGTAATTGATGAAGGCACTCGTCCATTGGATGGTCGGTTTAGCAAGGCTGCATCTTACTCCACCAATGACGATTCTCGCAACGCATGACACCGCCAAGAAATACCTCAACCAAGCAACAGCCTCAAGCCACAAGCACCTGTGGTGATGACTGATCGTGAGTTACTCCTCGGTCTTCATCGAAAGGTTGATCGCAATCGAAATGGGTGAAGCGCCAATTTGTTGCAATTCTTCACAATATGACCTCAACGCATAATGCGGTGAAGAAAACCAATACTACCTTCATGAAACCCTCAACCGCACTTTGGGCTGTTCTAATCATGTCTATTCCATGGAAGAATTGAAGACTATGGGTCTTGAGGAAGCTTATGACCGGTCTCGCACCACCTCGAAGAAATTCAAGAGAGTCAAAGTTCCCGATTTGGTGGCCAGCTCTTATTCTTCATCGCGTGAACCGATGAATATGAAGATTTAGACGACATCTGCGGCAGGCCCTACTTCAACATCCAACCCGACAATCTTTGGCGCCTCCATCAACTTGAATATCTTGAGGCGTTAGTCCTCGGTTTGATCCTTTTGGTCATTTGATGAAAAAGGGGAGAAATCTGAGTTAGTCTTCAAGCGGGTTTATACTATATGCGTTTTATTAAGTTACAACTCTCGTTCTTCCGAAACTTTTATTGGATCGAGTTGTAATCTTAAATCCGATGGTGCCCTGATACTTTTGAACGGTGCATTGTGCTGACTTTGCACTGTGCTCTGATACTCTTGATCGTGCTTCTGATGCTCTGATTTTGATACGTGTTATGCTCTGATGCTTTTGAAGCACTAAGCTCTGAATGTGATATTTGAGCTCTAAAACTTTTGATGTGATATTCCGCATGCTCATTCCTAGTCAATACCATTGCATGCATGCTGAATCTCATCAGGCACCATATTTCATCATGCATTTCAAATTCTTCATAGTATATATATCAAATGCGTGTATGAATTACAAGATATAGGGGGAGATCTCCATGATTCAAATCTTCAAATGTGCATTGCCTCAAAAGCAAATTCCTCATTATGCACATATTCAGGGGGAGTTCTTCTATATCTTGCAATCAAATCCTCAATATCAGTATTTACACTTCATATGTTTATCCCTGTTGAAAACTTAACCTATGTTGTCATCAATCACCAAAAAGGGGGAGATTGTAAGTGCATCTAGTGCCCCTTAGTGATTTTGGTGTATTGAAGACTTATAGGTTAAGTAACTGATGCGTTTGTGAGTGTACACAGGTCTATAAGTCTATGAGGAGTTTGATATTTACAGAGAAAGTCGACCCCTAAAAATGAAGTTCTTCGACTGAAGACTTTGATATTGTGAAGACTTTACAAGACTTTGAAAGTGAAGAAATTGGTGTGACCATGAAGACTTGATATTCATTCGAGGAATATGAAGCGTGAAGACTTTTGTTTTCGTAGTTTCATTTTCTCTTTCTTGAGTCATAGGAAACACCGTACTGTTAAAGGGGGTCGAGGAAATACTAAGGAAAAATTTCCATGTGATGCTCAACTCAAAATCCTACACCTACCAATCCCTTGAGTGAAGCCATTGGAAATCTCATACAGATTCAGTCAAATTCTTGATGATGAGACGCAGTTCTTACAGTCATGATGACTTTGCTCGACTCGAGAGTTAGGAATTCGCCGGTCTGAATTGCCTACACATGAGGAACATGATAGCCCCGAGGACTTTGAAAGTCAAATTTCCGACCGTTCTTTGTCTTTGCTTGGCCGGCGGACCAAAATATCTTATCCACCTAACGGTCATATCATTGAAGGGCATTTATGTCTTATCATGTCGGGCTGCTCCCTAGGCTATAAATAGCCGCCCCTACAACCACTAGTTGGTTGGCTGCTCGAGAGAACTTGACACTTGTCATTTGAGAGCAACCCATCCTCCGAGGACTTTGGCGAAAATCATCAAGTGAGGAAAATCCAAAACCAAACCCACAAAACCCCAAGTGATTGAGCATCATCAAGAAATTGATCCTGCGTGGATCCGGCGCTTGTTACCTTTGAAGACTGTGCTTCTTCCGCACGGTTAGGCGTCAAGGTCTAGAGCATCCAAGAGGAATTGTGGATCGCCGAGTGACCAAGTCTGTGAAGGTTTGGAAGTCACTGAAGACTTACCACGAGTGATTGGACGAGGCTCTGCGTGGTCTTAGTTCAAGGAGAATACGGTGAGGACTGGGTGTCTGAGTTGCGGCTCGAGAGGCGGGTGTCCGGACTGTGTGTCCTCGAGTTTAAATACTCGGCCGCTCCAACCAGACGTATAACCGAGACAGCAGTTGAACTGGTTTACCAAATCATTGTCTTCACCAACCGACCGGTTCTATTTCCTCAACTCATTTATTTCCTCATTACATGTTGCATGTTGTTCATATCGTGCTTGAAGACTTTGATGAAGACTTTCACAAATTCCTCGCCAATTTCTTGATCTGTTTGTCTTCATCTTGTTATCATGTGTTTACGCTTCCAGTACTCTGTTCTAGTCTTCATTTCATCATGCTGACTATGTGTGTAATCTGTTATGTTTACCTCTGAGTACATATTCCGCTGCAAATAGTTCTTCGCTAAGGAATTTCCTCACCAGCAAATTCCTCAGTGAAGAATTTCATAAAAATCGCCTATTCACCCCCCCCTCTAGTCGATATAACGCACTTTCAACCAGGCGAATCGAGCAGCTGATCGACGCGGCCGCAAAGCAGCACGAAGCCGGCGTCCACGCCGAAAGTCCTCCCCCACGCCGAGAGCACGGCGCGACATCACGTACGCCGACTGCGGGCGGAGCCCGCACAAGGCAGGAAAAGGAGCCGGCTGCCAGTCGCAGCCGGACTCGAGTCACTATCGAGCATGACGCAGAAGGCCGCCCTCGAGCCATGGAGCGACGAGGCGATCCGCCTCCTCCTCTGCCTCGTGGTGAGAGATATCCCACCCCACCGCCTGTCACGCATCCGACTCTCAGCGGCCGACTAGGTCGCCGCGAGGGAGTCGGCGAAAACGATGCCCGCCATCGGATCGACCGCCTTGCGCGATCCCTGGCATTAGAAGAAGAAGATGATGTCGGCCCGCCTTGCTTCGGCCCCCGCATCCGCGACGAGCCCTTCCCCAAAGGGTTCTCGCTCCCAATAGACACGCCCAAGTATAACGGCTCCGTGAAGCCGGAGGATTGGTTAATCGACTACTCCACCGCGATCAGCATAGCAAACGGCAACAGGCGTGTTACCGTAAAGTACGTCCCCCTGATGCTCCAGGGCACGGCGCGCACCTGGCTCAACAGCCTCAAGCCCTACAGCATCAACAGCTGGCTCGACTTCACGGAAGCCTTCATCCACAACTTCAGCAGCACCTACAAGTAGGCTCCCAAACCCCGACAACTCTCCTTGTGCGTACAAGGACCCAATGAGTCGACTCGTGACTACCTTACGCGTTGGGCCGAGCTCCGAAACTCCTGCGAAGGGGTGCACGAGGTTCAAGCAATAGAGTAATTCACGGCCGGGTGCCGAGAAGGCACCCTCCTCAAGCACCGTCTCCTCTGCGACGAGCCGACTACCCTCGACGACCTGCTGGTCATCGCAGACAAATACGCCACGGCCGACTCCTCCATGAAGACCGAGCTTCGAGTCGACACCTCCGGGAAGGTGCTAGCGCCAGCTCCCAAGACGCCGGCTGGAGAGTCCACTTGGCGCCCGTACCAGAACGATAAAAAGCGCAAGGCTCTGATGCCGACTTCCGCTAGTCGGAAAGTAGCCACAGTCGAAGACGAACAACCTAAGGGGCGGCCCGCGCCCAAGAAGCAGAAGGGCGGCAGACCGGCTTGGCAGCCGGCTTTCTCCTATGAGCAAGCACTTGATGCCCCCAGCAAGTTCCACAGCGGCGTGAAGGCCTCCAACCACACCACTTGGAAGTGCCATTGGCTCACGCGAATCTCCAAAGGCGAGGGACTGGTGCCGCCTCCGCCTGCTGGTCAGCCGCCTCCGGCTCCTCAACAGCCGGCCGCTCGGCCAGCAGTCGGAGCCGTCCACGACGAGTTCCCTGACGAGCATGCCGCCTACGTTGTCTTTACAAGCCAGCCTGAAGACCGGTGAAGCCGGCGCCGACAACACCAAGAAGTCAATGCGGTCGCCTCCAACAACCCCGAATTCATGCACTGGTCGGAGAAACCCATCAGCTGGAGCCGGACCGATCACCTAGAGGTGATGCCTTCACCCGGCTCCTATGCACTGGTTTTGGATGCCACCCTCGTGACAGATAGGCGAGCTACCCGATTCTCCCGCGTGCTGATAGATGGCGGAAGCAGCATCAACATACTGTACCGTGATACCATGGAGAAGCTGAACATCAAGGCAAAGCAGCTCATGCCGAGTCGGACTGTGTTTCATGGCATCGTACCCGGCCTGTCCTGTGCGCCGATCGGCAAGATCAGGATAGACGTTCTCTTTGGAGACAAAGATCATTTCCGCCGAGAAGCCATATCGTTTGAGGTAGTGGATCTGGAGAGCCCTTATCACGCGCTGCTTGGCCGACCTGCGTTGGCCAAGTTCATGGTTGTGCCCCACTATGCCTACCTCAAGATGAAGATGCCGAGCTCCAAGGGCGTCATCACCATATTCAGAGACTACAAGAAATCCGCCGAGTGTGCGGCTGCTAGCAGCCGGCTGGCCGAGTCCCTCGTGATTGCTGAAGAGAAGAAGATGCTAGACCGAGTCGTGGCCATGGCCGGCAAACAGCCGACCTTGTCCCCCGATTCAAAGGAATGTGAGGCTCAGTGTTCTTTCCAGCTGGCCAAAGAAACCAAGAAGATACCTCTGGACCCGGAGCACCCGAAGAGGTACGCGGTCATGGGAACCGGCCTTGACAGCAAATAGGAAAGCGAGCTCGTCGATTTCCTCCATGAGAATCAGGACATCTTTGCATGGTCTCCCAAAGACATGCCGGGTGTCCCGACGGATTTCGCCGAGCACAAGTTACATGTCCGAAAGGATGCCAAGCCGGTCAAACAACCCTTGTGCCGCTTGTTAGAGGAGAAGAGAAGAGTAGTCGGAGAAAAAATAGCCCGACTTCTGGCAGCCGGCTTCATCATGGAAGTTTTCTTTCCCGAGTGACTCGCCAACCCGGTCCTGGTGCTGAAGAAGAACAAACAATGGCACATGTGTATTGACTACACCAGCCTCAACAAAGCTTGCCCCAAGGATCCTTTTGCCCTGCCAAGGATTGATCAAGTGATAGACTCCACAGCTGATGCGAGTTGTTGAGTTTTTTGGATGCTTACTCAGGCTACCACCAGATAAAGTTGGACCCAGCTGACCGTCTGAAGACCGCCTTCATCACACCATTCGGAGCTTTCTGCTACCTGACTATGACATTCGGCTTGAGAAATGCCGGTGCCACTTTTCAGCGTTGCATGTAGAAATGCCTCCTCAAGTAACTCGGCAGAAATGCCCACGTCTATGTAGACGACATTGTGGTGAAGACGGAGAAGCGAGGCACCTTACTAGAAGACCTTAATGAGACGTTCGAGAACCTGCGCCGATTTCAGATCAAGCTCAATCCAGAAATATGCGTGTTCGGAGTTCCAGCCGGCCAGCTCCTAGGCTTCCTGGTCTCCGAACGCGGCATCGAATGCAACCCGATGAAGATCAAGGCTATAGAGAGAATGGAGATTCCTACCAAGCTAAGAGATGTCCAGAAATTCACCGGATGCTTGGCCTCCCTCAACCGCTTTATCAGCCGGCTCAGGGAGAAGGCCATCCCTCTCTACCGACTCATGAAGAAGTCAACTCTCTTCGAGTGGAGCGATCAAGCAGATCAAGATTTCCACGAGTTAAAGAAGATGCTGTCCATGCTGCCTGTCCTGGCGGCGCCGACTGAGAAAGAGCCCATGCTCCTTTACATTGCTGCCACTAGCAGAGTGGTCAGCACTATCATCGTGGTCGAACGCCTGGAAGAGGGCCGAGTCCAGCCAGTCCAGAGGCCGGTCTATTACCTGAGTGATGTACTGTCCACATCAAAGCAGAACTACCCACACTATCAGAAGATATTCTATGGCGTGTATTTCGCCGCCAAGAAGCTCAAGCCCTACTTCCAAGAGCACCCCATCACGGTCGTATGCACTGCCCCGCTGGCCGAGATCATAGGCAGCCAGGATGCATCCGACCGGGTGGCCAAATGGGCCATTGCGTTGGCCCCGTATACGATCTTCTATCAGCCCCTCACCGCCATCAAGTCCCAAGCATTGGCCGACTTCCTCGTCGATTGGGCCGAGACCCAGTACCTGCCGCCTGCGGCCGACTCCACCCATTGGTGGATGCACTTCGATGGATCTAAGATGCGCACCGGCTTGGTAGCCAGCATCGTCCTCACCTCTCCCAAGGGCGACAGGCTCAGATACACATTGCAAATTCATTTTGCCGCCTCCAACAATGTGGCCGAGTATGAGGCGCTCATACACGGACTCCGGCTAGCCAAAGAACTCGACATCCGCCGGATCCTTTGTTATGGCGACTCGGACTTGGTAGTCCAACAATCATCCGGTGACTGGGACGCCAAGGACGCAATCATGGCTAGCTACCGCTTCCTCGTTCAGCAACTCAGCGGATACTTCGAAGGGTGCGAGTTCCTCCATGTGCCACGGGCCGACAACGAGCAAGCAGATGCCCTAGCCCGAATAGGCTCCACCGGCAAGCTATACCAACCGGCGTCTCCCTCCAATGCCTCCTTAAGCCGTCTGTCAAGCCGGCTCCAGAGTCCGATTCCATCTTCGTGCCGCCTGACCCTGACGTAGTCGAAGCCGGCTTGGGGAACCAAGCAGGCGGCTCGGGGACTTCGACAGGCGGCTCGGCGACTGCTGTAGTCATACCCGGCCCAGGGACTTCAGAACACGGCTCGGGGACTACTGCAGTCGGCCCGAGGACTGCATCAACACAATAGGCGGTGGCCGACTTCAACTCTCCACCACCCAGCCCACCCGCCCTGGTCGTGATGGCCACCTTGACAACAGAAGAAGTCACAGCTCCGTCATGGGCCCAGCCCATCCTCAATTTCTTGATTAACAGGAAGCTGCCGGCTGACGAGATCTCGGCAAGGCAAGTCCAACGCCGAGCCGGAGCCTACACAATAATGAACCAAGAGCTTGTTAGGCGCATCATCACTGGAGTTTTCCAGCACTGCGTTGAGCCAGAGAAGGGCATAGCAATGCTCGAAGATATACACCAAGGCGAATGCGTCCACCACGCAGCCTCAAGATCACTTGTCGCCAAAGCTTTCCGCCATGGTTTCTTTTACCCAACTGCTTTGGACGACGCCAAGGAACTAGTCAAGCACTGCAAAGGGTGCCAAGTCTTCAGCTCCAACCAACACATGCCGGCTTCCGCACTCAAGACCACCCCCCTTACTTGGCCCTTTGCCATTTGGGGGTTGGATATGGTGGGCCCATTCAAGACAGCACGCGGTGGCATGACACATCTGCTTGTTGCCATGGACAAATTCACCAAGTGGATTGAAGCGATCAAGAAGTTGAATGGGCCGACTGCCGTAACATTCATTACAGATATCACAACCCGGTACGGCATACCACATAGCATCATCACCGACAACAGCACGAATTTCGCCAAGGGAGCATTGGCCCATTTCTGCGCAACTCACGGCATCCGACTGGACTTAGCGTTCGTTGCCCACCCGCAGTCTAACGGCCAAGTCGAGCGAGCAAACGGCCTCATCCTCTCCGGCATCAAGCCTCGACTGGTCGTACCACTGGAGCGTTCGGTCGGGGCTCGATGAGCTGCCGGCCGTCCTCTGGAGCTTGCGCACTACTCCAAACAAGTCAACCGACTTCACTCCTTTCTTCCTTGTATATGGTGCCAAGGCTGTCATCCCGAATGACATTGAGTTCGACTCACCTCGGGTCACCATGTACACGGAAGTGGAGGCGAAGGAAGCACGAGAAGACGACGTCTATCTGCTGGAAGAGGGCCGGATGTTAGCCCTCAGTCGGTCCGCCATCTACCAGCAAGGTCTACACCGGTACCATAGCCGGAAGGTCAAGCCGAGATCCTTCCAAGAGGGCGACCTTGTGCTCCGGCTAATCCAACGAACAGCCGGCCAGCACAAGCTCTCGGTCTCTTGGGAAGGCCCATTCATCATCAGCCGAGCTTTAGGCAACGACTCCTACTATTTGATCGACGCACAGAAGCCAAAGGCACGCAAGAGGGATGATTTCGGCAAGGAGTCGGAACGACCATGGAACGCCAATCTCCTCCGAAGATTTTACAGTTAAAATGCAGTATGTACCATGCTACCTTTTGTACTAAGTATCACTACTAGGGAAAACCCTAGCAGTAGTGCGTGTTTTGTGCCCACTAGTAGCGCGGGTGGCCACGCTACTAATAAGGCGCTACAGCTATTTCTTAGCAGTGACGCGTGCCATCACGCGCTACTGCTAGGACAAATAGCTGCAGCGCTTGTTCACTACCGCGCTACTGCTAAGGTATCTATTTACAGCGTGTTTTCTTTCCAACGCTACTAGTATTTTTTTTAGTGTATTTATGCGCCATCATACAAATATTGGTACAATACCAGCTGTTATGAGGTTTACATCATTATGTCCATAACAGTGTATTAAATGAAGATGGATTAGGTTCAAGTGGAGGCAATATGTGGTGCATGTCAAAAGTATACTACTAATCCAAACTTGATCTAGTTTGGACTAGTAGTACTTTCGATGTGCACAACATGTTGCCTCCACTTGAATCTAATCCGCCAGCACAAGCTATTTAATCATCATCATAGTCATTACCACCAACAGTATTTATTTAATCAGCACTAACACTAGCTAATAATAATCATCATAGTCATTACCACCAACACTAGCTATTTTATCATCATAGTAATAGTGTAGCACATCATCATCCTCAAACTCATTTCTAGCTAGCTAATCACTCCTGCTGCTCTCTCTTAGGTAAAATAACATAAAACATATATAGCTCTCCTCCTCGATCAAACTGGAGCATGCAGATGAACATGTCTCCTAATCGTGGGTAGCACATCTGTTTGCTGCCCGCTAGTACTTCTCTGCGCTCCCCCATCACATATTTGGTCCAGTCTTGCACTATTAAGCATCCGTCGCTAATCTTGAATGCACTAAAGTAATCTGTAGGATATCTTGGCCGTGGTGATAATACTCATGGTACCTTTAGTCTCGATCCCATAAGGCACAACATTCATTGGGAGTCCTGTTGAAGAACATCGATGCGGTAACATACTTAGCAATGAAGTTTAGCTTCAAAAATAATGTATGGAAAAGATGCACAGATGACAAATAGTAAAAATCTTACCAACCTTCCTAAATAGATGTGACCGTAGTTCATTACGAACACTATTGGTCGCACATTTTCAGTACTAACATTTCTAAATGGAGGAAGAAAATTTGTCTTGACAAGATCAAGATCCTCAAGCCATGAAACATAATGACCGAGCTCCTCGCAGTTGAATTCAGCCCAGACAAGATATCGGTCCTGTCTACCAAGCTTGGACATGTTTGCTTGCGGAAATAAGTGACAATACAAATTAGTTGTCAACTATTTTGAATAAACAATATCAAAGACATAAATATGGTTGAGAAACTTACATAATGGTATAATCGAGGCATTTGCACATCGACCCGGATGTCGGTATTACCTTCAATATCATCTTACGGATGAATATCAAAGGTGATAACCATATCGAGCTCAAATGCATAAGTCTTGCATAGTGCTCGCCATGTTTTGCATCCAAAATAGGTGTAGTCGTCTGAATTGTATAACCGCATGGAAAATATAACCATGCTCGGTCTTCAAGTAAACTTTCTTTTCCTCCATACTATGATCAAACCTATCCCGTCCAATACAAAAACTCTTGCATGGCGGGGATACGCTAGTAGAATAGTAAAAATATAAGTTGAAGCAAATGAAGCGGATGTCATGCTTAATTACGAAAAAAGACTTGTCGTTGTGACTTCAGATCCACTTGAAGTTCTCGTCCACTTGATCTCAAGCGCCTATCATCATCTAGGAAGATTACATGTCAAGACAAAGCCGCTCGTCTTCGCAGTATTTGCAAATACCGAAATCCTTCTCGTCATCAGACATTTCCTATGTTCATAGTTAAAACATTAATTGAAAATCGATCGAAGACAACTACCAAGATACTTGTCGGTGTCAAAACCGGCGGATCTCGGGTAGGGGGTCCCAAGCAGTGTGTCTTAGGATCAATGGTAACAGGAGGCAAGGGACACAATGTTTACCCAGGTTCGGGCCCTCTCAATGGAGGTAAACCCTACTCCTGCTTGATTGATATTGATGATATGGGTATTACAAGAGTTGATCTACCATGAGATCAGAGAGGTTAAACCCTAGAAGGTATCCTATGGTATGATTGTTGTTGTATATCTCTATCGACTAGCCTGGGCTCGGTTTATATAATGCACCAAAGGCCTAGGATAACATGAGTCCTAGCCGAATACACCGGTGGGGGAGGAGTCCTTGTCTTGATCGCCAAGTGTTGTGGATTCTTCCTTGTATGCGACAGTAGTCCGGACTGGCCCATGAGTATACGGCCATGGAGGTCCTCGGCCCAATCCAACTGATCGGGAGACGACGCGTTGAGTACCCCCTAGTCCAGGACACCGTCAGTAGCCCCCTGAACCGGTCTTCAAGTTAGGGACGCTCCTCGATTCTTCCGAACTGTTCTTCATCTTCGTTTGCTGGTCTTGAAAACCGGTTCAACAAATCTTCTCATCTTCTATCTTGAGGATCGCCAAAATGCATTCGACGAGTTTATACGTCGGGTATCCGAGGAGCCCCTTTAAGTTTCCGGCCTTTATCAATGCCTTATTATTTTTATGCCACACCTTGGGTTCGAAGTTGTTCCCGGGCGGCAACGTCCTCTTGTGTCCGAGCTCCAACGCCAGACTGCATTCGAGGTATCTTTTGCAGCCGAGTACCAATGCCGGACTGCTTCCCAGCTCTAACGCCGGACTATGTATCCGAGCTCCAACGCCGGACTGTGTCCAAGCTCCAACGCCGGACTATATCCAAGATGTCATAGATCATCTTGGTCCAAAAAAGTTGAAGGAGTCTAGCCGAGCTTAATGCCGGAAATGCCCTCTAAGGAGCCAGCCACTTGCTTCCGAGCTATATGTCGAACTGCTTCCGAGGTGGTTAAGCACCTCGGTCATGGGCTGATTTTAGCCAATATTTTTGATTGGTGAAATTTATTCTCTGCCGAGATACATAGCCAGTAGCCCTCAAGGTGGGTATCGGTCTAAAACCCGAGATGTACATGAAGGATGACATAAGACCACTGATCCACGTAGCCGCTGAGACTCAGGTTGATTTGCAAAATCGGTCTGAGGATCAAGTCCTAGCTCGGCAGAATACTTTGGGACACAAAAAGCGGCGTGCTCAGTCCTCGAGACTCAGGTTGGGTGCGGCCGACCAACCTGAGGATCAAAATCTCCTCAGAAACTGTATTGCACTTAGAATTTTCTGCATAGAACATGCAATGCAGTAGCCCTCGAGACACTGGTCGGGTGGCAACACCAGATCAGGGGATCGATGTGCCCCTTTAATATTTGTAAATAATAAGCCCGAAGCCCAGTAGCCCCCGAGCCTTAATGCGGGCACGGGAGGCCGAATTAAGGATCGATATCCATAGTACAATCACAAATTATGTGTAATGACTCTATGTATCCAAGTACTTTACGTCATTAATGCTTGGATCCGCATTGTATAAAACTTTGTTGACCGACCGTCAGCTTCCACCTCCTCGGCCAATAGCCGAGGAGTGTTTGTCCTACTTTATAAAGCCTTTATGGGGGCAAAGATTTACAACAAACAAGTCAATCTGGCCATACGGTTCTATAAACAAAGGTACGCGGAGAGACAAGTTATATTACTGTTTAACAGAAGAAATGTCTTCCAAAGAAAATAGTCCCGCTATCGGTTCCTTTCTTTGGGTTGTCATGCTAAGCATGATCATGAAACCTCGGCTCCAATGTAAGAGCAAAATATCGAAGATTTAGTTTGGGAGGCCAGTTAATAGCCACCAGTAGTGTTCGGCGACAGTCGAGGTCATGCCGTAAACACTTCGGCCATTGTTATGAATGGCCCGTCGTTTGACGCCGTCATCGGATCGCCGACCAGTTTACGCTTATTGTGACAGTCAGTTTTCGGCTTTCTCCACTGAGGTGCTTAACCATGTGAGCTGGAAGCACAATCGCAGTGGTTCTCTCTTTGCACACCGAGCCGAACAAAGCGGAACATAGGAGGCAAGTGCAGGAGCCGGGCAACCCAACTATTGACCGAAGACACAATTCGAAGCCGATGCATATATAGCAATATCCGAGAATGTTTTTGCCGAATCTCTAAAGGTGTCGGCGTTGCAGATCATGAGACTTGTGCTGAAAACACACAAATAGTTTAGAAGTGCCATCGGCTCGAAAAGCCAAAAAACTTATTCAAAAGGTTAATGTCCGAACTAGATCAAGTGTTCGGTGCCAATCCGAAAATTGGACTTTAGAAAAAAAAAAGGTGCTTCCCCCGTGCTTTAACATGACACATCCTATCACAAAACCTCAAGCGGGTCAGCCTACAGCTTCAACCTCCTATCCCCAAGGCGGAGTACTTCTTACTAGGCCAGTTTAGCAAACTAAACTCTAACGGCTTTGAGAGAGAAATTAGGCTCCCCGGCTAGTGACCACACACTTGTGTCGAAAAAAGGAGTGATAAATAATAAAAAAAAAACTTTGCAACGACTAAGAAGAAAAACACTTATCATAAAACGGCTCATATAAATTTAAGAGCCCCCAAGTGACTTGGGTAAAAGAATGATTGCATGTACCGAAGTACCTATATCATATCTATGTTCAACCGAACTTTAAACGCGTCTTAACCGACCGTCGGCTTCTCCCTCTTCGGTCAAGGACCGAAAAGTGTTATGTACTCCATCTGTCGAGAATATCAATAGTGTTTCCAATAACCAGGCAATCAGGCCATAAGGCTGTAACAGACAAAGCGCGCTCAGGGAACTTATGCTATATTACTGCGAAGAGTAAGAAGCATCTTCGAAGAAAATAGTACCCCCACCGATACCTTTCTTCGGTGCTCATTGTTATTATGAGACTTGTGCAATAGATTTTTTGTACTCATGAGTTCCGTTGTGTGCCAACCATGATTGAAAACAATAAGAGCGCTAGCTTTTGGCTTCACCCAGTCTGAGGTCCGGCTCGGTTGACCCGATCGTGACAATCGCAGAGGTGCTCCCTTTACTCCCTAGCCGAACAATCAGGAACGTAGGGGTAAGCACAGGAGCCAGGCAACCCAGCTTGCAAATCGCTTAAGTCAATATGGTGCATATTGTGGCGTAATACACGAACAAGGAACGAAGCCGTACAAGTATAACCATATGCAAGAGGAAAAAGCTTCATGAAGGAAGCCCCCAAGTAAATGGGGTATTTGAATTTGCGCGTCACAAACAAAGTTTGGACAAGGAAATTTTTACAAGCAACTTTTTTCCAAAAAAGTATAATGCTTGGCCGAGCCGAACACAAGTTAAAAATTTAAAACTTTGAGCATGAAGACAACTTAGCTGGTTAATGTGTTCGGTATTGATGATGCGGTCCGAGCTTGATGCGGGACAAGGTTCCATCCCAGAGCCGGTCCCGAGGTGGCGGAGCAAAGAGCTCGGCCCTCCGAAGTGGTGACATAGCACGGTCAATGCAGGACGGCAGGGTGATGCCGAAGTCCCCGGCATGGGGTAATGAAGTGTTGACGAAGCCCCCTGTCCAGCCGAGGTGACGCCAAAGGATATAGTCCGGCTGGATCATTTTCCTGTGCACAAAAAATAGTGCAAACCGGAGATAATAATAATAATAATAATAATAATAATAATAATAATAATAATAATAATAATAATAATAATAATAATCGTTGCATAACAAATAATTTATGCAAAGTGAGTAATAAAAGAAATATGGCCTGGCGCCGAAGTCAATGTCGATGCAGGCGGCGTGATCTTGGTAAAGGCATGGGAAGGCCTGAATTCACGTGTCGGTTCGAGTTCTGATCGGCGTTAGCGGACTATGTCTGAAACCGACCTAACCACCATGCGACCGTCGTTAATCGCGCCACCATTTGATAGACCTGTGTACATATGACGGACAAACCAGAGTAATAATTCATTGGGAAAAATGAACCCTATCAAGCAAAAAATACTAGGATTAATAGCACCTGGCTTATTTGTTGTAGCAATCCGAAGAAAGGTGATTCCCAAAATTGGGACTCGATCCACACACCTATCGCCTGATGGGCGATAAAGCAACGGCATGGCGATGCTGGCAAAGGTTGGCTCGCCGAGGCAAAGCCCTCGGTCCAGCTAACGTGACGGAGCTGGTCGGCCAGCGACGCCGAAGTCTCCGGAGTAGGTTGATGAAGAGATGATGAAGCCCCCGGTCCAGCGATGCAGGTTGTGACGTGGTCGATGCAGGTGTGCCCACTCCGTGTAACCCGTGGGGCGGCGATGTTGGTGACGATTTATCCTTCGCGATGTAGAACTATTGTTCGGCTTGCCGAGATGATGATCCGAAGAAATTGAGCTCGGCTCAACAAAGCGACGACGTGTCTGACGCAGGTCGGCCGCCGTGGAGTGATGTTGTCGGGCTGGTTTGACACCGGCACGACGGTGAAGTTCGTATTGCAAGAATACTTTTAATACTACTGGGATGTGTTTGAGAATAAAACACAACATCCCATACGAAAACTTCCTTCAAAAAGGATGTCTGAGATCCCGTTCATAAAGAAGATGAATTCGGGTCGGATTGGTTCTCGCGCAGAAAACAGGTCCAAAAAGTGATGCATCAATCGGAAGTTTCCCGGAGTTTGGACGGTCGGATCGAGCTGAATTTTTGGCAGGTAGTAGATATGGTAATTCCGCACCAAGTCAACGGTCGGATATTCCAAAGGACATCTGAGCTAGATGCTGGATACCACGCCCTAAACTCGTCCAGATTCTCGTCCAGATTCAACAGGGCTCCGGTATATCGGAGATTGCCGGAGATTCCTCCATCGAAACTTGATGAAATTTTTGCAGGGTTGTTGTAGACTTAATTCCGCATAATTCCACCGAAGTAATCGTTTAGGCGACACTCGAGGAGGCGGTGCCGGCGGATACAAGTTTTCTGTCCAGAAAAACAGCACGGTCGCCTGAAGGCAATGTTGACGTTGAGCCCCCGAGCTCCATGGATGACTCCTCCATGATCTTGATAGAGATCGAAGTTGGTGTTGATGAAGGCCCTCATCCGAACATGACGATCGGAGGTAGGGCGCAGTCCTCGGTCAAACCAAGGTGACCAATCGAGCTGGTGATGAAGAAACCGACTTCGCAGTTGACTTGCAGCCGAGCCATTGATCCTTTCGCCGATCACACAGCGGCACTACTAGGGAAAAGCCTATACACAGAATCTTACCAGCAGCGCTTTTCAAAATACCACGCTACTGCTACTTAGCAGCAGCGCGTGTCTGCCAAACGCGCTGTTGACTTGGAAATAGCAGTAGCGCTTGCACCGCATACAGCGGTACTGCTATAGTTGCCATGACCTTGGCCCCCCGCTAGCTATAGCAGTAGCGCACTTTACTATAGAGCGCTACTGCTATTCAGGTTAGCTGTAGTGTGTTTTGACAAACGCGCTACAACTATCCCTACCTTATCCCCACGCGCACGACCGACCCCCTCACTCACACTCTCACTCTCGCCCGCACAACCGTCGTAAATGTCGTCGCCGCTTCCGCCTTCGTCCGTCCGCCGCCGAGTACTCCCCCTTCGTCCCTCCTCTCTCCGCCGCCTCCTCCTCCTCGCTGCAAGGCCGCCCTCCCTCCTCCTTGCCGCCCTCCTCCCTCCGCTGCTGCCGCCCTCCTCCCTCCTTCCTTGCAGCCCTCCTCCCACCGCCTCGACCTCGCCGCCCTAGCTACCTCTCCGTCGCCCCCCACCCCCTGCCACTAGTTAGTACTAGATTTAGTAGTAGTAGATGTTAATTTAGGGTTTGCTAGTACTAGATGTTAATTTAGTGGTAGTAGATGTTAACTTAGCTTAGTTAGTACTAGATTTTTAGTAGTAGTAGTGGTAGTTGAACTACTTTAGTTGTAGTTGAACTAGTTTAGTAAGTAAATTAATAAACTAGTTGAACTAGTTGAATTAACAGAACTAATCTATTTTTAGTAAGATAATTAATATAACTAGTTGAACTACTTTATTTTTAGAAAGAACTAGTTTTTTTCTATTTATAGTAAGTTTATATTTAGTAAGAACTAGTTGAATTAATAAAACTAGTTGAACATGTCATGTTTGTTGTTAGTGATAACTTATATAGTTTCAGGTGACCTTCGTCGTCCCCGTCACCGACCCCCTCCGACATCCCCACCGTCATCCCAGTCACCAACGTACCCCCTCCGACATCGAGGTGAGACCAGGTAAATATCCTTGTATATCTTGTGTTGTTGCTCAAATAGGATATGTGGTTGCCCGAGTGGCCGTTTTCATGTTCAGTTTACATCTCCGAGTGGCCTACGTTTTGCTGGAGTGTTGATTAATTTCCGTTCCGGCAAATTTCAGGCGCTCGATATGTCCTTTTTTAGCAAAGGTCATGCCGGATTTTGTCGTGAATTCTGGCATGACTTGTGCTAGAATATGTACAAGTTTAATCTTTGAATTATGATCGTAGGAAATGTCGTACTCGGACGACGATGGTCTCCCGGGGGAGTGTAGCTGGTGCCACGACGATCGAGGTATGTGCGACAGGTTCGTTCGGCTGGACGAAGATCGGCGCTTCAGCATTAAGCTCGAGGAGACCTTCGATTGTGAACGGCATGCGCAACAACGACAAGTGTTTTTTTCTCCATTAAGCATGACTTCAACTATTTCAATGTCTAATTTTCATATTTTACAATTCGACTAGCTTATCCCATGCCATGCAAGACGCTATGTCTTGGAGATGATGGGTTTTGAAGACCATGAAAATTTCGAAACAAAGAAAATACACCTAAGGAACCATCATGATATGGATTTTGAAGTAAATCTGTGCAATGCTCAGAGCGTAACCCATTTTGGTTGCCAAAATTGGGAAGCACTTTGCAAAATGTATGGTTTTTATGAGGGTATGATTGTCACCATGGATCCTGGTGATCCTGATAGCGAGGAAGACAATATGGACATTTGGGTCCTTGTTGATACGCTTCCGATTGTACCGCTATGTGAATTTCTCAAACATAGTTATTAACTAATTTATATTGTTTATTTCAAAATAGTTGATAGCTTATTTCCATTGACAGCTTATTTTGATTCTTCAAAGACTGTGCGGAAGATGGTAGATAAAACCCACTACACCGAAGGCACCCAATTAATGTATTAGGGGAAAAATCATCTGATCGCATTTTGTACTCTTCTTGAGAATTACAATGACTATTATCGAACTCCTCCAAATTATGGTGAATACGTGCCACTAGTGCATGTGTTGAACAACGATAACTTCTCCGGAGATACCCTGGTAAGATTTTTTACTATTACGACATCCGTGCATTTTTTGCATACTTCTAAAAATAGTACATCATTGCTAACTACGAAATTATTATTATGTTTTTCAACAGAAACTCCCGATGGATTGTGTGCCTCATCTGATGTCTCTGCATGGTCGCCTCTCCGTTCTGAACATACTGCCAGGTAAATCTACGGAGCTCACCTATGCATATCGGATTTCTAAAACCCGTGAACACATGATCATCAGAGAATGGAAGAAATGTATGGACATTTGCAAGGAGGTTCTTGGAAGTAACATTCAGCGAAAGGCAAGAATTGGAGACAGGCTAATCTCCATTCTCCATAATGGAGAGTCAGGGGCTATCTTGTTTTTTGTTATTTTACCTTAGAAAATGTAGTAGGTCTTAATCGAATGTAATAGGTCCTATGAGGTACAATATGTTTGTGGTAATGTGTTAGAGTTGATAATGATGATCTTGAGGAGGTGTTATGTGATGTCAATGATGAAAACGATGATATTGAGGAGGTGTTATATGACAATGATGTATTATGATGCTAAGTTGTTAATGATATGATGATGATGATGATATTATTATATCATTAGGTGAAAGAACATGATTAGTTTCAAGTGGATGGACATCCACTTGAAACTAGTCCACTTCTTTCACCCCATGATGTAATAACTCATTATGATGTAAAACAATCTCTAAATTCCTGTTGTATGAAAACTTGTGTAAAGGTGTATGAATACAACATGAAAAAGAAAAGAAATAAAATACTAAATAATAGTAGTAGCACGGGTAAGGCGGTTACTACTAACTACCAATAGCGATGTTCAAGAAGCGCTGCTACTAAGTCAATTTAGCGATGGCGTGGGCCAAGACGCCGCTATTGCTAAGCATTAGCTGTAGTGCCTTATCGAGAAGGCGCTCCTCCTGCGCTCTCGATAGCCCCAAAACCTGCGCTGCTGCTAGGCTTTTCCCTAGTAGTGCGGAACTCTCAATGAAAGCACCAATGTCGGTGTCAAAACCGGCGGATCTCGGGTAGGGGGTCCCAAGCAGTGTGTCTTAGGATCAATGGTAATAGGAGGCAAGAGACACAATGTTTACCCAGGTTCGGGCCCTCTCAATGGAGGTAAAACCCTACTCCTGCTTGATTGATATTGATGATATGGGTATTACAAGAGTTGATCTACCACGAGATCAGAGAGGTTAAACCCTAGAAGGTATCCTATGGTATGATTGTTGTTGTATATCTCTATCGACTAGCCTGGGCTCGGTTTATATAATGCACCAGAGGCCTAGGATAACATGAGTCCTAGCCGAATACACCGGTGGGGGAGGAGTCCTTGTCTTGATCGCCAAGTCTTGTGGATTCTTCCTTCTATGCGACAGCTGTCCGGACTGGCCCATGAGTATACGGCCTTGGGGGTCCTCGGCCCAATCCAACTGATCGGGAGACGACGCGTTGAGTACCCCCTAGTCCAGGACACCGTCAATACTCAACACACAAACCCGAGGCACTCGATATTTCCTACATATTCTAGCACAAGTCATGCCAAAATTCACGGAAAAATCTGGCATGACCTTTGCTAAAATAGGACATATCGAGCGCCTGAAATTTGGCGGAACGGAAATGAATCAACACTCTGGCAAAACATAGGCCACTCGAAGGTGTAACCTGCAAACATGACCGGCCACTTGGATACTGAGCAACACAAGATATACATTTCAAAATATCTTATAGGACTCAAATTAGCATGCATTCAATAAGCAAAAGTAGATCATCTCATGCGTCAGTACATCGTCGAATATTATTACTAATACATCACGAATAGTGTCATACATATAACATCACTAATACAACTAAAACTCTAGCACACGACGGGTATCGGCGCGGGCGGTGGACACCCACAGAGAAGGCACCATCACGGGATCATAGCTCTAGTGAGATCCCTGGAGAACCTGCCAGGTATTGGAGAGCGGCCTGTGCTCCAACGCAAACAAGTAGCGACGGACGTGCGCGTCCTCCTCACTGACACGGTGACACACCACCTCCGCGGAGTCCTCGAGCCTCTAGATCGTCACTAGCCCACGTGACCGCCACCAAAGAAGGTTCGGGTCAACGATAGGCTGGCTCCTCACCAACCTGCGCCCCCCGGTAGGTAGCGCCTCCCAGTACCACCCCGGCAGAGCCCAGTCCCGCACATGGCCGATCTGGTCAAGCAGGTGTCGTCCTCCGCCGACTCGACGACAAGGATGCGGGATAGGCATCGTCCACGTCGAGGCGGGAAAAATTGCTTTAACTAAAAAATCACCTAATTAGTACCTAGTTCTTACTAACTAGTTCTTACTAACTAAATAGAAGAAGGTCAAATTTTACTCGTTTTATTATGCATTACACTAGTGTTTATTCATCATCTAAGAAAACATCACCTAAGAAAAAATCCCAGCCGATCTCAGATCCAATTCATTTCCACCCATAGATGAACCCTAACTATTTGATGCAACTAAAATTTGATGAACCCTATCTAGGCAGAGGTAGGGGAGGGGAGGAGCAGCGTGCTCACCTCGACCGGTGCTCTTGGAGAGAGGGGCAGGCGGCGCCGAGGTCGGGCTTGGGGCGGAGTCTGGGCGGCGTTGAGGTCGGGGCGGCGTCTGGGCGGCGTCCGGGGCGGCGTGAGGTCGGGGCGGGGCGGCATTGAATCTGGGTCGGGGAGGCGTAGAGGGTGTGCGGAGGCCTTGGCGACGACAAGCACGACGGCGGCGAGAGCGGAGGAGTTCGATTTGGGGGAAGTGGCCATGGGGAAGGACGAACGCGGTGGTTAAGTCAGAAGTAGCAGTAGCGCGTTCCTGAAAGCACGCTGCTGCTATATTAGCTACAGCGCGTTCTGCGATACGCGCTACTGCTACAACTTTCTCCTTTTTCCCTTTTTCACTTATTTTTCTTCACATTTTATTTTTTTCCTTTCACCTTCTTCTATTTCTTTCATTTTCAATTACCTTTCTATTTGCTTTTCATTTAATTTTATATCCTTTGGTAGTAGCGAGTTTAGAGCAAAACGCGCTGCTACAAAGAAAGTAGCAGTAGAGCGATTCCATGTAGATTGCTACTACTATGTGTACCATATCGGCTAAGTTTAGTAGTCGTGAGAAGTTTAGTAGTAACGTGTATCCAGTGAGACGCGCTCTCGCTATCGACATTATCTGCGGTAGCAGTTTCGCGAGCTCATTGCTGCTATTTAGCACCAGCGTGCTTCTTTGACACACGCTACTGCTAAAGATCTGTGTATAAGGTTTTCCCTAGTAGTGTATGAGACAACGGGCTCCCCGAGGAGTACTCGGGGACTACCCACTTTTATCTATGAGTGATGAGTATCACGCTCACAATTATGTTATCACACTCATCCTCTCGTCCGGCACCGGGTTCGATCAATCGGCCCGGGGACTTGCCGCCTTGGGTTATATTTAAGTTCTACCTGCAGTCAGACAAGTAGTGTGCCGGCACCCAAGCCCTCTCTTGTTGAAAGTCCTAGCTCGAAGAATCGACTGTCCGACTAACAAGAGTCAAAGGCAGGAAAGGATGCCCACACGAAAAAAAGACGGCTAAGGATTAACGAACTTATATAACTCAGGCCGGCTTCACCCTCGCCAACCGGCTGTCAGAGCAGCCGGCTAGCCGGCTTCCTTTGTTAGTTTGCTACAATCTAAAAGGCTCGAGTACTTGCCCTCCCAGATGGTCAGGCCCTAACCCAGCCACAGACTGCAGAGCAGCTGTCCGGCTGGGAAGGCGGCGGCCAAGGGAGGGCGGCAAAGGAAAGCAACCAAAGATAAAAGGCAACTAGGAATGGAAGCCAAGCACATGCATAATTATATTTACACAAAAGGCCTTCGAAAGGCCGGCATTAAACATAGTTTGAATACACCCCTAGTGGGTGGAACTACGCAAATTTAATAAAAGTTGTTCAAAAGTAACTAGCAGGAAGGTAAAGGCGGCAAGTTAGGCCAGGGGAGCAACAGGCGTGTCGGGCAGGATGGCGGAAACGGAAGTGTTCGCCGGGGGAGTGGCCGGCTGGCGAGTCTCGGCTTGGTCGCCACCTGCGGCAGGCGGCGTTCCCACGCGCGCCTCTTTGCTGGAAGCATGGTCAAGCTGAGGCTGGTCGGTCGCTCCACTGTCCGGCACGGCATCTTCACCATCCTCCTCCTCCTCCTCCTCTTCGCCTTCATCGCTGGAGTCAATCTCCTCCACCGAGTCCTCCCCCTCCGCCGGGTTCAGCCCAAACCACTCCTCCGGCGGAGCAACACCATCTTCATTCACCTCAGGAGCAAAGGCGCTAGTGTCGGTGAAGTCGGCGATCGCCGAGGCGCTCTGGATAATAGCTGGCCGCACCGCCTCCAGCTCCTCGTCAGCCTCCTGCCGCCAAGTGCGCAGCTGGTCCAAGTTCAGCCCAGGATACTAGGCCCGGACAAACTCCATCACCCACCGAGCCCCGCACCGAGCTGCAGAGGCCTTCTAGGCCTCGAGGCGGCCGACTGCTACCTCCAGCCAGTCGGCCGTACGATTGGGGGTGCGGGGAATCACCTCGTCGGGCCAGAGGGCGGTCAGCACTTGCGCTCCGGCATGCTGAAGGCGGCGGAGCATGCGGTAGGCCGGCTGAAGCCGGGCTTGAATCGCCAGAATCTGCTCTTCAAGCGCCCGGTTGGCACCCGGTGGAATCTTGGCCCCAGTCTGGCACCGGGCCACGCGGTGAGCCTCGATGGCCTGGTTCGCGGCAACAGAGTAGCCGGGAAAGTATTCTGCGCAAAGGAGAAAGAAATAAAGCAAGTCAGAAGACCGATCAAGATGATGAGGATGAGCAAAGGGACGAAGAGGAAGGCGGCCTATCGTCAATCAGATCCTCAACCCGCCTGTAGCCTTTGCTGAGCGCCAGCCTCGCCTCGGCTCAGCTTGTCGCCTCTGTCTCGTACTCGGCTTTGAGTGTGGCCTCGCTGTCCTACGCCGCCTTCAAGGCCGCCTTGTGGTTCTCCTCCTGGTCGGCCAGCTTCTTGGCCAGGCGATCACGCTCCTGGGCCAAGGCGCTGCACTCAGTCTCCCTGGCACGAAGGGCGGTCTGAGCTATGCCGAGCTGCTCCCTCAAGTCGGCATTGGCCCCTACAGGCGTAAAGAAGAAGAAGATGAGGAATAAGTCGTCAAGAAAGATCCGACCCGACTGCTCAGCAGTCGGCCCGGATCTCGGGGACTACACCCAGTGGGTGCGCTGACGCGCCCCCACATGAGATAGAAAAATGAAGACACTTACTCCGGCTCTCCGTCAGATCGGCGGCCTTCTGGCCCATCTCTCGGGCCTGGGAGTTGAAGGCAGCAGCATGGAGGTTGTGATAATCCTGCGAATAAGACAAAGGCACAAATAAGAGCGAGCCATTAAACCCAAAGCCGTCTGAGAAGTTCCAAGCCGCCTGCTCGGCAGCCGGCTCGGAACTCGGGGACTACACCCAGTGGGTGCGCTGACGCGCCCCCACGGAAGAGAGATCAGGAAAACTTACCCGGATGGCCGACCGCGTCGCAAGGAACTCTTGGGTGCCTTTGCTTGCCGAGGCAGCTCGGGCTGGCCGGCTCGGATATCTGCACGGCCACATTCAGGATGCCCGTCCCGCCGCCCGGCGTCCATCCCGGCGAACTGACACTGGCCGTCTCCAGGTCATGAGACAATGAGCTGGAGCCCGCGGCCCTTTGCGGCTCCGGCTCGGAGGTCGCCTTGCTCGCGCGCCGACGAGTCGGCGAGAGGACTACGAGATCTTCCCCCACGGCCGGGTCGCCTCCAGCCGGCTGTGCAGGCGACACTTCCGGTTGACCGCCTTGGCCC
This sequence comes from Aegilops speltoides, assembly GCA_021437245.1. NCBI lineage: Eukaryota > Viridiplantae > Streptophyta > Magnoliopsida > Poales > Poaceae > Aegilops > Aegilops speltoides. Next base: position 491,849,315 of record CM038142.1, read on the forward strand.
GTCCCGGCCAACGGCGGCGGCACTGCTCCGCCCTCCGGGACTACTTCGCCCCCCTCCCTCTCTATTGCCGGCTGTTCATGGCCGGCTTCCTCTGGCGGGGGTACCGGGATTTCGGAAGCCATGGTGCGGAGGGGGATGATGAGTTGTGGAGGCTGATTACGCAGGGCCTCCGCCGCCCTCTCCGCAGCCACGGCCTCCGCTTGGGCCCTGGCTGCCACGTCGGCCTGCATCTCCGCCGACTCCGCCGTCGTCTCCTGGGCCGCCCTCTGCTCCTCCGCCTCCCGCTCCTCCCGCGCCTCCCGCGCGTTCCGCTCCGTCGCCGCCTGGAGCTCGGCGCGGGGGTCCACGTAGCGAGAGCTTGAGGATCCCCCTGCCCCTCCGACTATGGAGGCGGCCGAAGTCCGCTCAAGGGTGAGCGGGGCCCTGTTCAGCAAAATTAAGAAAGGCTCAGAAGGATGCCAGCTGAAGAGGAAGAAAGAAGGAAAACATATGAGAGTTAAACTTACGCCGAAACCGCCAGCGGCTGCTTCACCACCTTGCTTAAGTGGGCCGCCTTTGCGGCCGCCTCGTCTCGCTTGGTCGCTGCTGCGGTACCCTTGGGCTTCTTCGGACGACTACCAAAGAGAGACGGCGCCGCCCGGCGTTTCCGTATGCCGCCTTGGGCAGCCGGCCCGGTGGACGAGCCTGCGCCTTGATGGTCGGACACCGGCTGGCGGCGTGGAATCGGCTCGGCCTCGCCATCGGCCGGCCAGTCCTCGAAGGTGGTGGAGAGCCCAGAGCCGCCTGGCTCGCCTCCTCCCCCCACGGCGTCGTCTTCCAAGGCGGCCGCCCCCAGGTCGGGGTCGTCGAAGTCGTCCGCCGCGCGGTCAGGGGCGAACTCCCGTTCCGCCCCCTCGGTCCCGGCCGGCTGATGAAGGAGGGGATTCTGATTAAAAGAAGAGAAACTCGACTGGTCAGAATTCGGCCAGAGAAGAAAACTCGGCAACAAAGAAAAAGAGAAAGAAAGAAGAATTACCATGGGTGGTGGACCGGCGTGAGAATACGGCGCCTTGCCATACTGCCAGTCTTCGTTAAGCTTGCAGTTGGCGATGTAGTTCACCATGTAAGATACCTCGTCGTGAGGCATCTCCCTGGTGCTGAGTCGGCATGGGTCGAAGCGGCCGCTCATCTGTCTTATCAGATGAGGGCGGCCTTGGAGCGGGAGCACCCGGCGCTCCACGAAGGCGGCGATCATATCAGGCCCGGTCAGGCCCTGCGACTGGATCAGCGCCCGAAGCGGGGCAATGGCGCCTGCCCTAGCCGGCGTCAGTGACCTGGCCCGATAAGACCACGAGGGCTGCCTCCCAGCCGGCGGGCCGGCTATGTAAGCCGGCAGGTTGACGTAGTCGCCTTGCAGGCGACATTCTTCACGTAAAAATAATACTTCTGCCAAAGCTTCACCGACTAGATCAGCGCAATGGCCGGGAACGGATTGTCGGCCGTCGTCCACCGCATGGCGATGAAGGCGCCACATGGAGCCGGCACGCCTGCGGTGACGGTGCCGAGCTTGGACTGGAAAAACTCCCCCATAGCTCGAGGGTGGGGAGGACGCCGAGGAAGCCTTCGCACAGGGTGACGAAGGCCGACAGCAGTACCACCGTATTTGGAGTGAGGTGGTGCGGCTGCAGATGATAGAACTCGAGGAACGAGCGGAAGAAGCCGCTCGCGGGAAGGCCGACGCCGCGTAGGCAGTGCGAGCGGAAGATCACCCGCTCGCCCTCCTCCGGCACCGGCGAGATCTCCCCTTCTGGCGCAAGTCGGACTTGTACGTACTCATTGCCCGGCAGCCTCCGTGTCTTGCGGAGGAAATCGATGTGGTCTTCGTGAATGTTGGAGCCGTCCTAGTTGCTCGATGTTGGAGTCATGGGGACAGGAAAGCGCCTGGGAACATGCGGCGGCGGAGGACGCCCAGGTCGGCGATGGCGAGGCAGCGATGCGCCAAGGAAAATGGCGAGGCGGTGGCGCGGCGAAGCGTTGTTGCTGCGGCGGCAAGGAAGAAGAAGAAGGAGAGAGAGGCGGGACTGGGGCGAGCGTGCGTGCGTCAGCCACTCTCCCCCTCCCCCTACTTATAGCCTCGCGCGGCGAAGCCGAGGAGGCGAGGCGTGGGGGGGCGTGGGATTAACTGCGCCCACTCCCCCACGTCCCACAATTACCGCACCATAACGGCATGCGGAAACCGCCGCCGGAAGACGAGCAGCCAGATCGGGCCACAGAGGATCCTCACTTGGGCCGAGGCGTGGTAGAGGCGGGCCTCGGTCTGCAGTGGTGTCCTGTTAGGCGCGTGGGCTGGCAGGACCCTCTCGCCAGAGGGCGCCGCGTGGCACACGGGCGGCGGGCGGCCAGCCCGCCGCTTGGCTAGCACGCCAGCTGGTTCCAGCCTTCGGATTTCGAAGGAGACTTCGCCCAGAAGGCAAGCGTAAAGTAATGCCGGCTCCTAACTACCGGCTCTTCAGGGTAGGAAGCTGATTGAGCTTCTAGTTCCCTTCGCAGCCATGAAGCACAACCAGCTTCGGGGACTACTGTCGAAGTAATTGACCACGGGTAGCCTAGCCGGCTCCCCTGGCTCTTGAAAAAATAGTAGGGCTGATCAAACCATCGAGCATCCAAGACGCAGGACCGCCTTCCCCCAGTCGGCTACCCCCTCGGCCGACTATCGGGAGGCGGCTCGGCCAGGAGCCCTCCTAAGGGAAGCAGCGAGAAGGCCGACTCCAGAGAACCGGCCACCACATGGCCGACTCCAGGAAGCTGGCCGCCACATGGCCGACTCCAAGAAGCTGGTCCCCAATAGGCGGCCCAGATCGGGCCCTCGAAGTTTGTTCCTGCATAACGACGACGAGACAGGGCGTGGCAACAATGAAATACGCCGCCCCTGAATCCCGGGGTCGCATATGCTCTGATCGCCGTCTGACGGGCTGCCATGACCCGTCCGTGCGCAAGATGTTGCCATGCTGACCATGACATCACCCATGATGGGTTCACGGTACGGCCCCCAGGCGGCGGGCCCCATTGGCCAGAGGGACATTCGAAGGCGGCCACATGCCTTCTAGTCGGCCAGGGATGAAGCCGGCTCTCCCCAGCCGGCTTGTTCCCTCCCTCAAAGGATGAGCCTCATTAAGGAGACAAGACGAGGTGAGGCTACAGTGAGCGCCTGTAAGGCGGCGGCACCGTTGCCACGCTTACCTCGACCAAGCCCTCGTCATCAAGGGTGAGGCGACAGTAATCAGCCCCCGACAAGACCCCCAAGCGGTGGGGCCTACCTGTCTACCAAGAAGCCGGCAGCCGGTGGGACCCACCAGTCGGCGGAAAAGCCGGCCGGCGTAGACACTGACTGTTGGGCCCAGGCCCAGCCGGATTACCATTGTACCCCCGAGGGGTAGGCCTATATAAACCCCCGGGGCACCCATGCAAAGGGTTGGACTTTGATAGTTTTAGACACAACTTTGAGAGGAGAAGAGAGCTAGCCTTGCCCCTTCTTCCTCCTCTCTCCAAACAGCTCAAGGAGCCTCTTGTAGCTACTTGTTGATCTAGTGATCATCTGGAGACCCCGCAGAGCAGGACTAGGGGTGTTATCTCCACGAGAGCCCCGGACCTGGGTAAGATTTGCCGGCGTGCATGTCTTCGCCTTATCCCATTTACAGGCACCGGCGACGTCTTATTGGCTCCCACAATGATAAGCCACCCGTTGGCATATGTCGCACCAACCACCCGACAATACTCAAACGAATTGTGCGAACCAATTTGTGGTTGGATAGTTAGGAGGACAGTGGTATCCCTAGCCCACCAGGTTTCAAGTCCGGGTGCTCACATTTATTCTGGATTTATTTCAGAATTTTCGGCGATGCACATTCAGTGGGAGGAGACGTTCCCGTCGACTACAAGTCGCCTACGGTGACTTCATAAAATATCAAGACGATATGTCAGCTCAGTCTCTCAGAGGTTCTCATAGGGGTATGGTGTGCGTGTGTGCGTTCATAGGGGTGAGTGTATGCGCTATATATGAGCGCCTCTGTACTGTGTTAAAAAACGAGCAGTCAAGCAGTCCTAAGGCCCTCCTCAATGCTCCTCCTTGTACATGTGCTAAGGCTGCCATGTAGGCAAAAAATCTGATGCGGCAAGATAATAAAAAGGAGAGAGTGCCAAGCACGTGAATCTAGGCAAAAGCAATTAAATTAAAGAAACCCACCAATGCATGAAATAGTTTAGTTGTTAACGCATTAAATGAGGGGAGCTTAGCACCAAAAAGTGAAGCACCTATGCATTGTGAACATTAGTCGCTAAACTTTTTAATAAGCTTAGCACCTTATCTAAGCACCTATGCACTGCAAGTGGCCTAAGGGACCAGTTGTAATACATTCTGTGCACACGTGCAATCAAACCCACAGACATGACCCATTAGCATCCAGGCCCAACAGGACATGGCTCATCTCAAACCAAGAGTCTCCTCAATGGCCCACGTGTAGAGCTACCTACTAAGAGAAGAAAAAAAATAGGAGCTCTGTATGTAGAACCTCCTATTTGACGCTCTTTGCACGAGCCAGGAGCGAGACGTACGTGCTTTGTAGCGAACAGAGATCGAGCATTGTAGCGAACGTTTTTTTTTTTTAAAACTGAACATTTTTTCGGAAAAAGGAAGCAATTTTTTGAATTTTGAAAACACGAACAATATGTAAAATTTCGATATTTTTAAAATGTGAACATTTCTCCAATTCTGTTTCTTTTTTCAAACACAAACCTTAACATTTTTTGAAAACACGAATATTTTTTAAAATTTTGATATTTTTTAAACCCCTATATTTTTATAATTACAGAATTCATTTTGGAAACATGAACATTTTTTGGAAAACACGAACAGTTTTCAAAATTTCAAAGTTTTTAAAAAATGCAACCCTTTTACAAAATTGTTTTTTAAAGGTGAATATTTTGTAGAACTCTTTTGAAAACACAAACATTTTATTCTATTTTTTGTTTTTTTGGAAATTGCAATATTTTTATAATATGAGAAAAAATTATAATAAAATAAACAGAAAATAATAAAATAAAAAAATCAGTGAAGAAAACAACAGAAAATATAAAAATAAAGAACCTTCCAAAACTGGTAAGAACCCTGGTTCAAACCTCTTGAAGGTTCACGAAACCGGAACCAACGTCGAATCTACAAATCGTTAACTGGGTCGGCCCGACTCAGTCGCTCATGTGCGAAACGCCTACAGTCTGACGCAAAGACGAGATTATATAGGATTTTATTCCTATATCTCGCTTGATGCAAGATGGAAGGCGAGCGTAAGATGGGCCGACTCGAGTACTGATAGATTTTTTATTTTTCATATTTGAAAATCAATATACTTAAAAGCAGTCGCCACACATTTAAAAATACATTGTCTCCACATTGGCTCAAGACCCACATTGGCTCAAGACCAACATCGTGTGTGTGGGGGATAGATCTCTCTGGATGTGTACATGAATTCAAGTAAGTGAAAATGTAGATATAATTTCTCCTACTTCTCAACGGGACAACATTCCTATTGCCAATGAGCTTTCATCTTTCTTCTGGGGCTGCCAAGTCGCAATCTATAAAAAATGTGCGGGCAACTTTTAGAAAATGTTCATAGCATAAAAGAATGTTCACGCGCTTCAGAAATATGTTCGTGGCATTTTGGGAAATGGTCATAAAATGCAAAAAATATTCGTGTAGTATTAAATAAGGTTTCATAACACTTAAAAAACAATTATGCGACATTTGAAAAAAAGTTGAAGCATTTAAAAAATATGTCCATAATATTTTTGATTTTTCTAACATATACTTGAAAAATATATTCTACATGTATAAATAATGTTGCACAAGTACAGGAAAAATATACAATATGTATTGAAAAAATAGAATAAATAATAAAAGTAGATATAAAAACCAAGGGAACAACATAAGTAAACCAATGAAGAAACATAGGCCCACAGGCACGACCTATTAGCATCCAGGCCCAGCAGGACATGTCTCATTGCAAACCAAGAGTCTCCTCAACCACCTAAAAAAAACCATGAGCCTCCTCAATGGCTCGACGTGTAGAGCTGCCTAGTAAGAGAAGAAAAGTGGGAGCTCTGCTATCTAGGACCTCCTATTTGACACTCTTTCCACGATCCATGTGCAAGACGTATGTGCACTGTAGCAAACAGGGATCGAGCATTGTAGCGAATAGGAGACCCGCACTTCAACAACTAGGGCTTTTGTAGCGAACTGAATCGCTGTAGCAAACAAATTTTCTAAAACTGAATATTTTTTCCAAATTACATAAAAATTATTTTTTTAAACACGTACAATGACTAAATGTGTGATATTTTTGAAAATGTGAACATTTCTCCAAACCGGATTAATTATTTTTCTTGCAAATTTAATCATTTTGTCAAAACACGAACATGTTTACAAATTTTGAACTTTCTTTAAATAATGATTTTTTCCTAATTTCAGAACTTTTTTTGCAAGCATGAACTTTTTTTGAAAGCCGAACCATTTTTCTGTAATTTAAAAGTTTTCCGAAAATGCGAACCTTTTCCTAGATATGATTTTTCTGAACATGGATATTTTTTCGAATTTTGATGTTTTTCTGAAACACAAACATTTATAAAATTTGCTAACAATTTTTTAAAGTACAAAATTTTCTATAATGAGTGGAATAAAAAACTTAAATAGAAAGGAAAATAAATAGAAAAAGTAAAAACCCAAAAATTCAGTAAAGAAAATAGCAGAAAATAGAAGATCAAAGAACCTTCGATAGCGCCTAATGCATTTTTTGAAACTGCCATTGACTATTGATCAGATTAATAGTATATAAGATATCTAATTTAAATTGTTTACCATTGGAAGCTCATTTTATGTACGAATTTAACGACATGCTGTTGTGTAACTTAAATGTCATATATTATTGCTCTAACATGCGGTTAAAGTTAGACTCAAAAAAGTAATTAGACCCTATATATATTGACAGAGGGACTGAGAACCCTGTTTGGAACCTGTTGAAGGTTCCCAAAACCGGGAATGAACGTCAGAGTGTTTATTGGGTCGGCCTAGTTCAGTCGCTCCTGTGCGCAACGCCGACAGTTTGGCACAAAGAGCGTTATATAGGATTTTATCCATATATCTCGCTTGACACAAGATGGAAGGCGTACGTACGATGGGCTGACCCAAGTACTGATACGTATGTGATTTTTTACTTTTGTTTAAATTTCGAAAAATATATAAAGGAATTCCCACTAAAAGGTATTAAAAATATATTATATATTTGAAAATCAATTTACTTAAAACAAGTCATCACACATTTCAAAATACCTTGTCTCCAAATTGGATCGAGACCAGTATCAAAGGCGCGGGTAGATCTCTCTGGGAGAGAGATCTATTTATGTGTGCATGCATACATGATTTCAAGTGAATGAAAATGTAGATATATTTTCTCGTACTTCTGTAACATAGCCTCTCTAGGGGACAACATTCCTATTGCCAATGAGATGGTTCTGAACTTTCATCCTTCTTCTGGTGCTGCCAAGTCAGAATGTATAAAAAATGTTTGCACAACTTGTAAAAATATTTATGGCAATAAAAAATATTCACGCGCTTCAAAAACATGTTCATAGCATTTTTGAAAAATGATTATACAACTAAAAAATATTCTTGTAGTATTGATAAAACGTTTCTTAATATTAAAAAAACAATTATGTGTCTTTTAAAATAATGGTAACTCATTTAAAAATATGTCCATAATTTTTTTGTATTTTTCTAACATATACTTGAAAAAAATATTCAACATGTATAAAAAATGTTCCACGAGTATAGCAAAGATGTACAATGTGTATTGAAAAAATAGAAAATAATAATTAATACTAAAATTAAAACCAAGGAAACCAGAAGTAAAGCGATGAAGAAACACGGAAAAATTGGCAAAACAAACCATAGAAGTGACTGAAAACCAAAAAGAAAAAAATCAGAAGAAATAGAAGTAAATAGGAGGAAATAACGAGCAGACAAAACCAAATGAAAACTACCGAAGACCAATAGAATAACACAAAGGTTCTAAACCCGTTTCATACTGGTGCAGAGAAACTGGGTTGGCCCACTAAGGGAAGTCGCTGAGGCGATGTTTTTTATAGGTAGCACTAGGCGACACATAGCTAGGTTGTACAATACGTCATATTTAGGTATGACGTGCATCAAACCTCGCCAGGTTGATGGCTTCACCAATTCCCAAAGTGCATATCTTAACACATCTCATGCACACATGCTTAAATATGAATTCCAGGTTCACTCATTTGTTTTCAAAAGGCTCGATCCATTTTGTCCTACAATGTGTGTAGTTTACACAAAAAAGAGGAGAAATCCAACTATCTTTTTTTATCAAAGGAGGGGATTTCCCTATGATTTCATTAACTAAACCCAACCACGAAGAACCAGCATCCAACATCATAATAGGTTTTTATCAGCTAGCTACTACTAGATAGGTCTTCACATCGCCACATGTGGCACGAGAGGGGATGCAGCCCAAAGCTAGATCATATATAGCATCACTCGAGCACTAAAGTTTTTACTGGGGACCAAACTACCAAAAGTAACGCTAGGGGGAGACAGATCATCCAGGGGACATCAACCAGAACAGGAGCCCTTCTCTCATCTCCAGCTTCAGCATCCCAGCCTACCCCCGATCTCCATCTTTTGACGCACGGTAAACTTCACTTGCCACCCGCTCGATTAACTTTGCCCCCAAGGTCAAAAGATTTTGCTCTGGGTTTTTTATCTGCAAAATAGACCAGTCCACAATCCAATTGCACATTAGCTTCACAAGAGTCATTGGGTCATTAATTTTATTATCTAAAGATAATATCATTTCTGCATTTTCAGATAGACCAAAACAAGGCAGAAACCCCAACTAGTATTAGTTTTTTTGGTTTCTGAAATGTTTTTAGCCAAACATATAGATGTTCATCCAAGCCCCTGGGGTGATCTTAAACCAAATGAGCATTTCACCAAGCTCCATAACAGCCTGGTAGCAGAACAAGAAAAGAACAAATGATCAATGTTCTCGTCCTGTCCACAATACACACCCTATTTTCCTTTCCATCCTTTTCTAATTAGGTTGTCTTTAGTTAGAATGCTTCTCCGCATAGTTAACTAATAACTCACAAGTATAGGGGATCTCAACAGTTTTCGAGGGAAGAGTATTCAACCCAAATTTATAGATTCGACACAAGGGGAGCCAAAGAATATTTGCAAGTATTAGAAGTTGAGTTGTCAATTCAACCACACCCAGAGAACTAAATATCCGCAATAGAGTGATCTGTAGCACAGTAGTGTGATAGCAATAGTAACATTAGCAATAGTAGTGGTAACGGTAACAGTAAAAGTTCTGTAGCAATTGTAACAGTAGTAACGATAGTAATAACTTAGCAAGAACAATATGTGAAAAACTCGTAGGCATTGGATCAGTGATTTCGTTGGATGATATTCATCATAAAATAGTCATAATTTAGGGCGACATAGAACTAGCTCTAGTTCATCAATATAATGTAGGCATGTATTCCATAAATAGTCATACGTGCTTATGGAAAAGAACTTGCATGACATCTTTTGTCCTACCCTCCTGTGGCAGCGGGGTCCATAAGGAAACTAAGGGATATTAAGGCCTCCTTTTAATAGAGAACCAGAACAAAGCATTAACACATAGTGAATATATTAACTCCTCAAATTACAGTAATCGCTGGAAAGAATCCCAATTATTGTCACCTTGGGGTATGCAGATCATAACACGTAACAGGCGCACATGACTTGCAAGATCATATCAAGAACATACATATAATGGTGAAAACATAAACAGTTTAGATCTGAAATCATGGCACTTGGGCCCTAGTGACAAGCATTAAGCATAGCAAAGTCATAGCAACATAAATCTCAGAACATAGTGGGTTTAGGGATCAAGCCATAACAAAACTAACTCGATTACATGATGAATCCCACCAAACCCATCACCGTTCAGCAAGCCTATGAAGAGATTACTCACTCACGACGGTGAGCATCATGAAATTGATGATGGAGGATGGTTGGTGATGACGATGGCGGCGAATCCCCCTCCCTGAAACCCAGAACGGACTTTAGATCTGCCCTCCCGATGAAGAATAGGAGGTGGCGGCGGCTCCATATCATGAAACGTGATGAAACTTTTTATTTTTTTCTCAGAGAATATGCATTTATAGTCCAGTATAGGGTTGGAGGAGCCTCGTGGGCCCGACTACCCACTAGGACATGCCAGAGGGGAGTGGCGCGCCCTAGTGCCTAGTGGGCAGCTGGGGCCCCCCCTCTAGTGGGTCTTGGTTCCAGTATTTTTTATTTATTCCAAAATAATTCTCTAAAAAGTTTCGTCCAATTCCGAGAACTTTTATTTTTGCACAAAAACAACACCATGGTAGTTCTACTGAAAACAACGTCAGTCCGGGTTAGTTTCATTCAAATAATGCAAATTAGAGTCCAAAACAAAGAGCAAAAACGTTAGGAAAACTAGATACGACAGAGACGTATCATCAACCAAAAAACATCTTAGTTTTTGCTAGAATTTTATTTTTTCAAAGAAACTTATGAGGAAAACCAACATCAGTTTTAATGAGAAACAAATACAATGATTTGGCAGAAAATTTTCTGTCAGCAGTAAGCATCCACTAGGGTTTATCTTTTCCCCCATACATCCTAACCAAAAAACATCTCATCTTAATGCTAGACCAAATCAATTTTTTTATCTCCATTTAAAGCCCTTCTAAAAGTGAAATTATTCCATCGCATATCGATTGCCTTTGCCACAAAAATCTTGTGGTCAAAGCTAATATTGTATAAACTGGGGTAAGCCTCTTTTAGAGGCTTGGATCCCACCCACCAATTTTCCCAAAACCTAGTGTTACTGTCATCACCCAATGGTTTTTTAACATGTTGGTAAAACAAGTCTTTGACTTGCAAAATACTACCCCAAAACTGGTAGTCTCCAGGGTTTTTTAATCACAGAGATGTATTTTCCTTTAACATATTTATTAAGAAGTATACCAATCCAAATTCCTTCCTCGGTCTCTAGCTTCTAGAACCATTTAGCCAACAAAGCTTTATTCATCAAATATAGATTTAAGATCCCAAAACCTCCCAAATTTTTAGGAAGGCAGTAGCTTTTCCAATTAACTAAGTGGTATTTCTTTTTGTCCTCATTTTCCCGCAACACCAATCTGGCTCTAAAAAAATCAATTTTTTTTCCTAATCCCCACTGGCAAAGGGTAGAAAGAAATCATATATATTGGTATACTGGATAGACAGGACTGGACCAAGGTCACTCTACCTGCCATATTCAATAGCCTTCCTTGCCAACATGCACACTTTTTTTCAATTTTTTCAGTGACTGATAATCCCCAAGTGCAGGGAATCATCATAGCAATTTCCAAAGGTGGAAGTGGTAAGTATGGAGTGTCGAACCCACAAGGAGCTAAAGGTAAGATCAATATTCTCTCAAGCCCTATCTGCCACTGATACGACTCTACATACACCAAACATTTGCTTCCAACTAGAAACGAGAAATAAAACTATGTTGTGGGTATGAAGAGGATAACTTTGTATGATATCAGAGAGCTAAAATATAAAAGTAGGTGCTGTTATCATAAAGTTAGAATATATTACTAAATAATATAAATAGCGAGTGTGGAATAATGATGGATCGGTGTGCGGAATTGTCCTAGGCAATTGTTAACAAGACCAATAGTCGTCATTGCAATTTCAGATGAGGGAGAGGCATAAGATAACACACTTTCTCTACTTGTATCATATGCACTTATGATTAGAATTCTAGCAACCATCCGCAACTACTAAAGATCATTAAGGTAAAACCCAACCATAGCATTAAAGCATCAAGTCCTCTTTATTCCCATACGCAACAACCCCCTTACTTGGGTTTGTGTTTCAGTCACTCACCAACCCACTATAAGCGAATCATGAACGTATTGCAACACCCTACAGCGGGAATCCCTCATGCTTGCGCGACACGGAGGGCACCATAGGACAGCACCAAAATAAAACATACAACTCGTACCAATCTAGACCATCAATCAACCCAAGGACAAAAGATATCTACTCAAAACATCATAGGATGGCAACACGTCATTGGATCATAATATGTGGCATAAAGCACCATGTTCAAGTAGGGATTACAGCGGGGTACGGGAGAGTGGACCGCGTAAAAGAGATGAGGATGGTGATGATGATGGTGATGTTGATGAAGACGATCACCGCGGCGATGATTCCCATCCCGATGGCACTCCGGTGCCACCAAGAGAGAGGAGGAGAGGTTCTCCCCCTTGTTCTTCCTCCTCCATGGCTTTCCCCCTCCGGTCCTTGGCCTTCATGGCGATGAGGACCCCTCCGAGATCCTCCTCCAGGGCCTCCGGTGATGATGGCCCCCTCCGGCAGGGTGCCAGAGAGGGCCTAGATTGATTTCTCGTGGCTACAGAGGCTTGCGGCGGCGGAACTTCCGATCTAGGTTATTTCCCGAAGGTTTCTTTATTTATAGGAAGTTTTGGCGTAGGTTTCATGTCAGGGGGGTCTCCGGGCTATCCACGAGATAGGGGGGCGTGCCCTAGGGGGGTGGGTGCGCCCCCCATCCTCGTGGGCAGCCCGGGACTCTTCTGGCCCAACTCCGATGCTCCGTGGTCTTCTTTTGGTCCATAAAAAATCATCAAAAATTGGCACGCCAATTGGACTCCGTTTGGTATTCCTTTTCTGTAAAACTCAAAAACAAGGAGAAAACAGAAACTGGCACTGGGCTCTTGGTTAATAGGTTTTTCCCAAAAATCATATAAAATGGCATATAAATGCATATAAAACATCATAGAAGGATAATATAATAGCATGAATACTTCATAAATTATAGATACGTTGGAGACGTATCAGCATCCCCAAGCTTAATTCCTGCTTGTCCTCGAGTAGGTAAATGATAAAAGAAATAATTTATGAAGTGTGAATGCTAGGAGGTGCACAAGTTTGGTCAATGATAATTTCAATCACCTTTTCTAGCATCATTATGTGTCATAATAGTAGCTTATCTCATAAAACTTTTCATGATCAAGTAACAATCTATTCACCATGTCAAGTATGGTTCAGAAACTTCATTGAGAACTAACAAACTATAATCTCAGTCATTGAAGCAATTGCAATTTATCGTAACATCGGAAAGAGTCAAGAATAGAGCCTTTCAGCAAGTTCACATACTCAACTATCATGTAGTCTTCTACAATTGCTAACACTCATGATATACTTGTGGTTATGGATTTTCGACCGGACACTGAGAAAGATAGGGGCTTATTGTGTTGCCTCCCAACGTATTCACCTTTAGGTGATGTCAACAATAATAGTCCATGCTAGCTTACATCCAATTGGATATATATATATATATCAAGATCTTTCAAACACGAGGAGCTTGTCAAAGGATAAAATGAAAAAGGGAAAGGTGAAGATCACCTTGACTCAAGCATAAAGTAAAAACATAAAGTAAAAGATAGGCCCTTCGCAGAGGGAAGCAGAGGTTGTCATGCGCTTTTATGGTTGGATGCACAAAATCTTAATGCAAAAGAACGTCACTTTATATTGCCACTTGTATATGGACCTTTATTATGCAGTCCGTCGCTTTTATTGCTTCCATAACAAGATCGTATAAAGCTTATTTTCTTCACACTAATAGATCGTACATATTTAGAGAGCAATTTTTATTGCTTGCACTGATGATAACTTACTTGAAGGATCTTACTCAATCCATAGGTAGGTATGGTGGACTCTTATGGCAAAACTGGGTTTAAGGATATTTGGAAGCACAAGTAGTATCTTTACTTGGTGCAAGCAATTTGGCTAGCATGAGGGGGAAAGGCAAGCTCAACATGTTTGGAAGGTCAATGACAGTATACTTTAACTGTGATGTGAGAAAACATAAACTATTACGTTGTCTTCCTTGTCCAACGTCAACTCTTTTTAGCATGTCATACTTAATGAGTGCTCACAATCATAAAAGATGTCCAAGATAGTATATTGATATGTGAATCTTCTCTTTCTTTATTACTTCCTATTAATTGCAACGATGACCGAAACTATGTTTGTCAACTCTCAACAACTTTTATGCCTCATACTCTTTAGATGTGAAGACATTGCTATCCATGTTATAATCATATGGAACATATATAAATTCAGATTTATGACATTCAATTCATTCCCCCATTTACTCATAGGATATACATGAAGCACATGAGTAAATGACAAACTACTCCAAAAGATATGAGTGAAGGACACTGAGTAGTCAAATAATTAACTAGCCATGGGAGGGTTCCCTTTTTATTAAATATTTCAGATCCAACGATTTTATTCAAACAACAAGTAAAATTGAAAATACGCTCCAAGCAAAACACATATCATGTGACAAATAAAAATATAGCTCCGAGTAAGGTATACCGATAGTTTTGAAGATGAAAGAGGGGATGCCTTCCGAGGCATCCCCAAGCTTAGGCGCTTGAGTATTCCTTGAATATTACCTTGGGGTGCCTAGGGCATCCCCAAGCTTAGGGTCTTCCCACTCCTTATTCTCCTTCTATCGATTTCTCACCCAAAACTTGAAAACTTCAACCACACAAACTTAATGGAACTTCGTGAGATAGGTTAGTATGATAAAGAGTAAACCATTCACTTTGGTGCTGTAAAAGACAAGGTTCATAATTGTTTTCACACAATTCCTACTGTACCATATCATTTCTACAATTTATATTGCGAAATATAAGCCATCTTATGCAAAAAGAATCAACTCAAAATCACTCTTCTGTAAAAAATGACAGCTAATCTCGTGAGCGCAAAGTTTCTGTTTTTTACAGCAAGATCACATTAACTCTCACCCAAGTCTTCCCAAAGGTCTTACTTGGCACTTTAGTGAAACAAAAGCTATAAAACATGATTACTACAGTATATTAATCATGTAGACACACAAAAACAGTAAGGATAAATATTGGGTTGTCTCCCAACAAGCGCTTTTCTTTAATGCCTTTTAGCTAGGCATGATGATTTCAATGATGCTCACATAAAAGATAAGAGTTGAAACATAAAAAGAGCATCATGAAGAATATGACTAGCACATTTAAATCTAACCTACTTCCTATGCCTAGGGATTTTGTGAGCACACAATTTATAGGAACAAGAATCAACTACCATAGGAAGGCAAAACAAGTTTAACTTCAAAACTTTAAGCACATAGAGAGGAAACTTGATATTATTGCAACTCCTACAAGCATATATTCCTCCCTCTTAATAGTTTTCAGTAGCATCATGGATAACAACTTTGTTCTCATACTCAATTGGAACCTCTTCCGAAATAGTGGAATACTAACTAAAGTTGACACTCTTCCAAATCCACTTTCATAAATATCACACTAAGATTCAACACCCTCCAAGATAGTGGGATCACTAATTCCTAAAGTTGACACTCTTCCAAACACACTTTAATATATAGTATGATACATACTCCAAAAGATATAAGTGAAGTTCATGGAGCATTCTACAATTAATATAGACTAACCAATGTCCACGCTCAAAATATATAAATTATGCACACTAAGCATTCTATAAAACCACACTCAAACGATTTAAGTGAAGCACAAAGAGCAATTCTATAAGATCATACTTAAAAGATATAAGTGAAGAACATGAAGTATTCTATAAATCAATGAACAGCTATCTCATACTAGCATGATTCTTAAAGAAAAATAAAAACACAAAGGACACAAATCATGTGAACAAAGCAAAAACCGAGGTATACCGATATCTGTTGAAGAAGAAAGATGTGATGCCAACCGGGGCATCCCCAAGCTTAGATGCTTGAGTATCCTTTAAAATATTTACTTGGGGTGCCTTGGGCATCCCCAAGCTTGAACTCTTGTCTCTCTTTATTCTTCTCACATCGGTAACTCCTCGGTCTTCAAACACTTCATTCACAAAAGCTTAAACAAAAACTTTGTGAGATCCGTTAGTGTAATAAAGCAAACTACCACTTTAAGGTACTGTAATTAACTTATTATTTATCTATATTGGTGTTAAACCTACTATATTCCAACTTCTATGCTTCATACCCTTGCATACTAGCCATAGATGCATCAAAATAAGCAAACAACACACGAAAAACAGAATCTGTCAAGAACAGGACAGTCTGTAGTAATCTGGATTTTAGTAAACTTTTGTAACTCCAAAAATTATTAAATAAATTTTAAAATTTGAAAAATTTCTACAGAAGTAATATTCAAAAAGTTTCATACACATTTGACTTTCCAGTAAAAAATGTAAATTCATGCACTACAGCCAAAGTTTCTGTTTTTGTTCTGCACATAGTAAGCAAGCAATCTTATCATACTAAAACCAAAGCTTGGCACATTATTTTTATAACACAATGGATATAAACAAGGGGATAATTATTTACAGAGAAACTTCCATGAAAAATTCTACATTGTTTCCGTGAGCATGAACACAAGTGCTCAAAGTCGACCCTCACTTCTTCAATGCATAACTTTCCAATCACTTCTCTTTCTGAAAAACTTTTTTAGGCATGCGAGGCAAGTAATTTTTTTGTATTTTCATTCTTTAATTTTTTTTTGTATGTTTCACCCACAACTAAACAGAAACAAAAATTAAAAAACAAAATCTACTTAGTGAAGAAAGCAAACAAGCACACACGAGAATATCAACCCCACGCTATTGCTCCCCGGCAACGGCGCCAGAAAAGAGCTTTATAATCCCCAAGTGCAGGGAATCATCGTAGCAATTTCCAAAGGTGGAAGTGATAAGTATGGAGTGTCAAACCCACAAGGAGCTAAAGGTAAGATCAATATTGTCTCAAGCCCTATCTGCCACTGATACGACTATACATACACCGAACGTTTGCTTCCAACTAGAAACGAGAAATAAAACTACGTTGTGGGTATGAAGAGGATAACTTTGTATGATATCGGAGAGCTAAAATATAAAAGTAGGTGCTGTTATCATAAAGTTAGAATATATTACTAAATAATATAAATAGCAAGTGTGGAATATTGATGGATCGGTGCGCGGAATTGTCCTAGGCAATTGTTAACAAGACTGATAGTCGTCATTGCAATTTCATATGAGGGAGAGGCATAAGATAAGATACTTACTCTACTTGGATCATATGCACTTATGATTGAAACTCTAGCAAGCATCCGCAACTACTAAAGATCATTAAGGTAAAACCCAACCATAGCATTAAAGCATCAAGTCCTCTTTATTCCCATACGCAAAAACCCCCTTACTCGGGTTTGTGTTTCAGTCACTCACCAACCCACTATAAGCGAATCATGAACGTATTGCAACACCCTACAGCGGGAATCCCTCACGCTTGCGCGACACGGAGGGCACCATAGGACAGCACCAAAATAAAACATACAACTCGTACCAATCTAGACCATCAATCAACCCAAGGACAAAAGATATCTGCTCAAAACATCATAGGATGGCAACACATCATTGGATCATAATATGTGGCATAAAGCACCATGTTCAAGTAGGGATTACAGCGGGGTACAGGAGAGTGGACCGCGTAAAAGAGATGAGGATTGTGATGATGATTGTGATGTTAGTGAAGACGATCACTGCGGCGATGATTCCCCTCCCGATGGCACTCCGGTGCCACCAAGAGAGAGGAGGAGAGGTTCTCCCCCTTGTGCTTCCTCCTCCATGGCTTTCCCCCTCTGGTCCTTGGCCTTCATGGCGATGAGGACCCCTCCGAGATCCTCCGCCATGGCCTCCGGTGATGATGGCCCCCTCCGGCAGGGCGCCAGAGAGGGCCTAGATTGATTTCTCGTGGCTACAGAGGCTTGCGGTGGCGGAACTTCCGATCTAGGTTATTTCCCGAAGGTTTCTGTATTTATAGGAATTTTTGGCGTAGGTTTCATGTCAGGGGGGTCTCTGGGCTGTCCACGAGATAGGGGGGCGCGCCCTAGGGGGGTGGGCGCGCCCCCCACCCTCGTGGGCAGCCCGGGACTCTTCTGGCCCAACTCCCATGCTTCGTGGTCTTCTTTTGCTCCATAAAAAATCATCAAAAATTGGCACGTCAATTGGACTCCGTTTGGTATTCCTTTTTTGTAAAACTCAAAAACAAGGAGAAAACAAAAACTGGCACTGGGCTCTAGGTTAATAGGTTAGTCCCAAAAATCATATAAAATGGCATATAAATGCATATAAAACATCATAGAAGGATAATATAATAACATGAATACTTCATAAATTATAGATACGTTGGAGACGTATGAGTGACCACCTTCCAAAACTTGTTTCCTAATCTCACATCAGAGACAGGTAAACCAAGATATTTCAAAGGTACCTCCCGCAACTTAGAAGTGAAGATTTCCTGGTATATGTCAACTTTTTCCCTAGCCTCACCAAACAAAAACACCTCACTTTTATCAAAAGTAATAGTCAATCCTGACATTTGTTCAAAAGCAGTGATGATGAATTTTAAATTTCTAGCACTTTCCTCATCATCCTGAATCAGAAAAATGGCACCATCAACATATTGTACAATATTCACACCATTATTCCCAAACTCAGGCATCACCCCTTTGACATACCCTTGCTTAGCTTTATTTAAGATTATAGCCAGAGCATCAGCAGCTAAAGAAAATAGCAAAGGGGACATATATCATCCCACTACCTCATTCCCTTGTGAGTTTTAGAATAAGGTCCAATAGTGTCATTCACCTTGATCCCTACATGCCCCCCAATCGTAGTGTGCATTACTAAGGGCCCATTCGGAAGCAGTCCACGAGCTGGCTTCCAAAAATTGCTCCGAGAAGCCGCACCAAACGGCTCCGCTTCGAGAAGCTGGCTCCGCGGAGACGAGGATTCAATATTGCAATTATCGCGGAGACGAGAAGCTGGCTGGCGCAGCTTCGCAAAAAGCAGAATCAGGAGTTGCTCAAAATTACGGTGCTAATGCCACCGTGAAGTATACCGAGTCGAATCGTTTCCCTCGACCTGGTGGCCCGACTCCTCTGCTCATATAGAAACGAACGCCCACGCTCCTCCTCTGCTCTCGCAACCCTAGCCGCTGCACCGTCACCGGCGTTCCTCCGCGCCGTCGCACCGCCTTCCGCCACCGCTACTCGGATCTATGCATCACCCCGCAAGTCTCCGTCCATCGCCGCTCGCAGCAGCCGCCCAACCTCCCCGTGCTATCGTCTCCCCATCTGCCGCCACTTCGTCTGTTGGACGGCGCCGGCAGCCGCATGAAGTAGAGCTCTTGGACGGGCCTGGCCGCAAGATCCACGGCAGAGAAGCCGTTCCCCCAGCTCAAGGTGAGCAGCCACCTCCCCCCTCTTGTAGTACTCTGATTCAGCCTAGTTCGTGTTCTGTCTGTAGCCCCAATTTATATGAAACTGATGTGTGCAACTTTTTCGTATATATGTGTAGTGTAGTCTGTAGTGCTATGAATTGATTTCAGATCAAGTCAAGAATTTCCCTGCAGTCTGTAGTGCTACGAACTACTCCTGGAGGAGCCTGCAGCAAGATCCACGTCAGAGAAGTTGTTCCCCCAACTCATTGAGCAGCCCCATCCCCGTCTTGTACCACTCTATTTCAGCCTGAATTTGTGCCTACTGTATGCGGCCAGCCCCAAAGTTTGAGATGGTACACTTCCTGCTGCTACTATATGAATTGGTTTGTACAGTTCTAGTCAGATCAATAATTTTATTATTTTGGTAGTACATGTTCTTGTTGCTGATTGCTTGTGAGAGGCACGCTAATTGTTTGGTACAGTTCTAACATCTGGTGAATTTAGAAAAATTGAATGTTTTGTATAGTTCTTGCACTTGTACTATCATAAAGTGCTAAGAACTGCTCTTTGTACATGACAAATCGCAGCAAACAAAGCAGAAAAATAAACATGTCCTATCCAAAATCTGGCCTGCACTTCCCCACCGAATTGGGCCTTCAAATATGGCCCACTGCATGGCCGAGCAGGCTTTAGCCTAGTTTCCTGGGCTACCAGCCCATGCCTGCGATAGGAGCCGCAGCGAGCGAGCCGAACGGATCGCTCCTCCTTCGAGAAGCTGGCTCACTCGATGAGAAGCTGGAGCCAGCGATTTTTGGCAGCTAGAGCACTTCCGAACGGGCCCTAAATCACACCATTTATCAGAAAATTGTTTTATTTTTGGCATGTTGCAGACAAATGGCCATTTTATTTTGTCATAAGCTTTCTCAAAATCATCCTTAAACAGAATTGCACTCTGTTTTTTATGATGGATAGTGTTCAAAGCCTCATGCAATACTATAACCCCTTCCATAATATACCTCCATTTGATAAAGGCAATTTGTGTAGGGGAAATGATGGGCTTAATCACTTTGCTTAACCTATTCATCAGAACTTATGTAATGATCTTAAAACTAACATTGAGAAGGCAGATTGGTCTGCATTTTTGAATTTGTTTAGCATTAGGTACTTTTGGCACTAAAGTGATAATACCATAATTGAGTCTTGATATATTTAATTTCGCAGCATGGAAATCATTTAGTAATTTCATGAGGTCCCACTTTACCAACTCCCAAAAGTGTTGATAAAAGTCTACAAGCAACTGATACGTCTCCAACGTATCTATAATTTTTGATTATTTCATGCTATTATATTACCCCTTTTGGATGTTTATGGGCTTTATTTTACACATTTATATCATTTTTGGGACTAACCTACTAACCGGAGGCCCAACCCATATTGCTGTTTTATTGCTGTTTGATATTTGAAGAAAAGGAATATCAAACGGAGTCCAAACGGAATGAAACCTTCGGCAGCGTGATTTTTTGGAAGAATATGATCGTGGAGACTTGGAGTCCACGTCAGAAGATCCTCGAGGAGGCCACGAGAGAGGAGGCCGCGCCCCCCTTACAGGGTGGTGGCCCCCTGTCTCGTGGGCCCCTCGAGCACCCCCCGTCCGACTTCTTTTGCCTATATAAGCCTACGTACCCTAAAACCATCAGAAATCAAGATAGATCGGGAGTTCCGCCGCCGCAAGCCTCTGTAGCCACCAAAAACCTCTCAAGATCCCGTTTTGGCACCCTGCCGGAGGGGGAACCCATCACCGGTGGCCATCTTCATCATCCCGGCGCTCTCCATGACGAGGAGGGAGTAGTTCACCCTCGGGACTGAGGGTATGTACCAGTAGCTATGTGTTTGATCTCTCTCTCTCTCTCTCTCTCTCTCTCTCTCTCTCTCTCTCGTGTTCTCGACTTCACACGATCTTGATGTATCGCGAGCTTTGCTATTATAGTTGGATCTTATGATGTTTCCCCCTCTCTACTCTCTTGTAATGAATTGAGTTTCGCCTCTTGAAGTTATCTTATCGGATTGAGTCTTTATTTGAGAACACTTGATGTATGTCTTGCCGTGCTTATCTGTGGTGACAATGGGATATCATGTGCCACTTGATGTATGTTTTGGTGACCAACTTGCGGGTTCCACCCATGAACCTATGCATAGGGGTTGGCACATGTTCTTGACTCTCCGGTAGAAACTTTGGGGCACTCTTTGAAGTACTTTGTGTTGGTTGGATGAATCTGAGATTGTGTGATGCATATCGTATAATCATGCCCATGGATACTTGAAGTGACAATGGAGTATCTAGGTGACATTATGGTTTTTGTTGATTTGTATCTTAAGGTGTTATTCTAGTCCGAACTCTTTTATAGATCGATCCGAAAGAATAACTTTGAGGTGGTTTCGTACCCTACCATAATCTCTACATTTGTTCTCCGCTATTAGATGCTTTGGAGTGACTCTTTGTTGCATGTTGAGGGATTGTTATATGATCTATCTATATTATTATTGTTGAGAGAACTTGCACTAGTGAAAGTATGAACCCTAGGCCTTGTTTCCTATCTTTGCAATACCGTTTACGCTCACTTTTATCATTAGTTACCTTGCTGTTTTTATATTTTCCGATTACAAATACCTATATCTACTATCCATATTGCACTTGTATCACCATCTCTTCGCCGAACTAGTGCACCTATACAATTTACCATTGTATTGGGTGTGTTGGGGACACAAGAGACTCTTTGTTATTTGGTTGCAGGGTTGCTTGAGAGAGACCATCTTCATCCTACGCCTCCTACGGATTGATAAACCTTAGGTCATCCACTTGAGGGAAATTTGCTACTGTCCTACAAACCTGTGCACTTGCAGGCCCAACAACGTCTACAAGAAGAAGGTTGTGTAGTAGACATCAGCAACCCATTAGGGCCTGGACTTTTGTTCTTTTCCATATTAAACACCACAAAAATGCAATTCCTCCATCGAAAAATGTTTTATCAATAGGGCAGCTTGTTCTCTGGTAAACCCAGGTGCATTCTGAATATTCAGATTAATTGTGGATGAATCAGGCTGACCAAAGAGATTTTTTAAAAATTCGTGATATATTTAGTTAGGTACTCCTCCCTCTCAAGCACCCATTCATCTTGATGGAGAGAGAGAAACTTTTTCCTTCTTCTGCCATTAGCATTATCATGGTAATATTTAGTGTTACAATCCCCATCTTTAATCTCTCTATCTTTATACCTCTAAAGCCACTTCAATTCCTCTTGTTTAAGCAACCTGTATAATTGAGCTCTGAGCTCCTTCTGTTCCTTTCTATCATGAGTACACAACCCAAAATTTTCAGCATTCTTATCAATATTGTCTAATTTTGTTAAGATTTATTTCTTCAGTTTTCTATACCAGGCATCAGAATTCAAGATCCATCCTCTCACTTTTTGTCTAAATATCTTCATCCTCCTCTACCATTATTCAATAGTATTGCCAGAATAATGTGCAGACCAAATTTTATGAACAAAACCTCTAAAACCTTCCCTCAACATCTAGGAATTTTGAAATCCAAAATTGGAGTGAAGTTACTCTTACTTCCGGTATCTAAGACCAGAGGTGTATGATCAGAAAGTTCGCTTTCTAAAGCATGCACTTCAGCCAAAGGATATTGTTCTTCCCAATCTGGGCATATTAAAATTCTGTCAAGTTTCTCATATGTGGGGTTATCTTGGTTGTTAGCCCAAGTGAAGTTTCTCCCATTTAAAGGCAAGTCTCTCAATCCTGCCTGCTCAATAATGGAATTAAAAACAAAGTTCCAGTGGCATCTCCAATGGGCTTGTTCTTTTCAGAGCTATTCCTGATGATATTAAAGTCATCTCCCATCACACATGGGACAACAACATTATCTTGGTAAACCCTGGACAATTCTGCTAAGTAAGCAGCTTTGCCTGCATTTTGGGCATCTCCATAAACAATGATGAGATTCCATTCAAATTTGCCTTTCTTATCAAAAAGTAAAGTTCTAATAAATTAGATGCCAATCTCAACATTGACAATGTCAAAACTATCATTATTGATACCCACTAAAATCCCCCGAGCTCTACCTCTTGGTTGAGACCAATTCCAACTATTTTTTCCCTCCACACAAATTGTGCAGTTCATTTCTAGTAAAATCAGTTTTAATAGTTTCTTGAAGCCCTATAAAGTCTAATTTGTTATTGCAGATAGTTTCTCTGATAAAATTTCTCTTGATATCAGGGCCCAACCCCCTCACATTCCAAACTATCCTTATCATTTATTTATTCTTTTCCCTCTATATTTGGTTCCCCCAATAGAGACAACAGGCTTCACACAAGTAAGACCTGGTGAGCCATTACTGCCCTGTTTACCACTAGTAAAAATATTCTTAAGATGAGAAAAATAGCCCATCTCCAACTCAGCATTTGAACGGTCATCATCAGAGCATAATTCTCTAATACTCACATCACCAGTGTCAATGAGATTACTCTCTTTTGTTTCTAGGAAATCATTTTTCTGAATAATGCGAGTTTGAAAAAATCTTTTCTAAACTGTTCCATTTTAGCAATGATTTCTATATTTTGGTTAATCATGCCAATGGATCACCGCAAATCAATGCCAATTTTCTCTACCATAAACAATAAAGATGAGTTGTGAGTATCTAAATCAGAATTCTTACCATAGTTATATTTATCAGCATCTCTCTGTTTAGCCAGTTCTTCAATTCTGGCATCTTGCTTGTCTACCAATCTGCCACATCTCCTTAAATTCTCATCCACATTGCTGTCTAACTCTTTCACCTCTTCACCCTCCCCAGTTGTCACCCCCAATCTGGTGCAAGGGAGTCTAGAGACTCCTGACTAGCATCATAATTTGTTGGAACTCGCCCCGCAGGATCGATCACATTAAAATTGCACGAACACACGCGCACAAAAACTGATAGCCAAGGGCCCTTGTCGTGCCCTCTTTTCTCTTTATTTATTTTCTCTTTTCTCCACAACTCACGGTACAAAGCTACGCCCTGGTTGCATATAAATATATACACAGCCGATCTAGCCTAACTCCTAACCCAACACGGACATTGACTTATACCTAGACTTGTACACGGACACAAAGTCCTAACCGGAATCAACTTGAGGACTCCCCTAATCTAATTACACGGAGGTGTTGATCACAAGCTTTCCTACACGTATAACACAACGTATGTGCTAACAATCCCAGACAAGACACTAATTCTTGCTATGGCTAGGACAAGATTACCTAACAATCTCCCCCTAATCTTGACTTGTCATCTTCCTCGTGCTCCTTCTCATCTTGACTCGTCGTTGATTCGCAGCTTGTTGATCCAAACTCCGACACATGATCCAGACTACCAGCCCACACGGTCGCATCTACGCGTGCAACATGCAAGACTGGACGCATCATCAATCTTCACGTCGTACAATTTAACTGGTCACTGTCCCACTACATGCCGAGCTTGATCTTCAACTGTCATATCCGTACACTGAGTATGACCCGCCTGGAAACATGCAGTGCGCCTCTTGCTCTGCCATGTTGTGCCACCGCCATTGCTTGGCCGCTGCCTTGCACTCGGTCCGCACCATACTCCTTGTACTTGCTTGCAATAGATCCACTCTCCACTGCTTGCACACCTCCTCGCTTTACGATGGCTTCACCTACCACCGTCCGCCTTCGGCATCACACCGAATCCACACTGGCCGCAACCAGGACGCTCCACGAGGACATGGACATGACTCACGGAACACCGTGCACACCGCTTGCACTCCAACGAATCATCACCAAGACGAGCACTTGGACACGACGACGACTCACAGACGCAAACGACGACTGATCGTGCAAACTCGCACAACCCCTTGACTCATCCGACTCCCCCGGACGACGATCTTGATGAGCCCCAGCACCGCACCTCGGCACCACTGCTCCCATCAACGATCATCTTCCATCACCTTGCCGACGACAGCCTGTCGCCTCCCTCCATGTCGCTCCGCCGAACGACGATCGCTTGATCCTCTGCGTCGCTGCACCACCCAGCAACTTCATTGCCCGCCCCGAGGCGCTAGTCGGGTCGCAACCCGAGCAGCGCTCGACCCTGAACCTTGCTCGATACCAATTGTTGGCCCATCCGGCGCCGAGTACTTTCCGGCAGCGGCGATCGACCGACGACGAGCAGCGATGATGACGAAGCTTCGGCACGACGAACTTCGATGAAGTTACTTTACGCCGAGAAAGACAGGTCCACCGTGGTGCAAAGCTAGCCTTGCTAGCTAATCGAGATCGATTCTTTCGACTCGTGTACTAGTATGTACTAGTAGTTACGGCGGGACACCAACATGCACGTACACAATCGCACGCGTGCTTAGATCGATTTGGATGGCGCGAGAACTGTCGTTCTGTACTTTCTTTATTGCTTCAACTTCGGTTACAAAGTGCGAAGTGCGTGCACATATATATAACAACTAGGCTGCCTAGTTACAAACCGAATCAGCATGGAATACTAATCCTACAAGGTAACTATTTCATGCACTAGCTGGACACGGATACGTACATGTAATCCGATTGGACGTTGGGTTTACTTCCAACAATCACCCCCCTAAACACGACGTCGTCATGTCACATCTCGGACGCCGATCCTTCTACGCATCTTCAAGAACTTCTCTCGATCCAATGCCTTGGTTAGCATGTCCGCCAACTGATCATCGGTGCAAACGTAGTTGACCTTCATCTTACCTTCTTCCACGCAGTCCTTTATGTAGTGATACATCGTATCAATGTGCTTGCTCCTATCATGCCGCACTGGATCTTCGCGTAGAAAACTTTCAGACTTGCCGTCAACATTAAGCACCAGTTGTTCCAGATCTCGATCCATGAGATCACCGTGTAGCCTCTCTAGCCACACACCTTGACACGCCGCAGTGGCAGCTGCGATATACTCTATTGCATCAACTGCGGGTACTTTGCTCTTCTTGCTTGGCTCAAGACGAGGTTTTATTGGAGCGTCAGTTGGATTGCAATATCTCATGACAGGGCTTTCAAGTACCTTCCTTGTGTATGCCTCATGGCATGGTGTGATCATCTCCGTCTTTTGATGTACCTCTATCCTGGGGTAGTAGCTCAAAAGACCTAGATCATCCATCTTGAAAAGCTCTTTCATCTGTAGCTTGAACTTTGCAATCACCTCTTCATCTGCTCCAGTTATCAACAGGTCGTCGACGTAGATGCCAACTAGTAGACGATCCCTTCCTTCACCTCTCTTGTACATCACATGCTCTAGTGGGGCTTTCTCAAATCCAAGAGAAATCATCGTCTGATCAAGTTTGATGTTCCACGCCCGAGAGCCTTGCCGTAGCCCGTACAAGACTTTGTGTAGCTTCAGTACCTTGTGTTCCTCTCCCTCTTTGATGAATCCCGGTGACTGATTCACATACACATCTCCTTCTAACTCGCCTTTCAAAAACACGGATTTTACATCCATGTGATGTACTTTCCATGATTCCTGAGCCGCGAGAGCGATGAGTAATTTCACCGACTCCATCTTTGCAATGGGAATGAACACTTCTTCGAAATCCACACCTTTCCCTTGCACATACTCTTTGGCCACAAACCTCGCTTTGTGCTCCATGCACCCTTCAACATCTTTCTTGACCTTGAATTCCCACTTGAGATCTATAGCATTTTCATTGTTGGGAAGATCCACAAGCTCCCATGAATTATTGTCATGGATCGACCCCAACTCTTCTTTTATAGCATGACGCCAACACTCCTCCGTATTTGCGTCCACAAATTTCGCCGGTTCCTCGGCGCTTACTAGACACCGTCGCCCACTCCCATTCACCTTTACCGGGTCAATCGTCCGAAGAGACTTCTCCGAATATGGGTGTAACACCGGTTGTAGCAGTATAGGTGTAGGTGGCGTTGTCCTCGTCTCTTGTGCCTTCGGAGACGTCATTATTTGCATGGCTCCTTGTACCTTCAGGAGTAACTCACCGTTTGCTTCGCACATTGCTTTTGGCAAAGCTAGACTTTCATCCCCGGGTACGGACGTTACCTTGCCGTTCCCATCTTCTTGCATTATAGTGGCCAAGCATGACAAAACTGTACGTACATGCGCTGGTAATGGACCTTGCATATCTCCTGGATCACTTGCAGCGTCACTAGGTATAGATGGCCCTAGCTCACCACGTGAGCCACCAAGCCCTCTGCTAGACTTGTTTGTAGCCCACCATGCGAGCCTTCTCTTGTGGCTAGGCCACCACACGTAGCTGTCTTGGAGGGCACTTGTGCGGCACTCGCTGCTGGGGGTGAGGCGCCCTTACTCCGCACAAGGGATCCAGCTTTGGAGCTGCGGCGGTGCTGGCCTACTCGGCGAGACACCATGTCGATGCTATTGGTGTGGCCACCTACGGACCTCTGAACAGCACAAAGATTACTTCTCCATGGTCCGGACACGCAGCTATTGCTACATCCGCACCAGCAAAGTTGGCACTTACGTCCATAGCACTGACATAAGTTTCGGAATTACTTCCCGCATCTGTAGCTTCGACACGAGTTTCCGAATCATGATCATGATGGCAAACTTTTTCTTCCACGAGCTCAGCAATTTCTTTAGCCGGCGCTCGAAGAACTGGATCCTCCTCATCCACGAGTTCAGTCATCAACATCATGTCACCGTCGTCACCATCTTTGGGCCATGAGGCGCTATACGCTTCGGTGCTTCCTCGCGATCGACCTTGAAGTGACCAAGGAGGCCACAGTTATAACACCTCACTTTCACGATGTCAAACTTCCTCCTCGGTGGTGCAGGTGCAGCCTCATCGTCTGAGTCGGCGTCTGAGTCGGCGAAGTTCTTTCTCGTCGAGCGCTTCTTCCCTTCTTCTTGCTCGCCTATGGATCCGCCTCGCTTTTCGAGGCGATCCACTGCGCCTTTGTGAGCATCACAAGCTCGTCGTTCTTTCCGTCCCCAAGATCTGTACCGCATCGCTCATCGTGAGCCTTGTACCGTCCGACAAGATCGTCGATGGAGAGAGTGGCGAGATCGACGCTTTTCTTTCGATCGCTGTGACAATTTGCAGTACCGGGGAGGGGCAGCGCAAGAACCGCCGGACAACCGAGGCCTCCGTGAGGTTCTCTCCAAGCGCGAATCCGATTGACGAGTAGCCACCGTGAAGCGAACACATCCACGGACTCATCATCGCCCATGACCAAAGTCTCGTAGTTCCTTAGGAGAGTTTGGAGATTGGCTTGCTTGACACGGTGTGTCCCTCGAACATGAGCTTCAGCGTATCCCACACCTCCTTCGCCGCCGTTGCTTTGGCGATTAGGTCTTGGAGGATATCCATCGGCATCACCGAGTAAATCGCCGACGCCGCTGCCGATCCTTCCGGTGCTCGGCTCCTCCTTCTTGAACAGCGTCGCCTCCGGGATCCACCGCGTCCCATAGCTCGTTGGCGCGGAGACCACACTCCATGAGGGCCTTCCGGACCCGAAGTTCTCGCGATCAAACCGTGGATACGACGAACTCGCCGGAGCAGCAGTTACTTTAGCTGCACCGGAGTACTCCACCAGCTGCTTGGTCTGGTCCTTCTCGTCGTCCGACATGATCCTCCGTTACTAGAAGATCAACCTTGCTCTGATACCAATTGTTGAAATTCTGCCCACAGGATCGATCACATCAAATCACGACAGAGACGCGCACAAAAACTGATAGCCAAGGGCCCTTGTCGTGCCCTCTTTTCTCTTTATTTATTTTCTCTTTTCTCCACAACTCACGGTACAAAGCTACGCCCTGGTTGCATATAAATATATACACAGCCGATCTAGCCTAACTCCTAACCCAACACGGACATTGACTTATACCTAGACTTGTACACGGACACAAAGTCCTAACCGGAATCAACTTGAGGACTCCCCTAATCTAATTACACGGAGGTGTTGATCACAAGCTTTCCTACACGTATAACACAACGTATGTGCTAACAATCCCAGACAAGACACTAATTCTTGCTATGGCTAGGACAAGATTACCTAACATAATTCACTGGCTCTACATAAGTATTATTATGTTCTTCCTTGTTTGGAATCCAACTATCTGACTCTCTTGGACGTGTAGTTCTTGGCAAGGGCAACAAAAACGGCAAAGTTCAGCAAAGTGATGGCGACAACGAGCACGAAGTAGTAATCTAGGTGCCCATCATCCAATTCCGGTGGAAACCACCCCGTCCTCCCCCCTGCCGACGTGACGGACGCCACCAGCGTCACCAGCTGGGAATTGATCAGATTCCCGAGCGAGATGGACAGGAAGTAGAACGCCGTCGACGCGCCCCTCATCGTCTCCGGCGACTGGTCGTAGAAGAACTGCATCTGCCCCACTGAGAGCGACGCGTCCGAGACCGCCATCACGGCGTACTGCGGCAGCAGCCATGCTATGCCCATTTGGGAAGCCTCCTGGTCCCCGGCCATCCGCAGCCTGCGCGCCTCGGTGCACGCGGCCACGGCCACCGCGGCGGCCGCCGTGGCGTGCCCGAGCCCCATGAGCTGCAGCGGCGTGAACGCCACGGATGGCGCGACGGCCCTGTTGTAGAGCGTGACGTAGACGGCGACGAGCACCGTCTCAATGGACGTCAGCGACGCGGCCGGGACGGACGCGGCGCCGCCCGCGATGTGGGAGTCCGTCTTGGTGCCCTGCTGCACGAACGTGGTCTGCGCCTGCGTGTTAGCGACGAAGTAGACGGCCGACGTGAGCCATATCGGGATCAGCTGCAGCAGAGTCTTGAGCTCCTCCACCTGGGTCACCGTGCACAGCCTCCATGGCCGGTTCAGGCCGCCGTCTTCCAAGTCCTCGGCCGTGACAATGGCAGCCTTGTCCAAGCACCTGGTGGACGGACACTCGCAGAGCATTTAGTCTGCAACTCTGAATAAAACCAACACTTTCATGCCTCATACTAGGATCTACCTGAACTGTTCGGTGTGCTGCAATCGTTCGTGCAGCGGATGCAGCAACGGGTTCTTGACACCATCCTCCTCGTACAGTTCTGTGGCGTCCTCAGGCACCGTCAGGTTTACCTTGCGAGAGAACCCCACCAGCACTTGGAGCACGCCTTTCATCGGGCTGCCCGCCGGAGGCACGATCCGGTACATGGGCGCCGTCGCGGCGAGGCCGACGACGGCGACCGCGACGAACGACGCGCAGATGCCGTACCCGAGCCCCCAGCTCACCTTATCCTCGACCCAAACCAGCAATGTGCCCGCGGTCAGCATGGCGACGTTGGCCACCGCGTAGTACCAGCTGAAGTAGGACGCCTTCGCCTCCCGTCCCGACGTGTTCTTGTCATCGTCGTCGTCGAACTGCTCCGCGGCAAACGAGATGAAGACAGCCTTGGACGCGCCGATCCCGATGCCGCACAGGTATATGCCCGAAAAGAAGACTAGCTCTTGGCTAAGCGTCGCCGGAGCGCAGTACGCGCCCGGCGCGCACGGCGACGGCCTCAGAGACGGCAGCATAGCTGAGGTGGTGACCATGGCCATCCCCTGTTAATTTTGGGTTGTTCGTCAGAGAAGCAGGGTTGCCGTGCCGGCCGGTGCTAATGCAGAGGATCGATCACTTACGACGAGAGAAATGCAGAGGCCGATCAAAACCGTCTTGTATTTTCCCCAGTAGGAGTCGGCGACGGCGGCGCCGAGCAGGGGCATGAGGTAGCTGACCCCAGCCCAAGAATTCACGGCCGTCACATTGGATGCACTGTCTCCATGGAGAACATCCTGAAGATACACTATCAAGTTCAGGTAGACCCCGTAGAAAGCACTGACCTCCAGGAACTGCAGGCCTGGCACACATCAACATGAATTTTGTTAGCTGATCCAGGTCCATCTTCAATATCAGTACTCATAATCAGACCAAAATAAATCCAACATGAACTGCAGGCCTGGAATTAGTTCTACGTTGGGAACTACTGCACATATGGAACAGACGGCTTATGCTAATTCACTTGTCTAGACACTCACACAAGATGACTTTGAGCGCCTTATCAGAGCAGTGACCGGCCGCCATGTGCACCTCATGCTCCCGAGCTTCCGAACCAGACGCCTGGGCCTGTCATAGCAATTGAAAGCTCAGAATCTACACGCGATTACATGTTTTAGCAGCAGTTACCGGTATTGCTTTGGTGCGCGCAGGAATCGTCGAGCGTGGCAGGCCACTCCGACGGCGCAGGGTGGCTCGAGGTTGCAGTTGCAGGGCGCGCCGGCGCCCACGGCCCCGAATCGGGCCTCCCGCAACAGCGCGCAAGCCTCCTGACCTCGATCCGATCGATACTGCAGCTAAGTACTATAGTTACAAGCTTCTGCGTACCTCATCGTCCGCTAAGATCGGCGTCCTTAAGCCCCCACGGCGATCGGCGTCCATGCCGCCGGCGTTCTCTCTCCCGGCAGGAACGTGACGCCGTGGATTTGAGGGGAAGGTAGCGTGGGGGATTTTTTTTTTTATAACTGACCAAAAATAATCTAAAATCTGGATCATTGCTTTCAGCGACCGGTGCAGCCATTGCTTTCAGTACTGTGCTGCAAGGCGACGGTATCTTCAGATTTTTTTCCACCCTTCTTCAATGGAGTGCGTCTTGGAGGTGACGTTTAGACTTTTCTTTTAAAAGATGTATAAACCATAGGCATACATTACTTGTAGCAAAGAAACGCAACGCACACAAGCAACATAAAACAAAGATGATGCTCTAGCCAATGCAATCAAAAGACCGATCTGATAGAAAAGACTAGGCACCTCACCAGCTTAAACTTGTGGGTGAACTGGCTGGTGCGTGCAGTTTTACATGGTATTGAAGCCAAGAGGTCTTGAGTTTAAGACTCGGCTGGCGCAGTTAAATTGCAGTCCGCTTTCAATCCGCGTTCAGGCTGATGTATAAATGTATTTCTCTCTGACGGTTCCTCTCCGCTCTCTTGACTGCACTCCCGGAGCAGAGCAGGCTACGGAGATTCCGAAGAGGGCCTCAATGCTTTGATGTTATACATGGTTTCCTGATAGCATCTTTACTGTTTGGGAGTACAGCAACTACAGTTCGACAGTCAAATTGGTAAATGGGACGCAGGGTTATAGGTGAATGGAGACAGGACAGCGCTGACAGCTACTAGTAGCAAAGCTGCAAAGGAGAGTGGCTAATCCCACTATTACGCCGGCCATGCCGGATTGCAGGAAGGGCAAAAAACAGCGCCGGACTGACTCGCCCCACTAGCAGTATCTGAGACGCATGCAGGCAGGAAAATTCAAACCCCAGGTCGACGTACATTATGGGTATTATTTGCAAAAAATGACTCTTCCTCAAACTTAATCCACCCACTGACCCTTGAAAAACTTATTTAGGGCATCTTTACGCGCACCCTTACATAGCTCGCAAACGTCCGGAGACCGAACCGTCCTGAAGTAATTTGTCTTTCAACAATGATACCGCATCGCCCTCCGCGCGGCCTTTTTCCATAAATCGGACGCAAACTAGAGCACACGTCCGGTTTTCCATAAATCCGACGCAAAATCTGAAGGAGATATTACGGGAGTCTAGACCGCCACCATGTACATGTCCACAAGAGGTCCCAGTCAAACCCCCTTCTGCGCGGACGCGTTCCTCTCCTACCAACCGTCTTGTGCCGCATTCATGTCGGTGCAGAGAGCAGTATGCCGGGCACTGAAGGGGCACGCCGGCCTAGAGTGTCGCCCGCCCCGTGTCCGTCCGTGACGTGTCCGCTCGCCGCCTCGCGAGCGGTAGAGCACACAAAAGAGAAATTTATTTTGAAAATAGAGACGGAACATTCAAATTTGCTTAGAATGGCATGGAAATACCGCATATAAGAAGATATAGTGAACTCATATGGCAAAATTGGTTTAAAGGGTTTTGGATGCACACGTAGTGATCATACTTAGTGCAAAATGAAGGCTAGCAAAAAGATTGACAAGCGACCAACCAAAAAGCAAAAAAATCTCGTACCCAAGCATTAAGCATAAGTAACACCGAATAATGCACCACAAGTAGGATATAAATTGCATTGCATAACTATTGACTTTCGTGCTTGCATAGGGAATCACAAACCTTAACATCAATATTCTTACTAAAGCACAATTACTCATCAACATGACTCACATATCATATCGTCATATCTCAAAACCATTACTAAGAATCAAGTTTGTTTTGTCCAATGATCTTCATGAAATATTTTATTATATCCTCCTTGGATATCTATCACTTTGGGACTATTTTCATATGTTGCTTTTGATAAGCTCAAACAAATATAAGTGAAGAACATGAGCATAATTTTTCTTTCTCTCAAAATAATCTAAGTGAAGCAAGAGAGAATTTCTGAAAATTTTACTAACTCCCAAATAAATCTAAGTGAAGCATAAGAGCATTTATTCAAAAATAACAAAGCACACATGCTCAAAAAGATATAAGTGAAGCACTAGAGCAAATCCATGGGTCTAAAAAATTTAAGTGAAGCATAGGAGTAAGCATAGCATAATTTTTGGCTCTCTCAAAAAGGTGTGTTCAGCAAGGATTCAACACTTGAAACACAAAGCAAAACAAGCAAAGACTCATATCATACAAGACGCTCCAAGCAAAACTCATATAGCTTCAAGTAAAATACCGATGGTTGTTAGAAGAAAGACGGGATGCCACTCGGGGGCATCCCCAAGCTTAGTTGCTTGCTACTTCTTGAATATTATCTTGGGGTGCCTCGGATATCTCCAAGCTTAGCCTTTTGCTAATCCTTATTCCTTCATCCATCGTAAGATCACCCAAAACTTGAAAACTTTAATCACACAAAACTCAACAAAACCTTCGTGAGATCCGTTAGTATAAGAAAGCAAACCACTACTATAAGTACTGTTGCATACCTTTTTATATTTTGTTTTTGCATTATATCTACTGTATTCCAACTTTTCTATGGCAAAAACTCATCGAATAAAACCATAGAATCATCAAAACAAGCACGCAACGCAAAGAAAACAGAATCTGTCAAAAATCAGAACAGTCTGTAGTAATCTGAATCTGTCAAAAATTCTGAAAAAATAGATTGACGTGAGCAATTTGTCTATTAATTTTCTGCAAAAAGAATCAACTCAAAATCACTCTTCTGTTAAAAATAAAAAATAATCTCGTGAGCTCAAAATTTTCTGTTTTCAGCAAGATCAAATCAACTTTTACCCAAATCATCCCAAAGGCCTTGCTTGGTACAAACACTAATTTAAACCACAAAAACACATCTAACAAGATGTATAATTGGGTATTTTATTGAAAAAAGCAAGAAAACCAAAAAGCAAAAAGCTACAAGTTGGGTTGCCTCCCAACGAGCGCTATCGTTTTACGCCCCTAGCTAGGCGTAACGCGTAGGATCTAAGTTTTCTCATCCTTATCCTTGTTTTCCTTGGAGGTGTTCGTATTGGGAGGTTTTGTAAATAAAACATAAAACACATTATCCATCGAAACCTTAGCACTATCAAGCTGCTTTTTATCATAACCCTTTGATTTCCGGCAGTGATCCAAGAATAGTGTTGATTAACATCGTTAAAAACTTGTTGGATCATATCTAAAATGGGGAATTGCTTTTTAAGATTTTCATCAAAGATTTGGTTATATTGAAGCAAATGTCTCAAAGCATAATCACTATTATAAAGAATTTCATCAATCACGGGGTTTTCATGATTCATTCCATCAAAATTAAAGATTTCCCTAGCCTCCCGTATTATGTAGTCAAATTCATTCATCAAAACAAGAGTGGCTAACTTTTTAGCTTTATGATTCTTTATAACGGGTAACTTATAGAACAATCTTTGCAAGGTGGGATGAGTACGAATAAATCTACTTTCAAGTTTTAGAACAAATGCTGAAATAGCTTGTGCATAAGATTTAGTCCTTTTAAGTATAGGAATATCATCAAGACTTAGTTTTCCGACACAATTGAAAAACTCTTGGATATGTTCTTTACCCATAAAATTCCCTTGCCCCAAGACAAAAGTTTTGGCATCCAGATTACCCGTACGCTCCATTTTAGGAGTTAGGCCATCGTCTGTTTCTGCCATACCAAAATCGCTCATGGTGTCATCACAACAAGATTGCACACAAAAACATATCTGACGAGAAAACGGCGAACGAAAAAGAGGGCGAATAAAACGACAAATTTGTTTGAAGTGGGGGAGAGGAAAACGAGAGGCAAATGGAAAATAATGTAAATTGCGAGGAGACGAGATTTGTGATTAGGAACCTGGTTGATGTTGAAGATCCTCCCCGGCAACGGCATCAGAAATTCCTTTTGATGTCTGCTAGAACTACGTCAGTATTTCCCCAAAGAGGAAGGGATGATGCAATATAGCGACGGTAGGTATTTCCCTCAGTGATGAGACCAAGGTTATCGAACTAGTAGGAGAACCTCCTCACACCACGTAAACAACACCTGCACACAAATAACAAATACTCGCAACCCGACGTGTTAAAGGGGTTGTCAATCCCTTTCGGGTACAACGTGATAACCCACAAGTATACGGGATCACAACAATTTTTGAGGGTAGAGTATTCAACCCAAATTTATAGGTATTAGAAGCTGAGTTGTCAATCCAACCACACTTGGAGATTAATTATCTGCAGCAAAGTGATTAGTAGCACAGTAGTACGATAGGTTTGATGATAGCAGCAGCAGTAGTAACGCTAACAATAACAGTGATAGCAGTGATTTTGTAGCAGTAACGATAGCAGTAGCAACAGTAGTAACTTAGCAAGAACAATATAAGATATATTCGTAGGCATTGGATCGATGACTCGTTGGATGATATTCATCATGAGACAGTTATAACCTAGGGTGATACGTCACTAGCTCAAGTTCATAAATATAATGTAGGCATGTATTCCATAAATAGTCATACATGCTTACGGAAAGAACTTGCGTGACACCTTTTATCCTACCCTCCCGTGGCAGCGGGGTCCTATTAGAAACTAAGGGATATTTAAGGCCTCTTTTTAATAGAGAACCGGAACAAATAATTAACACACGGTGAATACATGAACTCCTCAAACTACGGTCATGACCGGGAGTGGTCCCGACTATTGTCACTCTGGGGTTTCCGGATCATAACACGTAGTAGGTGACTATAACTTGCAAGATCGGATCTAGAACATGGATATAAAGGTGATAACATAAACGGTTTAGATCTGAAATCACGGCACCCGGGCCCAAGGTGACAAGCATTAAGCATGGCAAAGTCATAACAACATAAATCTCAGAATATAATGGATACTAGGGATCAGGCCCTAACAAAACTAACTTGATTACATGATGAATCTCATCCAACTCCTCACCGACCAGCGAGCCTACGAAGTAATTACTCACTTCCGGTGGGAAGCATCATGGAATTGGCGATGGAGATGTGTTGGTGATGACGAAGATCGAAGATCCCCCGCTCCGGAGCCCCAAACGGACTCCAGATCTGGCCTCCTGATGAAGAACAGGAGACGGCGGCGGCTCCATCTCGTGAACCGCGATAATTCTTTCTCCCTGTTTTTTCTAGAATAATGGGATTTTATAGCGTCGGTTTTAGGGTCAGTGGGGCCACCAGGTGGGTAGCACCCACCTGGGCGCGCTTGGGGGGCTGGCGCGCCCTGGTGGGTTGTGCCCACCCAGGTGCCCCCCTCAGATACCTCTTGGTTCCAGAAATTCTCTTTATTGATATAAAAAATCCTCGCAAAGTTTCGTTCCATTCCGAGAACTTCTATTTCTGCACAAAAACAACACCATGGTAGTTCTGCTGAAAACAGCGTCAGTCCGGGGTTAGTTTCATTCAAATCATGCAAATTAGAGTCCAAAAAAAGAGGAAAAGCGTTAGGAAAAGTAGATACGTTGGAGGTGATAAACTGAAAGTGAAAAAGAAAAACTTTTACGAACTCTGCTTTTGTTTCATAAATAAGCTTAAACAACACCTAGGTTTTCAGCAAGGATTATAACTAACCATGTCGACAATAACTCCTAAAAATTATATTAACTCATATCAATAACATATTCAACTAGAGAGCAATAATAAGATATCTCAAACAGCAACACGTTGTCAAAACAACCATGATATAACATGAATATAGTGGTATCTTGCTAGCCCTTTCTGAGACTGCAAAACATAAATGCAGAGCACCCCCAGAGTTCAAGCAACGACTAAACATTGTAATTCATGGTAGATCCAGTCATGATGCACCCAACATTAGCTATACACAATGCATCAGCATGACAGCAGTGCTCTCAGGTTCTGGCGCTTATTTGAGAAGGTGATGACACAACATAAAAGTAAATATATAGTCCCTTCACAGAGGGAAGCAGTGATTTGCAGAGGTGCCAGAGCTCAAGTATTTAAAACAGAGGTAAATGATATTTTGAGACATGCACCCTTCTCATTTACTTCACGACTGTCGGTGTCAAAACCGGCGGATCTCGGGTAGGGGGTCCCGAACTGTGCGTCTAGGCGGATGGTAACAGGAGACAAGGGACACGATGTATTTACCCAGGTTCGGGCCCTCTCGATGGAGGTAAAACCCTACTCCTGCTTGATTGATATTGATGATATGGGTAGTACAAGAGTGGATCTACCACGAGATGAAGGAGGCTAAACCCTAGAAGCTAGCCTATGGTATGATTGTTGTAATGGTTGTGTGTCCTACGGACTAAAACCCTCCGGTTTATATAGACACCGGAGAGGGCTAGGGTTACACAGAGTCGGTTACAATGGTAGGAGATCTACATATCCGTATCGCCAAGCTTGCCTTCCACGCCAAGGAAAGTCCCATCCGGACACGGGACGAAGTCTTCAATCTTGTATCTTCATAGTCTTGGAGTCCGGCCGACGATGATAGTCCGGCTGTCCGGACACCCCCTAGTCCACGACTCCCTTAGTAGCCCCTGAACTAGGCTTCAATGATGATGACTCCGGCGCGCATATTGTTCGGCATTGCAAGGCGGGTTCCTCCTCCGAAAAATTTATAGAAGATTGTGAACACCAGGATAGTGTCCGGCTCTGCAAAATAAATTCCACATTCCACCGTAGAGAGAATAATATGCACACAAGCTCAATCTGCTGACGTATTCTGTGGCATGACGTCACGCCACTACCAAGCCTTTACTAGAATTGTTTTTTATTATACCACCTCGGTAGCGTTTAGCGGCGGTTTCCTTAGCACGTCTTGTCGAGCGGATCGTGTTCCCCTTATTCCGGGATTCCCATCAATACGGACGTGGGTAACCCAACCGCGCCATTGATGGTGGCGCTTGGGAGATAAGCGAGTTTTACCAGGCCGGTGGGGACGCATAGTTTTTGTCCGCCTATATATAAGGGGATAAGGATCCACCTTTTACCTACGCCTTCTTCCTCCTTTGCTTATCCATCTTCGCACACTTGAGCTCTAGCGCCCAAGTCCGCACATCTCGTCTTGACCCTCTCCAGTCATGTCCGGAGCGGGAGGCAAGTGGTTGGCCTCCTCCGTTAAGGAGGAGCACATCGAAAAGCTGCGCGGTGCCGGATACCTTTCCAGCGACATCGCGCACTGGCTGCCCGATGAGGGGCAGCTCATCCCTACCCCC
Source organism: Aegilops speltoides (assembly GCA_021437245.1). NCBI lineage: Eukaryota > Viridiplantae > Streptophyta > Magnoliopsida > Poales > Poaceae > Aegilops > Aegilops speltoides. The sequence continues at coordinate 491,888,380 of CM038142.1, forward strand.
AGGCCCCATGAGAGGGTCGTATTCCTTCCCCACTTCCTCCGCGGACTTGGCTTCCCACTTCATCCCTTCGTCCGGGGGCTCATGTACTACTACGGCCTGGATTTCCACGACCTGGCGCCGAATTTCATCCTCAACATCTCGGCGTTTATCGTCGTGTGTGAGGCCTTCCTCTGCATTCGGCCTCACTTCGGCTTGTGGCTCAAGACCTTCAATGTCAAGCCGAAGGTGGTGAAGGGCGCTCAAGCGGAGTGCGGATGCGCCATGGTGGGCAAAATGCCCAACGTCACCTGGCTCGAGGGGGCCTTCATGGAGTCCATCAAGGGATGGCAATCGGGGTGGTTCTACATCACCGAGCTGCGTGACCCTAAATGGGCAGCGGCCCCCGAGTTCAGATCTGGTATCCCCATGCAGCTCACCTCCTGGAAAGAGAAGGGCTTGCTATGGGGCAGTTTGGAGGAGCTGACAGGACTTCAGTCCTGTCTCGAGACCTTGGTGAACAAGAAGCTTAGGCTTGTCAATGTGATCCAGGTCATGCTCGTCCGCCGGATTCTCCCCTGCCAATAGCGGGCCTTTAATTTGTGGGAGTTCGATCAGGCTCAGCACCAGACCCTCAGCGGGCTCTTCGACACAACGTACGAAGCTGCCTGGAGGGTGCTGTTCAAGGGCGGAGAAGCCCCCGCGTCCGCAACGGAAGACCGCAGATTCAGCACCAAGCGCCCAGCCGGCGAGGTAAGCTTTGTTATCCTTTATGGGACACTTATTTTCTTTCATAGTTTAATTCTATGCGGGATCTAAAAATTCCCAATGCCTTTGACAGAACTGGCAGAGGACGTCCGGACAGGTAGACTGTCCGGCTCCCCTTCCCGAAGACCCAGCGGACGCCCGTTTAATGGGGCTGCTGGTCCCGGCACTCTATGTGGTGCCGGAGAAGAAGGCCAAGAAGAAGGCCACGGGAACTCCAAGAAGTTCCCGGCGCCAGGTGATATCGGACTCATCGTCCGATGGCTCCGAGGCGGACTGCTCCCCCGAAGAGGAGGAGGAGAAAGAGGACTCTCTCCCGAAGGAGGGAGAGAGGAAGAGGAAGGCTTCCCAGTGAGAGGCCGAAAAGGTCAAGAGGAAGGACTCTTCCCCCGGACAGCTCCGCCAACGCCAATGTTGGCGACGAAGAGTGGCCCCCAAGGGCCAGGCCTCCGGCGAGATCATAAGTATCCGGATTCCTGAATGGTTTATAATATCTCCTTTGTGTCACATAGTGTCCTTCTAATGCCGCACACTACCTGTAGTCCGGCCGATGATGATCTTCCCGCTTCGTCGAGCGGGTCCTTGGCTCCGTCGGACGTGGATTCCATTCCGACCGCCTCCACCCCTCGTGCTGACGACGCCGAGGTGGGATCCCAGGAGGGGACCCATCAGGAGGAGGCTCCGGAGGTGCCGCAAGGCAGCCTCCGGACTTTCGCGCGGACTCCATGCCGGAACCCGCGATGGTTTGAGTCCGGCAGCGCCCTTCGTAAGAAGGGCAAGACCGTGACGCTGGCAGCCTCCGTCCAACCGGGCGCGGACAACTTGTTGGGCGCTTAACGGCGCTTCCATCGAGGAAGAACACCGCACTATCATGAGTGCGGTGATTCAGAAGGTTCAGCTCGCCAAGAGCGGGCTGACCGAAGCCTGCAGTATCCTTCTAACAGGCTTTGAGGTAAGAAATTTAAGATATAATATAACACCGCATAGATAGTAGCCCCTAATGCTCGGTTCGGTGTTCGGAAAGAAAAACCGGACCGAGGATCTAAAAAATATATACGTAGGAGTGCTAAAAATTATGTCCATATGGGTTTGCAGGCTGCGCTGCTGACCTCTGCCGCATTGACTGCGGAGGTCAGTGCTTTGAAGCAGGACCTCGAGCAGTCCGAGCAAGAGCTCAGCCTTGCAAAGAAGCAGCTCGAGGACAAAGAAGGTGAGTAACACCACTTTGAGGTTTGTACCTTACAGAAAAGGATTTTGGTTGCGATAGAAATAACAAGGATAACGTGGGTACTGCAGGGGCCACGAACGAGGTGGCAGCCCTGAAGGAGGCCATGTCCGCGGCCGAAAGCAATGCGGCCGCGGAACGAGCGGAGCGAGAGAAGCAGGAGGCATGGGTGGCGGAGGTGCGGCAAGAGCTCCAGGCTCTCATGGAAAAGCATGAGAGTTTGGAGCGCGACTCGAAGACTGGAGAGTCCGAGCTTGCCTCGGCTCTTGAAAGTGCCAAAGTCGCTAAGGCCGAGGCCCATAAGGCCCTCCAGGAGATTGAGGCGGTGAAGAAAATAGCGGCGGGTAAGGCATTTTTCATGCAAAGCAAGCATGTGAATGTAAATTACATTACTTACCCGAATTCGGAGCTCTCGAGGCGTTGCAGATCTACCTCGGGCGTGTCGATGCCGCCGCATTCTACCGGGCGAGGAGGGAGCTCAGCGGAGAAGGTCTTACGGTCTCGATCTGCTGAGGCGGACATCCGGTGCCTCCTAGCGACCAACTGAAGCAGCTGGTCGAGCTCCACAAGGTAGCCGAGCAAGCCATGAAGGGCCTCATAGTCCGGCTATGGCCTGGAGAGGCCACGCCTGGGAGCTACTTCGGCCTCGTGCGGCGGCTGGTTGATGCATGCCCCTGGGTGGAAGTCATCAAGCACTCCGCTTGCATTGAAGGTGCCCGTCGGGCCCTTGCCCACGCAAAGGTGCATTGGGGCAGGCTGGATGCGGAGAGGCTTATCACGGACGCGCCGCCAGTGGGCAAGGAGTATCGTACGGCCGAGATGTACTATAAGAGTGTCCTGAAGGGTGCCCGCAAGATTGTGGATGAGTGCTCCAAAGATGTAATTATTGAGTAAACTCGCAATGTGTTATCCTGTGCGCTGAAAACTTTGTTCATATGCGCTAAGCAACGCTTATTGATTTAAAATATTACCTTCTGTGCGGCCGTTTATTAAATCTGAGAGATGGCAAGTCGTCGGCTTCAGCCCCCATGCCACTAGTGCTGGGGTGTTCGGGATAAACTTGAGCACTCTTGTTCCCATTTTTTGGTCCATCTAGGGAGGCGCTCAACACAACGAACAAGGCAACCGTAATGCTTGAACACTCTCACTTAGCCATAGAATTCTATAATTTTAAATTTCGGCGAAGCCCCTAGTATTCGGAAGACCGAGTTCGGGGCGCTATCCACGCCTGGGCCGGACACAGCCGGTTCCTCGCTCGAAGCGGCATAAGTCTTTAGGGACTCGAAAAGACCTCTCGAACAGCGACCAGTCTCTTGCCTTATCACGACAGTCAGTTTTAGCTTTCTCCAGGGTGCTCGCCCAGCTCAACCGGCGCAAATCGCGATGGTTCTCCCAGTGCTACCTTAGCCGTGAGCGGGCGTAAGGTACCAAAACATGGGAGCCGGGCAAACCCAACTATTGACCCAAGACATGATTCGGAGCCGATGCATATAATGCTATAAGTTCGGGGTGTCGTACTTTTGAAAGTGTTCAGACTTATCACACTATAATGTGGGGAACATAAGCCCCTGGTGTATTCGGCCGTACCAAAATGTACGGGTGCAAGATGTCATTAATGAACATATATGTAAAAAAGGTAATGCGATTATAGGCAAAAAGTGCTGCATTGTTTATTCAAGGAATTCTGCTATGAGTGCGAGCGATACAAATAGTCTTGATAAGCAAGGGATTGGACTAATTAAACATATCCCCCTCCAGGGGTAGGCTACGAACTGGTGTTTTTAACAAATTTAATGCTCGTAATGGAGACCACCTGAGTGTTTGTCGTAGCCTTTGTTCCTCCCTGGCTGCTGCATCGTGAGTTCGGCAGATCTACTGCCAGACAGGGCCTCTGGTGAACGGAGTCCTGTGAAAAAATAAAAAAAATAAAAAAAGGAGTGACACACTTGGGAGCCCCTGGTGTTGTTAAGCCGCACTCTGGGCCTATCGTGGTCGTGCCCCTCCCCCTATGCCCATGGTATCTCCAGAGCATAGTGATGTACGCGAAGAGCTGGTCTTGCAATCATGCGAGGGCTGGGATTGGGGCCGCATTGCTACGCGTGCTCGGAACGTGCCAGGTGGTCTTGGTTGATGTTACTCCGGGCGCGTTTGGCCATGTCCAATCGTTTAACGGTCGGACTCGAAAATTGCCTTAAAAGGCTGCTTTGTACTTCTGCCGCGAGAGACGCTGTGTGTTCCTCCGTTCGGAGGGAGCGTTCCGTGTTTCCGTTGACCGTGATGACTCCACAAGGACCTGGCATCTTGAGCTTGAGGTATGCATAATGCGGCACTGCGTTGAATTTTGCAAACGCAGTTCGTCCGAGCCGAGCGTGATAGTCACTGCGGAACGGGACTATGTCGAAGATTAACTCCTCGCTTCGGAAATTATCTGGGGATCCAAAGACCACTTCGGTGTGGTGAGCTGCATAACCGGCCTCAACACAGGTATGACGCCTTTGAAGGTCATCTTTGTAGGTTTAATCCTTGAGGGGTCTATGCCCATCTTGCGCACTGTATCCTGATAAAGCAGGTTCAGGCTGCTGCCGCCGTCCATCAGGACTCTAGTGAGGTGAAATCCATCAACGATTGGGTCTAGGACCAATGCGGCGAACCCACCATGACGGATACTGGTAGGGTGGTCCCTTCGATCGAAAGTGATCAGGCAAGAGGACCATGGATTGGACTTCGGGGCGACTGGCTCCATCGCGTATACGTCCCTAAGTGCACGCTTCCGCTCCCTCTTTGGTATATGGGTTGCGTATATCATGTTTACCGTCCGCACTTGTGGGGGGAAACCCTTCTGTCCTCTACTGTTCGGCGGCCGGGTCTCTTCCTCATCGTCACTGTGCAGCCCCTTGTCATTGTTTTCGGCAATCAACTTGCCTGCCTGCTTGAATACCCAACAATCTCTGTTGGTGTGATTAGCTGGCTTTTCGGGGGTGCCATGTATCTCGCAAGAGCGATCAAGTATTCGGTCCAAATTGGACGGACCCGGAGTGGTTCTTTTGAATGGCTTCTTCCGCTGACCGGGTTTAGAGCCTCTGAATCCGGCGTTGACTGCCGTATCCTCATTGTTATCGCCATTAACGCGGCGTTTGTTTTTGTTTCGACGCGACCTGCCATTGTGGTCATTAGTATCCGAACTGTCAGCATTTTTGCTGAGGTTGTTGCTACGGGCTAGCCAGCTGTCCTCTCCCGCACAGAAGCGGGTCATGAGTGATGTTAGGGCTGCCATGGATTTTGGCTTTTCCTGTCCTAGGTGTCGGTCCAGCCACTCGTCGCGGATGTTATGTTTGAAGGCTGCAAGGGCCTCTGCATCCGGACAGTCGATGATTTGATTTTTCTTTGTTAAGAACCGTGTCCAGAACTGTCTGGCCGATTCATCTGGCTGTTGAATTATGTGGCTTAGGTCATCGGCGTCTGGTGGTCACACATATGTGCCCTGGAAGTTGTCGAGGAATGCGGCTTCCAGGTCCTCCCAACACCCAATTGACTCTGCGGGCAAGCTGTTAAGCCAATGCCGAGCTGGTCCTTTAAGTTTGAGTGGGAGATACTTGATGGCGTGGAGATCGTCGCCGCGGGCCATATGGATATGAAGGAGATAATCTTTGATCCAAACTGCGGGGTCTGTTGTGCCATCGTAGGATTCAATGTTCACAGGTTTAAACCCTTCAGGGATTTGATGATCCATTACTTCATCTGTGAAGCATAGTGGGCGTGCGGCGCCTCTATACTGAGCAATATCACGACGTAGCTCGAGAGAGCGTTGTCTGCTGTGTTCGGCCCGGCCGGAGTTGCTGTATCCGGCGCGAAGGTAGTCATCGTGGGTCGTGGGGCGCCCACGTGATCCGTAAATAGATCTGGATTGTCTTGCCTTATCCTCCAATATATCCCGCATGTCCGGCGCATTTCCTCGTGGCTTCGCACTTTTCGAGCGGTGCCGGAGTACGGTCCTGATAGAGGGCCTAGATGTTGGGGAACGTAGTAATTTCAAAAAATTTCCTACGCACACGCAAGATCATGGTGATGCATAGCAACGAGAGGGGAGAGTGTTGTCTACGTACCCTCGTGATGAAGCGAAGCGTTGGCGCAACGTAGAGGAAGTAGTCGTATGTCTTCCGGTTCAACCGATCCAAGCACCGTTACTCCAGCACCTCCGAGTTCTTGACACACGTACAGCTCGATGGCGCACCCGAACTCCGATCCAGCAGAGGTGCGGGAGGAGTTCCGTCGGCCTGACGGCGTGGTGGCGATCTTGATGTTCAATGTCGCGAGGCTTCGCCTAAGCACCGCTACAATATGACCGAGGTGTAATATCGTGGAGGGGGCACCGCACGGCTAAGGAACGATCACGAAGATCAACTTGTGTGTCTATGGGGTGCCCCTGCCCCAGATATAAAGGAGTGGAGGAGGGAGGGCCGGCCCTCTATGGCGCGCCCTAGGGGAGTCCTACTCCCACCGAGTAGGATTCCCCTTTCCTAGTCCAACTAGGAACCCTTCCATGTAGTAGGAGTAGGAGAGAAGGAAAGGGAAGAGAGAAGGAGAAGGAAGGAAGGCGCCCCCCCTAGTCAATTCGGACTAGTCTAAGGGGAGGGGTGCGGCCACCCTTTTGGCCCTTTCTCTCCTTTCCCGTATGGCCCAATGAGGCCCAATACGAATTCCCGTAACTCTCCGGTACTCCAAAAAATACCCGAATCACTCGGAACCTTTCCGAACTCGGAATATAGTCGTCCAATATATCGATCTTTACGTCTCGACCATTTCGAGACTCCTCGTCATGTCCCCGATCTCATCCGGGACTCCGAACTCCTTCGGTACATCAAAACTCATAAACTCGTAATATAACTATCATCGAAACCTTAAGCGTGCGGACCCTACGGTTCGAGAACAATGTAGACATGACCAAGAGACGTCTCCGGTAAATAACCAATAGCGGGACCTGGATGCCCATATTGGTTCCTACATATTCTACGAAGATCTTTATCGGTCAGACCGCATAACAACATACGTTGTTCCCTTTGTCATCGGTATGTTACTTGCCCGAGATTCGATCGTCGGTATCCAATACCTAGTTCAATCTCGTTACCGCAAGTCTCTTTACTCGCTCAGTAATACATCATCTCGCAACTAACTCATTAGTTGCAATGCTTGCAAGGCTTAAGTGATGTGCATTACCGAGAGGGCCCAGAGATACCTCTCCGACATTCGGAGTGACAAATCCTAATCTCAAAATACGCCAACCCAACAAGTACCTTTGAAGACACCTGTAGAGCACCTTTATAATCACCCAGTTACATTGTGACGTTTGGTAGCACACAAAGTGTTCCTCCGGTAAACGGGAGTTGCATAATCTCATAGTCATAGGAACATGTATAAGTCATGAAGAAAGCAATAGCAACATACTAAACGATCGGGTGCTAAGCTAACGGAATGGGTTATGTCAATCAGATCATTCAACTAATGATGTGATCCCGTTAATCAAATAACAACTCTTTGTCCATGGTTAGGAAACATAACCATCTTTGATTAACAAGCTAGTCAAGTAGAGGCATACTAGTGACACTCTGTTTGTCTATATATTCACACGTGTATTATGTTTCCGGTTAATACAATTCTAGCATGAATAATAAACATTTATCATGATATAAGGAAATAAATAATAACTTTATTATTGCCTCTAGGGCATATTTCCTTCAGTCTCCCACTTGCACTAGAGACAATAATCTAGATCACATCACCATGTGATTCACATCGATAGTTCACATCATCATGTGATTAACACCCATAGTTCACATCGCCATGTGACCAACATCCAAAGGGTTTACTAGATTCAGTAATCTAGTTCACATCACTATGTGATTAACACCCAAAGAGTACTTAGGTGTGATCATGGTTTGCTTGTGAGAGAATCTTAGTCAACGGGTCTTTCACATTCAGATCCGTTATGTATTTTGCAATTTTTATGTCTACAATGCTCGCACGGAGCTACTCTAGCTAATTGCTCCCACTTTCAATATGTATCTAGATCGAGACTTAGAGTCATCCAGATCGGTGTCAAAACTTGCATCGGCGTAACCCTTTACTTACTTAACCTTTTATCACTTCCATAATCGAGAAACATATCCTTATTCCACTAAGGATAATTTTGACCGCTGTCGATGATCTACTCCTAGATCACTATTGTACTCCTTGCCAAACTCGATTGCACGGTATACAATAGATCTGGTACACAGATGACATACTTTATAGAACCTATGGCCAAGGCATAGGGAATGACTTTCATTCTCTTTCTATCTTCTGCCGTGGTCGGGTTTTGAGTCTTACTCAATTTCACACCTTTGTAACACAGGCAAGAACTCTTTCTTTGACTGTTCCATTTTGAACTACTTCAAAATCTTGTCAAGGTATGTACTCATTGAAAAAACTTATCAAGCGTCTTGATATATCTCTATAGATCTTAATGCTCAATATGTAAGCAGCTTCACCGAGGTCTTTCTTTGAAAAACTCCTTTTAAACACTCCTTTATGCTTTGCAGAATAATTCTACATTATTTCCGATCTACAATATGTCATTCACATATACTTATTAGAAATGTTGTAGTGCTCCCACTCACTTTCTAGTAAATCTGAGCTTCACCGCAAGTCTGTATAAACTATATGCTTTGATCAACTTATCAAAGCGTATATTCCAACTCGAGATGCTTGCACCAAATCCATAGATGCACATTTTGTTAACACCTTTAGGATCGACAAAACCTCTTGGTTGCATCACATACAACTCTTCTTTAATAACTCCATTAAGGAATGTAGTTTTGTTTATCCATTTGCCAGATTTCATAAAATGCGGCAATTGCTAACATGATTCGGATAGGCTTTTAAGCATTGATACGAGTGAGAAAATCTCATTGTATTCAACATCTTGAACTTTGTCAAAAACCTTTTTCGACAAGTCTAGCTTTGTAGATAGTAACACTACTATCAGCGTCCATCTTCCTCTTGAAGATCCATTTATTTCTATGGCTTGCCGATCATTGGGCAACTCCACCAAAGTCCACACTTTGTTCTCATACATGGATCTCATCTCAGATTTCATGGCCTCAAGCCATTTCGCGGAATCTGGGCTCATCATCGCTTCCTCATAGTTCGTAGGTTCATCATGGTCTAGTTACATGACTTCCAGAACAGGATTACCCTACCACTCAGTGCGGATCTCACTCTGGTTTACCTCGAGATTTGGTAGTAACTTGATCTGAAGTTACATGATCATCATCATTAGCTTCCTCACAAATTGGTGTAGTAGTCACAGGAACAGATTTCTGTGATGAACTACTTTCCAATAAGGAAGAAGGTACAATTACCTCATCAAGTTCTACTTTCCTCCCACTCACTTCTTTCGAGAGAAACTCCTTCTCTAGAAAGGATCCATTTATTAGCAACGAATGTTTTGCCTTCGGATCTGTGATAGAAGGTGTACCCAACAATTTCCTTTGGGTATTCTATGAAGACGCATTTCTCCGATTTGGGTTTGAGCTTATCAGGATGAAACTTTTTCACATAAGCATCGCAGCCCCAAACTTTAAGAAACGACAACTTTGGTTTCTTGCTAAACCACATTTCATATAGTGTCGTCTCAGCGGTTTAGATGGTGCCCTATTTAACGTGAATGCAGCTGTCTCTAATGCATGATCCCAAAATGATATTGGTAAATCGGTAAGAAACATCATAGATTGTACTATATCCAATAAAATACGGTTATGACGTTCGGACACACCATTATGATGTGGTGTTCGGTGGCATGAATTTGTGAAACTATTCCACATTGTTTTAATTGAAGACCAAACTCAGTAACTCAAATATTTGTCTCCGCGATCGATCGTAGAAACCTTATTTTCTTGTCACGATGATTTTTCCTCTTCACTCTAAAATTCTTTGAACCTTTCAACTATTTCAGACTTATGTTTCATCAAGTAGATATACCCATATCTGCTCAAATCATCTGTGAAGGTCGAAAATAACGATACCCGCCATGAGCCTTAACACTCATTGGATCGCATACATCGATGTATTATTTCCAATAAGTCGGTTGCTCGCTCCATTTGTTTCGAGAACGGAGTCTTAGTCATCTTGCCCATGAGGCATGGTTCGCAAGCATCAAGTGATTCATAATCAAGTGATTCCAAAATCCCATCAGATGGAGTTTCTTCATGCGCTTTACACCAATATGACCTAAACGGCGGTGCCACAAATAAGTTGCACTATCATTATTAACTTTGCATCTTTTGGTTTCAATATTATGAATATGTGTATCACTACGATCGAGATCCAATGAACCATTTTCATTGGGTGTGTAACCATATAAGGTTTTATTCATGCAAATGTAACAACAGTTTATTCTCTTACTTAAATGAATAGCCGTATTGCAATAAACACGATCAAATCATATTCATGCTCAACGCAAACACCAAATAACATTTGTTTAGGTTCAACACTAATCCTCGAAAGTATAGGGAGTGTGCGATGATGATCATATCAATCTTGAAACTACTTTCAACACACATCGTCACTTCACCCTTAACTAGTTTACATTTATTCGCAACTCCGTTTGAGTTACTACTCTTAGCAACCGAACCAGTACCAAATACCGAGGGGTTGCTATAAACCCTAGTAAAGTACACATCAATAACATGTATATCAAATATACCTTTGTTTACTTTGCCATCCTTCTTATCCGCCAAATACTTGGGGTAGTTCGCTTCGATAGAACCAGTCCCTTTGCGGTAGAAGCACTTAGTCTCGTGCTTAGGTCCGACTTGGGCTTCTTCACTTGAGCAACAACTTGCTTGCCGTTCTTCTTGAAGTTCCCTTCTATCCCTTTGCCCTTTTCTTGAAACTAGTGGTCTTGTTAACCATCAACACTTGATGTTCTTTCTTGATTTCTACCTTCATCGATTTCATCATCATGAAAAACTCGGGAATCATTTTCATCACCCCTTGCATACTATAGTTCATCACGAAGTTCTACTAACTTGGTGATGGTGACTAGAGAATTCTGTCAATCACTATCTTATCTGGAAGATTAACTCCCACTTGATTCAAGCGATTGTAGTACTCAGACAATCTGAGCACATGCTCACTAGTTGAGCGATCCTCTCCATCTTTTAGCTATAGAACTTGTTGGAGACTTCATATCTCTCAACTCGGGTATTTGCTTGAAATATTAACTTCAACTCCTGGAACATCTCATATGGTCCATGACGTTCAAAACGTCTTTGAAGTCCTGATTCTAAGCCGTTAAGCATGGTGCACTTAAACTATCAAGTAGTCATCATATTGAGATAGCCAAACATTCACAACGTCTGCATCTGCTCCTGCAATAGGTCTGTCACCTAGCGGTGCATCAAGGACATAATTCTTCTGTGCAGCAATGAGGATAAACCTCAGATCACGGATCCAATCCACATCATTGCTACTAACATCTTTCAATACATTTTTCTCTAGGAACATATCAAAATAAACATATGAAAGCAACAACGCAAGCTATTGATCTTACAACATAATTTGCAAAATACTACCAGGACTAAGTTCATGATAAATTTAAGTTCAATTAATCATATTACTTAAGAACTCCCACTTAGACAGACATCTCTCTAGTCATCTAAGTGATCACGTGATCCAAATCAACTAAACCATAACCGATCATCACGTGAGATGGAGTAGTTTTCAATGGTGAACATCACTATGTTGATCATATCTACTATATGATTCACGCCGACCTTTCGGTCTCCGTGTTCGAGGCCATATCTGCATATGCTAGTCTCGTCAAGTTTAACTTGAGTATTCGGCGTGTGCAAAACTGGCTTGCACCCGTTGTAGATGGACGTGAGAGCTTATCACACCCGATCATCACGTGGTGTCCGGGCACGATTTAACTTTGGCAGCGGTGCATACTCGGGAGAACACTTCTTGATAATTAGTGACAGATCATCTTAAAATGCTACCGTCAATCAAAGCAAGAATAAGATGTATAATAGATAAACATCATATGCAATCAAAATATGTGACATGATATGGCCATGATCATCTTGCGCCTTTGATCTCCATCTCCAAAGTAATCACCATGATCTCTATCATCACCAAAGACGACACCATGATCTTCACCATCTTGATCTATATCAATGTGTCATCACATGGTTGTCTCACCAACTATTGCTCTTGCAACTATTGCTACCGTATAGCGATAAAGTAAAGCAATTATTTGGCACTTGCATCTTATGCAACAAAGAGACATCCATAGGGCTTCTGCCAGTTGCCGATAACTTCAACAAAACATGATCATCTCATACAACAACTTATATCTTATCACGTCTTGACCATATCACATCACAACATGCCCCGCAAAAACAAGTTAGACGTCCTCTACTTTGTTGTTGCAAATTTTACGTGGCTGCTACGGGCTGAGCAAGAACCGTTCTTACCTACGCATCAAAACCACAACGATAGTTTGTCAAGTTAGTGCTGTTTTAACCTTCACAAGGACCGGCGTAGCACACTCGGTTCAACTAAAGTTGGAGAAACCGACACCGCCAGCCACCTGTGTGCAAAGCACGTCGGTAGAACCAGTCTCGCGTAAGCGTCTGGCGTAATGTCGGTCCGGGCCGCTTCATCCAACAATACCGCTGAACCAAAGTATGACATGCTTTGTAAGCGGTATGACTTATATCGCCCACAACTCACTTGTGTTCTACTCGTGCATATAACATCAAACCATAAAACCTAGGCTCGGATGCCACTGTTGGGGAACGTAGTAATTTCAAAAAATTTCCTACGCACACGCAAGATCATGGTGATGCATAGCAACGAGAGGGGAGAGTGTTGTCTACGTACCCTCATAGACCGAAGCGGAAGCGTTGATGCAACGTAGAGGAAGTAGTCGTACGTCTTCCCGGTTCAACCGATCCAAGCACCATTACTCCGGCACCTCCGAGTTCTTGACACACGTACAGCTCGATGACGCACCCCGAACTCCGATCCAGCAAAGGTACGGGGAGGAGTTCCGTCAGCACGACGGCGTGGTGATGATCTTGATGTTCAACTGTCGCAGGGCTTCGCCTAAGCACCGCTACAATATGACCGAGGTGTAATATCGTGGAGGCGGGCACCGCACATGGCTAAGGAACGATCACGAAGATAACCTTGTGTGTCTATGGGGTAGCCCCTGCCCCCGTATATAAAGGAGTGGAGGAGGGGAGGGCCGGCCCTCTCTATGGCGCGCCCTAGGGGAGTCCTACTCCCACCGGGAGTAGGATTCCCCCTTTCCTAGTGCAACTAGGAACCCTTCCATGTAGTAGGAGTAGGAGAGAAGGAAAGGGAAGAGAGAAGGAGAAGGAAGGAAGGGGGCGCCCCCCTCCCTAGTCCAATTCGGACTAGTCCAAGGGGAGGGGTGCGGCCACCCTTTTGGCCCTTTCTCTCCTTTCCCATATGGCCCAATGAGGCCCAATACGAATTCCCGTAACTCTCCGGTACTCCGAAAAATACCTGAATCACTCGGAACCTTTCCGAACTCGGAATATAGTCGTCCAATATATCGATCTTTACGTCTCGACCATTTCGAGACTCCTCGTCATGTCCCCGATCTCATCCGGGACTCCGAACTCCTTCGGTACATCAAAACTCATAAACTCATAATATAACTGTTATCGAAACCTTAAGCGTGCGGACCCTACGGTTCGAGAACAATGTAGACATGACCGAGACACGTCTCCGGTCAATAACCAATAGCGGGACCTCGATGCCCATATTGGTTCCTACATATTCTACGAAGATCTTTATCGGTCAGACCGCATAACAACATCGTTGTTCCTTTGTCATCGGTATGTTACTTGCCCGAGATTCGATCGTCGGTATCCAATACCTAGTTCAATCTCGTTACCGCAAGGCTCTTTACTCGTTCCGTAATACATCATCTCACAACTAACTCATTAGTTGCAATGCTTGCAAGGCTTAAGTGATGTGCATTACCGAGAGGGCCCAGAGATACCTCTCCGACATTCGGAGTGACAAATCCTAATCTCGAAATCGCCAACCCAACAAGTACCTTTGAAGACACCAGAGAGCACCTTTATAATCACCCGATTCGTTGTGACGTTTGGTAGCACAGAAAGTGTTCCTCCGTAAACGGAGTTGCATAATCTCATAGTCATAGGAACATGTATAAGTCATGAAGAAAGCAATAGCAACATACTAAACGATCGGGTGCTAAGCTAACGGAATGGGTCATGTCAATCAGATCATTCAACTAATGATGTGATCCCGTTAATCAAATAACAACTCTTTGTCCATGTTAGGAAACATAACCATCTTTGATTAACAAGCTAGTCAAGTAGAGGCATACTAGTGACACTCTGTTTGTCTATATATTCACACATGTATTATGTTTCCGTTTAATACAATTCTAGCATGAATAATAAACATTTATCATGATATAAGGAAATAAATAATAACTTTATTATTGCCTCTAGGGCATATTTCCTTCACTAGATGCCTCTCTATCGCGACCACGGGGTGGTCGGTCTGCCGTATTGTGTGCTGGTGATGAACGTTTGTATTCTTCCTCCTCTAGTCGGGGGGAGCAACTTGCGTTTTGGGTAGCTCTTGGAGGGGCGTTCGAGTTCATACTCTTCGGTCACGAGGACCTCGGTCCATCTATCGGCCAGCAGGTCTTGATCAGCTTGAAGCTGTTGCTGCTTTTTCTTTAGGCTATTGCCGTGGCTACAGGCCTGCGTTTAAAACACTCTTGCTCGGCGGGATCCTCTGGCACAACGAATTCGTCGTTGTTGAGGCTTGCCTCGTCTCCGGAGGGAGGCATGTAGTTTTCATCCTCCTCGTCTGCCGCTCTCTCTCGAGGGCTGGCTTCCCCATCCTCCTGTGCTGAATCTTGCTGGAGGGGGTTGTCTTCGGCACTCTCTGGGGTGTTATTATCTCCGATGCCGGAATCTCCATTCTTACTGTGGCGGGATTTAGAGCGGCGCTGCTGACGTCGGCGCTTGGGCTGTTTCTTAGAAGAATCTGCCTCCGCTGCTTCTTCGCCGTCCCCATCCTTTGGGGTGTCCACCATGTATATGTCGTATGACGAGGTGGTCTTCGAGTGCCTCAGTGGCGCTGGTTCTTGATTGTCTCCGGCATTGTCGCCCATACCGTCGATGTCTTGGAGTCGTAGTCTAGCATGTCGGTTAGATCGCCGGCAAGGGCTACAAAGTGGGTGGTGGGTGGGCTTTGAATTTCTTCGTCGTCTGCATCCCAACCGTCCTGTCCGCAATCCGGCCAGGGTTCTCCTGATAATGAGAGATGCTTTAGCGAATTTAGTATGTCGCCAAAGGGTGAGTGCTGAAAGATGTCCGCGGTGGTGAACTCCATGACCGGCACCCAATCAGATTCGGTTGGCAGGGGCGCAGGAGGTTCGGAGTCCGGCAAGGAGTCCGGCGCCTCGGAGTCATGAGCTTTATAAGGGACAAGGTCAGTATTCGGCTCCATCGCCGTATAAGTTGCAGCTCCCGAGGCGGTGTCCAGCCACCTGTCCTCGATCTGCGCGGTCTGCTCCGAACTATGGGTCAGAGCGGACTCGTGTGCGGCCTCCAGGGCACCGTCCGGCGGCAGAGCTAAATCATGCCCATTCGTGACAGGCTGCACGCTTTCGGTGTGGCTCGAATCCGTCGAAGATCAAGTCTCCGCGACGTCGCCCGTGAAGTTTAGGCTTCAAACCTGACACGATGGCGGGGCATAGCTTCGATCTGCTCCGGATGGCTGCTTAATTGGCCGCAGCAAAGCCACCGAACACGAAGATCTGTCCAGGAGAAAATTCTCACCACAGACTGCGTTGTTGTTGGTTGAAGAAGCCATCAAGCCTATCGGTGGCGACACGAGGAACTCTCAATGAAAGCACCAATGTCGGTGTCAAAACCGGCGGATCTCGGTAGGGGTCCCGAATCTGTGCGTCTAGGCGGATGGTAACAGGAGACAAGGGACACGATGTTTTTACCCAGGTTCGGGCCCTCTCGATGGAGGTAAAACCCTACTCCTGCTTGATTGATGGTGATGATATGGGTAGTACAAGAGTGGATCTACCACGAGATCAACGAGGCTAAACCCTAGAAGCTAGCCTATGGTATGATTGTTGTAATGGTTGTGTGTCCTACGCACTAAAACCCTCCGGTTTATATAGACACCGGAGAGGGCTAGGGTTACACAGAGTCGGTTAAAATGGTAGGATATCTACATATCTGTATCGCCAAGCTTGCCTTCCACGCCAAGGAAAGTCCCATCCGGACACGGGACGAAGTCTTCAATCTTGTATCTTCATAGTCTTGGAGTCCGGCCGACGATGATAGTCCGGCTGTCGGGACACCCCCTAGTCCAGAACTCCCTCAACGACCATCAGTTATCAATATCTTCCATGATAAACATGCTAGTGGCGGTTCCCAAGCGAAAATGTAAAGGTTATGACTCCATTGGGAGATTTTGTTTGATTATTTGTAAGCTCTTTTCTTTTTGCAGTTTGGGACTGGGCATCCCTATTACCGCCCTTTTCTTGTGCGATGGTGAGTGAATAAACACTCGACCTGAGAATAACCCGCTTAGCATGGAAGATACCGACTACCTCCAGTCGTTCCATGAACGATCCAGGCACACAAAAGGATATTTATTTGAAGTTTTTAGAGTTGGCACATGCTAATTTACTTAGGACGGCAGGGTAATACCGCATATAGGTAGGTATGGTGGACTCATCTGGAATAACTCGGGTTTCAGGTTTTTGATGTACAAGCGGAGTTCCCACTTAGTACAGGCAAAGGCTAGCAACTAGGTTGAGAAGCGGCTAGCTAGAGAGCAACAACGGTCATGAACATGCATTATGCATAAGTAACATTGGATACTAGCATGAGTAGGATATGAACACCATGAACATAAATATCATAGATGCTATGTTGGTTTTGATTCAACTACATGCATGAACATGTGCCAAGTCAAGCCACTCGAACATTCAGAGGAGGATACCATATCATCATACTACATCACAATCATTTTAACGCAATGTTGATATCCAAGATAAGTCATTATTCACTCCTAGATACTTATGCATGGCATGCGAAACATAATCTCTAATTGTCATTACAAACATGTTTGTTCATAATAGGCTGAATGATGGATACTAGGTTAAACATATTTACAAAAACAGAACAAGTCGAGTTCATACCCGTTTCTCTCTGCCACGGACAGTTCATCTAATATCGTCATCATTGCCTTTCACTTGCACGACCGAACAATTTGAAATAATAATAGTGCAAGAGTGCCGTGGACTAAACTGGAATCTACAAACTTTTATTCAAGAGGAGAAGACAAGGTAATATTGGCTCTTTGTTAGATCAACAATAATGCAAATGAGAGCCACTCAACATTTTCATCGTGGTCTTCTCCTCGGTATGACTCGATAAAAGAAAAAGAAATTCAGAGAAACATACTAAAATATTTTTGGAGTTTTTGGTTTTTCGAAAGCAGGCAAACGAAAAAGGGAAAAGCAAAAACGAGAAAAACTATTTACACAGGAAAGCTCCCAACAAGTAAAAGAAGAACAAGAAAATCTTTTTGGGATTTATTTTTAGTATTACAACAATTTAAACTAGGAAGAAAATTCAAAAGGAAGCAAGAAACATATTTTTGGGATTTTCTCAAAGTTTTTCAAACACACAAGAAGAAAGCAAGAAAAATAATTTAAGCATGGAAGATACAATGAAAACGTGTGGACACCAACAACTGGAATGAAATGTGTGAAGATGAATGCAACGTCGGTGGGAATGCGTACTCCCCCAAGCTTAGGCTTTTGGCCTAACTTGGTAATAGCCAGTCGTAGAAGTCATGAGGTCCAATGTTGAAGTGCTAGGGAGCATGCACCATAGGTCCTACTGCTGAGGCTCCGCCTGTGCTACCGCTAGGTTGTTCTGGTAAGCGACAATGTCCTCAGGCATAGTCCTGTATCCGTTCTGCTTGCATTCATCTGGGATGAAGTCGGTGAGGCCGGCATTAGCAGCATATTGGTTGAACTCTTGGAGGACTCCAGCCTCTTCCATGAACGCATTATGTAGCCACTCGCACGGCCGTAGCTCCGCCAACCTCGGGGTATGGTGATCATTGTCAGATGACTACCCAATAACCCCTTGGAGTTCTTCTTGGAAGCAAACTCATCTTAAAGAAACTCATCTTTTCCAAGCAACAAATCCCCGAAACAGTTTCAGAAACGGAGCTTCACGCAAATAGATCAAAATCCACGGTTTCGGGAGCAAGAACATGAGAGAGAGTGATGTGATTTTTTTCTGGGTGAATGGAGTGATGTGGGAAGAATAAGTAAGTGAGGGGGCCCACATGGGGACCACAACCCACAAGGGCGCGCCTGGGGGTCCTGGCGCGCCTAGGTGGGTTGTGCCCACCTGGTGCACGTCTCTCTGATATTACTTGCACCAAAATTCAGAAATATTCAAGAAAAAATCATATCAGATTTTAGAGCATTCTAAGAACTTTTATTTTTGGATCATTTTTTATTGCACGGAAAACTCAGAAAACAGACAAAGCATGGCATTTTATTTTATTTAACTAATAAAACAGAAAACAAAAGGTAGGGATAGAAGGTAGTGCTTACTAAATTCATCAACTTCATACCTCTCAAAAATGATCCATTAATAAGGTTGATCAAGTCTTATTAACAACCACTTTCGATTAGCATGAAACCGAAGAACTTTCGTAAATCACTAAGTTACCTCAATGGGGATATGAATGTCCCCAACAAGAAGCATTTCATATTTCTTTTTAACAGTAGGTAGAGGTAGTTGAAAACTTCCAATAGTGATTGTCGGAGATTTTTCAATAACATTAATACCATTCACTTGGAGTTGTTTCTTCGGAAGTGCACCATATGCTCATTACCATTGATATGAAAAGTGACCTTGCTTTTATTGCAATCAATAATAGCCCCTGCAATATTCAAAAAGGGTCTACCAAGGATAATCAACATGTTGTCATCCTCGGGCATCTCAAGTATAACAAAGTCAGTCAAAATAGTAACATTAGCAACAACAACGGGCACATCCTCACAAATACCGATAGGTATGGCAGTTGATTTATCAGCCATTTGCAAAGATATTTCAGTAGGTGTGAGTTTATTCAAATCAAGTCTTTTATATAAAGAGAAATGCATAACTCTAACACCGGCTCCCAAATCACATAAAGCAGTTTTCACAAAGTTTCTTTTGATGGAGCAAGGTATAGTTACTATTCCCGGATCTCCAAGTTTTTTAGGTACTCCATCTTTAAAAGTATAATTAGCAAGCATAGTGGAGATTTCGGCTTCCTGTATTTTTGTCTTATTGGTGACGATGTCTTCATATACTTTGCATAAGGAGGCATTTTTAAGATATCAGTTAAGCGAGTTCGCACAAAAACTGGCCTCAACATTTCAGCAAAGCATTCAAATTCTTCATCATCTTTCTTTTTAGTTGACTTAGGTGGAAAGGGCATAGGCTTTTGAACCCATGGTTCTCTTTCCTTACCGTGTTTTCTAGCACAAACTCTCTTTTATCATATCTTTTATTCTTAGGTTGTGGGTTATCAAGATCAACAACTGGTTCTATATCAACATCATTATCTGGTTCTTTATCATTAGGTTGAGTGTCTTCATGAACCTCATCATTATCTTTTTCATTATTAGAAGGTGAGTGGTCATTACCAGATTGAGTTTCAGCATCAGAGATAGAAACTTCATTATCATTATCAGGAGGTTTTTCTATTTCAGGTTCACTAGAGGCAAGCAAAGTCCTATCATTTTTCTTCTTCTTTTTCTTTTTAGATGGACTAGGTGTAAAGTGGTATATTTCTTTGAGAGTCTTGTTCAATTCTCTTTTGGTGTCCCTTAGGATAAAGTGGTTCCTGAGTCATTTTACCTGCTCTAGTTGCTACTCTAACAGCAAAGTCACTTATATTACTGTTCATTTCATCAAGTAACTCTCTTTGAGATTTAGCAACTTGTTCTAATTGAGTTTGAACCATAGAGGCATGCTTTCCTACACCTCTGACATCATTTGAGATTCTAAATAACAAGTCACTTAAGCGAGTAATCTTATCAGAGTTGTATTTCAATTGTTTCATAACATTTGCATTGAAGTGATCTTGCTTTCTATTGTAATTATTAAACTCATAAAGGCATTGGCTAGGATGTTTATTATGAGGATCATCACTATCATTGAATTTCATTAAATATTTTACCTCTACCACCTTAGGTGGTGGTGCTTCAAGCCCATGTATTTCTTCGATAGATGGTAAATTTTTAACATCCTCGACCTTAATACCTTTTTCCTTCATAGATTTCTTTGCCTCTTGCATATCTTCAGGACTGAGATATAAGATACCCCTCTTCTTCGGAGTGGGTTTAATAGGTGTTTCAGGAGGAGTCCAATCATCATAATTTTTCAATATGTTATTCAATAATTCTTCAGCTTGCCCAATAGTTCGTTCCCTGAAAACACAACCAGGGCATCTATCTAGGAAGTCCCTAGAAGTATCGGTTAGTCCATTATAGAAGATATTAAGTATTTCACTTTTTTAAAGAGGATGATCAGGCAAAGCATTAAGCAATTGGAGAAGCCTCCCCCAAGCTTGTGGGAGACATTCTTCTTCAATTTGCACAAAGTTAAATATTTCCTGCAATGCAGCTTGTTTCTTATGAGCAGGGAAATATTTTTCAGAGAAGTAATAAATCATATCCTGGGGACTACGCACACAACCAGGAGCAAGAGTATTGTACCAAGCTTTAGCATCACCCTTTAATGAGAACAGAAATAAACTGAGAATATAATAATAGTGAATCTTCTCATCATGAGCAAACAGGGTGGCTATGTCATTCAACTTAGTAAGATGTGCCACAACAGTTTTAGTTTCATAACCATGGAAAGGATCAGATTCAACCAAAGTGATTAACTCTGGGTCGATAGAGAATTCATAATCCTTATCATCAATAAAAATAGGTGAAGTAGCAAACTCAGGATCACATTTTATTTTAGCATTCAGCGATCTTTCTTTATACTTGCATAATAGTTTCTCTAGATCATCTCTATCCTTACAAGCAAGAATATCTTTAGTTGCCTCCTCACTCATAGTATAACCTTCTGGTACCTTTGGCAATTCATATCTAGGAGGACTAGTTCTAGTAGATGTTTCAAGATTTCAGTTTCAAGTTCATCATCAGATTCAACAATATCATGTTGTCTTACTCTAGCAATTTGTTCATCAAGAAATTCACCTAGTGGCACATCATCATCAAGCAAGGTACTAGCATCAACATGAGTAGAATTCACAGTAGAAGTAGCATCATCAATAACTTGCGACATATCAGCATTGATAGCATGTGGTGGTGTTGCAAATTTACTTATAACAGAAGGTGAATCTAAAGCAGAACTGGATGGCTGTTCCTTACCCCCCTCGTCTTAGAGGGAAAAATCTTAGTCTTAACATCCTTGAGATTCTTCATAGTGATAATATGATAATAATCCCAAATAACTCAACAAATATAGCTATGCTCCCCGGCAACGGTGCCAGAAAAAGGTCTTGATAAACCACAAGTATATGGGATCACAACAGTTTTGAGGGTAGAGTATTCAACCCAAATTTATAGATTCAACACAAGGGGAGCCAAAGAATATTTGAAGGTATTAGCAGATGAGTTTTCAATTCAACTACACCCGGAGATTAATTATCTACAGCAAAGTGATTAGTAGCACAGTAGTATGATAGTTTTGACGATAGCGCAGAGTAACGTAATAAAATAATAATAAAGATGATAGCAGTGATTTCAGACGATAACGATAGCAGTAGCAATAGTAGTAACTTAGCAAGAACAATATAAGATAAATTCGTAGGCATTGGATCAGTGACTCATTGGATGATATTCATCATGAGACAATTATAACCTAGGGCGATATGTCACTAGCTCCAGTTCATAAATATAATGTAGGCATGTATTCCATAAATAGTCATACGTGCTTATGGAAAGAACTTGCATGACATCTTTTGTCCTACCATCCCATGGCAGTGGGGTCCTATTGTAAACTAAGGTATATTAAGGCCTTCTTTTAATAGAGAACCGGAACAAAGCATTAACACACGGTGAATACATGAACTCCTCAAACTACGATCATCACCGGGAGTGGTCCCGACTATTGTCACTTCGGGGTTGCCGGATCATAACATGTAGTAGGTGACTATAACTTGCAAGATCGGATATAGAACATGGATATAAAGGTGATAACATAAACGCTTCAGATCTGAAATCATGGCACCCCGGCCCAAAGTGACAAGCATTAAGCATGGCAAATTCATAGCAACATCAATCTCAGAACATAGTGGATACTAGGGATCAGGCCCTAACAAAACTAACTCGATTACATGATAAATCTCATCCAACTCCTCACCGACCAGCGATCCTACGAAGGAATTACTCACTCCCGGTGGGAAGAATCATGGAATTGGCGATGGAGATGTGTTGGTGATGACGAAGATCGAAGATCCCCCTCTTCGGAGCCCCAAACGGACTCCAGATATGGCCTCCCGATGAAGAACAGGAGACAGCGGCGGCTCCGTCTTGTGAAACGCGATAATTCTTTCTTCCTGATTTTTTCTAGAATAATGGGATTTTATAGCGTCATTTTTAGGGTCAGCGGGGCCACCAGGTGGGCAACACCCACCAGGGCGCGCCCTGCTGGGTTGTGCCCACCCAGGTGCCCCCCTTAGGTACCTCTTGGCTCCAGAAATTATCTTTATTGATATAAACAATCCTCGCAAAGTTTTGTTCCTTTCCGAGAACTTTTATTTCTGCACAAAAAACAACACCATGGTAGTTATGCTAAAAACAACGTCAGACCGAGGTTAGTTTCATTCAAATCATGCAAATTAGAGTCCAAAATGTAACAGCCTGGATTTTGGCCATTTTCTTTTTCTTTTGATTTATTTGATTTTTGCTCTGTTCTTTTTTTGGAGTGGTTCTGTGGCCTTGTCACCTGGGAAATCATCCTCATTCCTCCTCCCAAGTGGCTCATCATTCTCAAAATCTTACCAAGATCATGTCACTTCACTCCTTGACCAAACCCTAAAATCTTTTTCTAGGGAATATTCCTTTTTCATTAAAGGAATAACCCTATCCGCCCTAGGTTGTGAAGCAACCTATATTCCTGTCCATACAAAAATCCCCAAATAATTCTCATAATTCGTTTGGGTCATATATAGCTCAAATATTCCCAAACATTGCCTTGGCCAGTTCAAAAATAATTCTCCAATATTCCTTTTTCTATTCTGCCCTAAATGGCACTTTATGAAGGAAGTGTCATTTATATTTGTCCTAGTGGATTCCAACATTTTGGGGAATGTTTATATGTCCAAATAATTGCTCCATGCACAAGTTCAAATTTATTTTCCTGGCCAATCTTCCTCAGTGAATTTTCAAAGTTTCTGTCAGACTGAAGGCTTTGTGAAGGAACTACTAGCTAGGAGTATCCAAATAAGTTGAAATTCTGCACACTCCTTAATGTGCTCATATTAAACCCCTCTACCCATTTTCATCCCCATCCAATCAACTATGTGAGCACAGGACCAAATCTTTGATTCTGGCAATAGTTTCAGGTTGTGAAGAAAGTATATTTTATATTGCTTCAAAAATCTTGATAAATTACCAGCTCATCCTTATACCATAAAACTTCTCTCCACCCAATTTGGCATCATTTCATCAATCCATTTGACCACCAAAATTATTCCAAGTTTCTGTCCAGAGGAGATGTTTGTGAAGCAAGTACTAGTTTGGTTTTGCTAAATGGTGTGAGACTTTTTGAGAATCTTCATAAGACCAAATGACTCTGCCTTGCCCAATATGAGCTCAAGTTGACACTCCATGTGAGTGCACCATCATGATCTAGTTTCTGGACCATTTTGGTCAGTTGTGAAGCTACTGCAGTAAATCTTGATCCATTTCTCCTCAAACTTACTAGGATGAAAGTCCTTCTTTACCTCAACCTCTCAGACAACTCCATTGCTCCCAAAACCCTTCTTGTTGATCACCAGTACTCACCCAAGTTTACTGCAGCAAACTTCAGGGGGTGATTACCATTTAAACGTAGCAGTGTTAACCAAACTACCACCATAGATGAAACCACCCTTCGAAGGACTTACCACTAGACAACATTGGCCAGCCATTTGGCTCTTCTTGATTCCAGTCTGCACGGTGACCACCGCTTTGGCATGCAATGGACGCGCCCAGAATGAATTCTTGCTCGGGCCCGTCCCCCTCTCCTCGGCTTCGCGCTTGTGAGGATGTCCAGTAGATAGCCCGCGTCGTTGCCGTCCTCCTGGACCTCTCTCCCCCTTCGTCCGATTCCTCGTCGGCGCTTGTCGCCGCGCGCCCACGGGTGAGCAGTGTCGACATGCATTAATGGCGCTTGGCTGCTTCCCTCCCCTCGACCTCTTCTACCCGTGAGCTCTTCAGCTCGTCCGCATCTCCTTCGTCGCCTTCCCCGTTCCCCCCGTGCTCGCTGGCCGTCGCCAGAGCCCGGCGGCACCCGAGGCCGTGCCCCTCGCCCCGCCTATAAATGGCCTCCCCCGAGCCCTTCTAGCTCACCAGAAGCCTCCCCGCACTCCTCTATCCCTCCCTAGCCTCTGCCTCTCCACTGAGCTCCAGGAGCTCCCGAGCCCCCAATGGCCGCCATGGCCTCCGCCTCTGCCCCTCCTCAATTCGGTCGAACCGTGCCTCCTCTCTATGTTCTGCCACCACCAGTAGATCCCTACCACTCCAGCGACCATCCCCAGGTCCTCTCCCCCTCGCCGGAGCTCCATTTTCCGCGAGCCCAACTCCACGCGAAGCCCTCCTCCGCCGTGTCCAAGGACCCACCTCTCCCGGTGATCCTCGGCGGGTGTGACCTGTCTGGGTGGATCCGCCTAGTCGCGCTGATCACGCCGGTAGGTCGCACGCCGCGGGAGGTGGCCGGAGCCACCGGCAAGCCTCGCCGGAGCTCGCCCCGTCCTTTGCTCCGTCGGGCGAGCACGAGGAGAAGAAGTAGACGGCACCCCTCCCTGCCAGCTGGCCGTGGGCCCCTCCAGTCAGTGGCTGCGGCGTTGACCCCGCCCGATCCAGCTGGATAAGTGGCGTGCCCCGCCTGTAAGCCACACGCGTTGACCATCCCCACCGCGTCAGATAAGTGAAAGCGTATTTTGGTTTTACGTTTTCACTGACCGAAAGCGTGTTCCTAACTTTGCGTTTCTGCCTTATCCACTCAGGGACTTGTTTGTGATGAAAAGTTTACAGAAAAGTCCCTAAACTTCAACCCTCCATAACTTTTTATCTGTAACCCCAAATGAGGTGATTCCAAAGCCTACTTCTTTGTTTCGTCGAGCCTGTTATGTTGTTCATGCTTTCACTATGGTTTGACACTGTGAAAATGACCATTATGCCCTTGCCCTTATTCAGCCCCCTCTAAGAGAGTACATTTTCTGGCGATTCGTTCCGCGAGTTTCTCGCACTTCTCCTCGGTGATTTCTGCCACCCCAGGCAAGACACAATACCCACTTGCATGATAGTCATGCTGTAGCCATGGTTTCAATTTGAATCTTTATTAAATGTTTGCTTGTTTAAAAGATGGTTATCGTTGTTCCGGTGATGTTTAGATTTGCATGTTCACTTTTGTGCTATGTTGTCTTGTGCTCTATTATCATGTTCTACCTGCTAGTATTTTCTTTCATATATTTATGCTTGCTAGTAGTACATGTTGAGGTACTGGTGATGTTCATGCTAGTCAGTATGCCATGCTTAGTGGATATGATTCATTGTTGATATGGTGGATAGTTATGTGATACCCTCATGATGATGTTGATATCGTGTTCATGCATTGTAATTGGCATCATGTTATTTTATTATGACTCAGCATATTTGCATTCAAGTTTAACCGGATTAAATTGAACTTGAACAACTGTTGGCTGAGTCATGGTGCCGCTGAATCGAGCTGACCAGTGCAACCACATTTGCCGGAATGGGACGAGCCTAATGCGGTCTATTGTAGTGCCTCTCGCCGGTGCCTCCAACTAGGGAAGGTTATGGGCGTGCTGTACCCTGGACCGGTAAGCAGGCATAACCTTGTGAGCCCGTTGTTATGTTTTTGCGTGCGGGTCCTAGTGTGGATCGGGCCACGACGGTGGTCGTTGTGTCTTGTGGTAGACATGGGCCACCCATGACTTAGCCCAAAGGGGGAGTGAGTCGGAGTGGCCGGGAGAGTGTCATGGCATTAGGTCGGTTTTGTCGGAATGCCTTTTGTCCACCCGAATGGGAGTGCGAGGCCATGGGTTCCGTAGTGTGGGTATAGTGTACTAACCTCTGTAGAGTGTATATTAAATCTATCGATAGCCGCGCCCGCGGATAAGGGCCTAGTTCAAAAGTAGGTCACACCGCGAGTCAACAGTAATAAGAATAACTTGATTAATGACAACCCATGGTTGTGATTGCCGTAAGGATCATAGGCCAAGTATTGGTCGTGGTTGTGATCGCCGTAAGGATCACGGGCCAAGTGTTGGTTGTGGTTGTGATTGCCGTAAGGATCACAGTTTGAGGCCAAGTATTGGTCGTGGTTGTGATCGCCGTAAGGATCACGGGCCAAGTGTTGGTCGTGGTTGTGATCGCCGTAAGGATCACGGTTTGAGGCCAAGTATTGGTCGTGGTTGTGATCGCCGTAAGGATCACAGGCCAAGTGTTGGTCGTGGTTGTAATCGCCATAAGGATCACGGTTTGAGGCCAAGTGTTGGTCGTGGTTGTGATCACCGTAAGGATCATGGTGGTATCGAGGATACCGAGTTGTTGGATATTCGTGATGTTGTGCGAGAATCGTGGATAAAGGTCAAGCTCCTTGTGATCATTTAATGATTACTACAGTATTGTTTATACCAAGCTTGATTTGATCCTGAGACGATCGTGTGATGTCCGAGGTTGGTAAGTGATGCATGTGTTGGTTACGAGGTAACCCGAGCAGAATAAGTGGTGCATATAGTTGTTGGAAATATGCCCTAAAGGCAATAATAAAAGTATTATTATATTTCCTTGCTTCATGATAATTGTCTTTTATTCATGCTATAACTGTATTATCCGGAAATCGTAATACCCGTGTGAATACATAGACCACAATATGTCCCTAGTAAGCCTCTAGTTGACTAGCTCATTGTGATCAACAGATAGTCATGGTTTCCTGGCTATGGACATTGGATGTCGTTGATAACGGGATCACATCATTAGGAGAATGATGTGATGGACAAGACCCAATCCTAAGCATAGCACAAAGATCGTATAGTTCGTTTGCTAGAGCTTTCACTACAAGAAATATGTCAACTTATGACCTTCTGTCAGTGACCCTCGAAGAATTGGTCATAAATTTATGACCATTTCAGACCAATTGGTCAAAAGCTGTTCGGGGGGCTCCAAACCCTAAACCATTGCGACCATTTTGGTCGGAAAGGTCGTAATTTCCTCACACGAAAAGGTCATAAAGCAAACAGCGCTAGTCCGCTGCCTTATTTCTAGTTGTTAACGACCAATATAGATGGTCATAGCTTTGTAAATTGTGGTGGGTTGCTATGACTAGGCGCCACCTCATCGGTTTTTGCCTATGTGTCATGTCCATGTGGCAGTTTTTGCCCTAGGTTGTGAAGCAACCTATATTTCTATCATTCCCAAAATTCCCAAAAAATCTCATAAATTCTTTCGGTCATATCTTCGTCAAATATGTAAAAACCTTCCTTGCCTAGTTCAAAAATAATTCAAAAATATTCATTTTCCTATTCATTCGTGAGTAACAGTTTGTGAAGGAAGTACCACTTTGGCATGTCCAAATAGTATCCATTTTCTACAGTGCTTTCCTATGCCCAAATAACCATCCTCCACCAAATTCCATCTCAATCCATTCATTATTTTGAGCCGAGCTTCAACATTCAGTATTTATGTCCAGTGTGGTGGTTTGCAAAGCAAGTACCACCTAGGCTCCTCCTTTTGAGCTGAAAATTTGTGAAAACGGTCTTCTTAGTAACTGATCATCCTCAGCCAAAACTCACGCCCATTAGCCATGTACATTTTCCGTGCGCTAATCAAACACTTGGCTGCTAATTCATGTTTGAGCATCGATTGGTCTCCTCGTGAGAATCTTATGTTGTAATTTTCTTCCTAGCACCAACCTGGGAGTGCCCAACCCACTAGACATGCCTAGGCCGCCTGAACACATGGCAACGCCACGGTCACGCGGTGACCACGCCATGGCATGCGAAGCATCTTGAGTTCTGGCAGCTCTAGAGTTGGGGCCCTCGGCCACCGCCCAAACCTCGACGTATCGCCACCAAACCATGTATTTATGATTAAATATGTCCTTATGTAACTAGAAATGATTTTTGGGAAAAATAAATAGCAAACTATGAGGCAGCTGCAGTTCAAATTTGACCCGCTTCAAATTAATCGGCAGAAATTTGTCTTTTCACGAGAGGTGGATCAAAAATTTTACACCAGACCATTTTGTCAATTGTGCATTAAATATGGCCTAGTATTTTATAAAAATGATTTGGTCCAATTTTGCAACAATTATTTGGTAGTTCCTTCACAAAAAACCTCCTTTGGGGCACTCGAAAAATGGAAAATGGTTTTTCGTCCAACGAAAATGAAAACTTCCTTAGGCAACATTGTTTGCCATTCCAATATGCACCCTTGTGCACAATATGAGATCATTTGAACAAACTATGCCATGAATGTGGCCATAAGATTGATCATTTGGCTTGAAAGCCATGAATCTTCACATTGATAGCTCATTTCGAGAACACTTTTTAAAATAATTACCGTATTACAAGTTTATTATTTTTCCTGGAAACTTGGTCACATATAATGACACAATGTGAAGGTTTTCCAATTTTTGATTTTTTTGAATTTTTATGCCTGTTTCAAAATGCGGTCAAAACGGCGGGCTTGACTGCTCCTAGCTAGTGGTTGAATCTTGGAATTTTTTGGTGTTTCTATGATTAAATAGATACTTATGTACCTAGAAATGATTTTTGGAAAAATAAAGAGCAAACAATGAGGCAGCTGCAATTCAAATTTGACCTGTTTCGGTGAATCGATTTACAATTTGTCTTTTTCATCAGAGGTGGATCAAAACTTTTTGCACCCAACCATTTTGTCAATTGTGCATTATATATGGCCTAGTATTTTATAAAATTGATTTGGTCCATTTGTGCAACAATTATTTGGTAGTTCCTTCACAAAAAAACCTCATTTTGGGCACTCGAAAAATGAAAAATGAATTTTCCGTGCAAAGAAAATGAAAACTTCCTTAGGAAACATTGTTTGAATTCCAAGATGCACCCTTGTGCACAATATTAGATCATTTGAACAAACTATGCCATGAATGTGGCCATAAGATTGATCATTTGGCTTGAAAGCCATTGATCTCCACACATGATAGCTCGTTTACGAGAACACTTTTTAAAATAATTACCGTACACAAGTTTATTATTTTTCCTGGAAACTTGGTCACATATAATGACACAATGCGAAGGTTTCCCAATTTTTTGATTTTTTTTGAATTTTTTATACCCGTTTCAAAATGCGGTCAAAACGGCGGGAATGATCGTTCCTAGCTAGTGGTTGAATCTTGGAATTTTTTTGGTGTTTCTATGATTAAATAGGTCATTATGTAACTAGAAATGATTTTTGAAAAAAATAAATAGCAAACTATGAGGCAGCTGCAGTTCAAATTTGACCCGCTTCCAACTGAATCGGCGGAAATTTGTCTTTTTCACGAGAGGTGGATAAAAAAATTTTACACCCAACCATTTTGTCAATTGTGCATTAAATATGGCCTAGTATTTTATAAAAATGATTCGGTCCAATTTTGCAACAATTATTTGGTAGTTCCTTCACAAAAAAACCTCCTTTCGGGCACTCGAAAAATGGAAAATGGTTTTTTCGCACAACGAAAATGAAAATTTCCTTAGGCAACATTGTTTGCCATTCCAATATGCACCCTTGTGCACAATATGAGATCATTTTAACAAACTATGCCATGAATGTGGCCATAAGATTGATCATTTGGCTTGAAAGCCATTGATCTCCACACATGATAGCTCGCTTTTGAGAACACTTTTAAAAATAATTGCCGTACACAAGTTTGTTATTTTTCCTAGGAACTTGGCCACATATGATGACACAATGCGAAGGTTTCCCAATTTTTTGATTTTTTTTGAATTTTTTATACCTGTTTCAAAATGCGGTCAAAACGGCGGGAATGACCGTTCCTAGCTAGTGGTTGAATCTTGGAATTTTTTGGTGTTTCTCTGATTAAATAGATACTTATGTACCTAGAAATGATTTTTGGAAAAAATAAAGAGCAAACTATAAGGTAGCTACAGTTCAAATTTGACTCGCTTCCAGCTGAATCGGCGGGAATTTGTCTTTTTCACGAGAGGTGGATCAAGTTTTTTTACACCCAACCATTTGGTCAAATGTGCATTAAATATGGCCTAGTATTTTAGAAAAATGATTTGGTACAATTTTGCAAGAAACATATGGTAGGTCCTTCACAAAAAAAACACATTTTGGTCACTCGAAAAAATAAAAATGGTTCTTTTGAGCAAAGAAAATGAAAACCTCCCAAATAAACATTGTTTGTCATGCCTAAATACACACATTTACAAAATATTAGTTTATTTGAACTAACTATAAGAGGTTAAATGTTTGCTGAATAAGAGGGTACAAACTATAAGAGAAAAACAAAAATGCTTAATTCGATTGGTGGAACCAGGTTGTGGCATGGATCGGTGACATGGCAAACATCTGTCCATCCATCCATCCATCCATCCGTTCGTCCATCCACCCCTCCGCTCTCTCAGCTAACCCTAGCGCTCGCAGATCCCTCCCTTGCCGCCACCCGCCCCTCCCCTCGCAGATCCCCTCCCTCCTTCCCCTCCCTCCTTCCCCTCCGGCAAGATCGCCGCTACTCCTCCCTCCTACCCCTCCGGCAAGATTGCCGTGCTCTGCTCCTCCCTAGTTCCCCTCCGACAAGATCCCACATCCATTGATCCATCCTCAACCGGAACCCCTCTCCCGATGCCAGATCCAATCCTCCTCCCTCCCTCCTTGCCCCGGCTGCCTGCTCCCTCCCTTCCAGATCGCCGCCACCACCTCCTCCTCCTCCCTCGCCCGGTTCCTGCTCCGCCGAGGCCGCCGCCGGAGATCCGACTTGCCGACGGAATGGGGCCGGATCCACCACGCCCGAAGCGCCCATCCTCGCCGAGAGGGACGACTACATCCTGGCCTCCGCTTCCCCCCCACCGGATCCCGATGAGGATGTCCATGTCGTTGTCCTCGCCGCCGCCAGCGCCGCCATGCCAGCGCCGCCAGGCCCGCACCAAAGCCGGGCCGTGGTATGCGATGTCGGACCTCAGCCTTCGCGACCACCATTTCACCGTCCCGCCGACCACTCCTCCCCCGTGCCGCACATCACCGTCTTTGTCCGCGAGGTCGCCCCAGTACGTCCGCACCGACCCGCATCCGCTCTGGCGACGGCTTCCGTGTTCTCACCTTTTCCCTCACTCTCTGCAGTGGCTTTCTCCGTGCCGTCGCCGGCTTGGACCGCCGTCGAGTTCCGTAATCCAGTGCGTGTCTGAATCGTGTTTTGGTGTGCTATTAGTTACGATGATAACACAATTGCGATTGGTTTGGGGCGGGGAGCAGTGCAGGAAGATTTCGATAGCGCTAGCTGGACTGGACCGTGTCCTCGTGCTATACATCCGATTGCACATGTTAGCTACTACTATCACTTGCAGATAGACACACATACTAGTCGCAGTACATGCACATTCAGTAAATTCTTCAGTGTTCTTGGCTTCTTAGTACATGCACATTCACATTTATTGTATCTGAATTGTATCAACTTGCCAGTTAGCTAATTACTAAAATCATATGCACATAACTATGTGAAGTTGATGTTCAACCATTACATGTGATAACTAGGAAGCATATTTTTATCAGTGGACTGCTATTTCTTTTCTTGCTTCTGTTTGCAAAATTAGGCGATCATGGTAGCCTTGTTTTCTTTAGTGTTAAAAAAAGTACTAGGCTGCAGTTTTTTAGTGTGTCATCTTTATATGTGTCTTTCGAGTGAACAAACTATGCTAAAGGTAGATCAGGACTTTCATCTGAAGTGGAATTCTATCTTGGGTCTGATCTTTTGAATGAAAAGTTTTAGTTAGAAATACACTGCTTTCTATCTGAAGGGGTGTATAGCTGTGTTGTATGACGTTGTTACTTTTTGATGTATAAAATTTTGGTAGGTATTCTAGGCTGATGATTGTTGGGACTCTAATAGTTATTGAATAGATTTGCTAGCAACAAGGTGCCAGGCACAATTTACTGGTTATCAGAAGACTATAGTTGTGTTATTGTGATATTCAATTTATAGAATTGACTACGCTTTTGTTTTTGCTTGAGTAAACCAAGGTTTTGCTCATGGCTCGTTTCTAAGCATCGCTCAGTAAGTCCATTTGGAGGAAAGGCTCCTAGGAAGCAGCTAGCCACCAAGGTTTGTGACTACAATATTGATAGTTTACCTATGCCATGTCTTTATTTATGGTTTAGGTAAATTGAACTGGGTATAATTTGAACCTCAACCTTCATTGCCAGCTTATGACCAGATATCCTACTGTTGTATATGGACTATCATGGTATTATTATTAATTTGACCATGTGCTCTACTTTGCTTTTTGATAGGCTGCCCGTAAGTCTGCTCCCACAACTGGAGGAGTGAAGAAGCCTCACCATTACCGCCCTGGAACTGTTGCTCTTCGTTCATGTTTTTAGTGATTGCTTTAATTTGAACTGTCTGCTTTTGCTGCTGTTTTTAGTGATTGTTTGGAACTGCTAGCTCTAATTTAACTTACTTCTCGTTCCCCTGTTTCTGCTGTCAGTATTCCCATGGCAATTTAGGTAACTATAGTAATACTGTACAAGAAACATCATTGCATTACAAGTTGGGTTTGAATCTACTTGTGAGCAACTGGGTGCGCCCATTCTAGAAATATGATATGTAGATTTGTTTCACAGAACTGATATAAAGGCATCTCAAGTTACTTAATAGTTCCTTCTCACAGGAAAACAATGCTACTGTGAGTACAGAAACCAATCTTGGTGCTTTCCTATTTGCATGTAGCCCCCTCGCTCGCGTCTCGTTCTTCTTGCTCCTCGCTATTTTCTGCTGCTCGCTGCCGCATACTCTCGCTGCTCGCCAGATGCGCAGTACTCACTTCTTCTTTGCTACTCTTGCCGCTGCTGCTGATGCTACTCGATATGGAATTCATTTTGAATTTGGTGCGAGTGTACCATCATCACAAATTCTTTGAGTTAGCCGATTAGGTAGTAGTACATGACAATGAAACGCCTCAAAAGTATTTACGTGTTTGATGCATGGCCTATCTTACTTCGTGCTTATACATTCTGCTCGTACCTAACTTATATTGAAGCTGACTATTCTAACCATCATTAAGTGCACAAGTTTTCGGGATAATTCGCAACTACATTAAAAATTTCTAGTGGGAGTTATACATGTTTTCTCATGATAGATTGATCTAGACCAAACATGATTTTGCATCCCGTTTTCCGTCGACAAATATACAAGTTATACAAGTTATATCAGCAACTTACTATATGTGTTAGAGAAATCGGTGTTGATTTATTTGTTGTACTTTTTTCTTTCTAATTTTTTCATGAGAGCAAACTGGTGTAGCTAGCTTGACTATGCAACCATGAATCAGGAAGTAGCATATTCGGTTTTGCTAATAGAAAATAAATGTATTAAAAACTTTAAAAACTGCATAATAAGTGCTTGTTCATGTTTGGTTTTCTCTAAACTTTGTTTGTATGATTGAGGGCAAATTTACTTGGTTCCTTTCTCTAAATTGTGCTTGGAACATTCATTTTTATGATCTAAAATTGCCTTCCTGTGATGATGCAGGTGCCCAGTTTGTGCTCGCTACCGAAGGAGCTCCATGTTGAAGAAGATTGAAGAGCACCACGGTTAACACCAGGGCAGCTTGTAGAGCTTGTATATGTATAGAGCTTGTAAATGTATCACGTGTAGAGCTTGTAGAGCTTGTATATGTTAGAGCTTATTATGTGTAGAGCTTGTAAAGTATATGTTATTTGTACAATAGGAGCTCAGATCTTGAATCACTGATAATATTTGGAGTATTATGTGTGTGTTTTGTTTGTGCCAATTTAAATACTGGTTATTTATTTACTGTTAGATTGAAATATGAAGAATAAGAACTTGCTAGCTGGGACCCACGTACCTGAACCTGACATCTGGGACCCATTTGACTAGTGGACCTTTTTTATATTACAAAAAAACTAAAACTTTCTAGCAGAAAAGGCCACGGCCCCAAAATGAGAAGGCTTAATTGTTGGGCTTGGCCCATCTACCTAGCCAAAATTAATATGAGAAAAAAACACAAATAGGCCGAATTGTTGGGCTAGGCCCATGTAGAAAATCGAATTGGACCGGGCTGAATCTTGTGCCACATCAGCTTGCCACGCTGGATGCCTACGTGGCCTGGGGAGGTTGCTAGTGACCAAAACGCCACAGTAGGAATATTTTGGTCGTAAACGTCCACGACCTTCTCATAGAGAATGTCGCTATAGTCAGTTAATGACCCTCAGCTTTTGACCTTATGTTTTTGGTCACAAAAAGGTCACTAATTGAAAACAGTGACCTTTTAGTGACCAATAGTGGTGGTCACAAGTTGACATATTTCTTGTAGTGTTTTCCAATGTCAAGTATCTCTTCCTTAGACCATGAGATCGCGTAACTCCCGGATACCGTAGGAGTGCTTTGGGTGTATCAAACGTCACAATGTAACTGGGTGACTATAAAGGTGCACTACAGGTATCTCCGAAAGTGTCTTTTGGGTTGACACGGATCGAGACTGGGATTTGTCACTCCGTGTAAATGGAGAGGTATCTCTGGGCCCACTCGGTAGGACATCATCATAATGTGCACAATGTGACCAAGGGGTTGATCACGGGATGATGTGTTGCGGAATGAGTAAAGAGACTTGCCGGTAACGAGATTGAACAAGGTATCGGCATACCGACGATCGAATCTCGGGCAAGTAAAATACCGCTAGACAAAGGGAATTGTATACGGGATCGACTGAGTCCTTGACATCGTGGTTCATCCGATGAGTTCATCGTGGAACATGTGGGAGCCAACATGGGTATCCAGATCCCGCTGTTGGTTATTGATCGGAGAACGTCTCGATCATGTCTACATGTCTCCCGAACCCGTAGGGTCTACACACTTAAGGTTCGATGACGCTAGGGTTATAAAGGAAGTTTGTATGTGGTTACTTGAATGTTGTTCGACTCCGGATGAGATCCCTGACGTCACGAGGAGTTCGGAATGGTCCGGAGGTAAAGATTTATATATGGGAAGTCCTATTTTGGCCATCGGAAAATGTTCGGGATTTTTCGGTATTGTACCGGGAAGGTTCTAGAAGGTTCTGGAGTGGGGCCCACCTGCATGGGGGACCCACATGAACGTGGGTAGTGGGGGCAAGGCCCCACACCCCTGGTCAAGGCGCACCAAGATCCCCCCTTAGAAGGAATAAGATCATATCCCGAAGGGATAAGATCAAGATCCCTAAAAAAGGGGGATAACAATCGGTGGGGAAGGAAATGATGGAATTTCTTTCCTCCCACCTTTGCCAACGCCCCAATGGACTTGGAGGGCAAGAAATCAGCCCCCTTCACCCCTATGTATAGTGGAGAGGCGCATGGGAGCGTCACACGAAGTTCTGGCGCAGCCCTCCCCCTCTCCCAAGTCCTCCTCCTCTCCCGCGGTGCTTGGCGGCCCCTGCAGATTGCCACGCCTCCACCACCACCACCACACGTCGTGCTGCTGCTGGATGGAGTCTTCCTCAACCTCTCCTCTCTCCTTGCTGGATCAAGGCATGGGAGACGCCATCGGGCTGTACGCGTGTTGAACGCGGAGGTGCCGTCCGCTCGCACTAGGATCTCCTGTGATTTGGATCACGACGAGTGCGACTCCTCAACCCGTTCTCTTGAACGCTTCCGCTTAGCGATCTACAAGGGTATGTAGATGCACTCTCCTTCCCTCGTTGCTGGTTTCTCCATAGATAGATCTTGGTGACACGTGGGAAAATTTTGAATTTCTGCCACGCTACCCAACAAAGGCATCATGAGCTAGGTCTATTGCGTAGATTCTTTGCACGAGTAGAACACAAAGTAGTTGTGGGCGTTGATGTTGTTTAATATGCTTACCGTTACTAGTCCAATCTTGTTTCGACGGTATTGTGGGATGAAGCGGCCCGGACCGACCTTACACGCATTTCTTCGTGAGACAAGTTCCACCGATTGACATGCACTTCGTGCATAAGGTGGCTAGCGGGTGCCAGTCTCTCCCACTTTAGTCGAAACGGATTCGATGAAAAGGGTCCTTATGAAGGGTAAATAGCAATTGAGATATCACGTTGTGGTTTTGTGTAGGTAAGAAACGTTCTTGCTAGAAACCCGTAGCAGCCACGTAAAACATGCAACAACAATTAGAGGACGTCTAACTTGTTTTTGCAGGGTATGCTATGTGATGTGATATGGCCAAGAAGAATATGATGAATGATATGTGATGTATGAGATTGATCATGTTCTTGTAATAGGAATCACGACTTGCATGTCGATGAGTATGACAACCGGCAGGAGCCATAGGAGTTGTCTTTATTTATTGTATGACCTACGTGTCATTGAACAACGCCATGTAATTACTTTACTTTATTGCTAACCGGTAGCCATAGTAGTAGAAGTAATAAGTTGGCAAGACAACTTCATGGAGACACGATGATGGAGATCATGATGATGGAGATCATGGT
The DNA here is from genome assembly GCA_021437245.1 of Aegilops speltoides. Classification (NCBI taxonomy): domain Eukaryota; kingdom Viridiplantae; phylum Streptophyta; class Magnoliopsida; order Poales; family Poaceae; genus Aegilops; species Aegilops speltoides. The sequence continues at coordinate 491,925,413 of CM038142.1, forward strand.
GTCATGCGGTGACGATGATGATCATGGAGCCCGAAGATGGAGATCAAAGGAGCAAAATGATATTGGCCATATCATGTCACTATTTGATTGCATGTGATGTTTATCATGTTTATGCATCTTGTTTACTTAGAATGACGGTAGTAAATAAGATGATCCTTAAAAATTTCAAGAAGTGTTCTCCCCGACCGTGCACCGTTGCTAAAGTTCGTCGCTTCTAAGCACCACGTGATGATCGGGTGTGATGGATTCTTATGTTCACATACAACGGTGTAAGACAGATTTACACACGCCAAACACTTAGGGTTAACTTGACGAGCCTAGCATGTACGGACATGGCCTCGAACACGAGACCGAAAGGTCGAGCATGAGTCGATAGTAGATACGATCAACATGAAGATGTTCACCGATGATGACTAGTCCGTCTCACATGATGATCGGACACGGCCTAGTTGACTCGGATCATGTAATCACTTAGATGACTAGAGGATGTCTATCTCGAGTGGGAGTTCATAAGATGAACTTAATTATCCCGAACATAGTCAAAAGATCTTTGCAAATTATGTCGTGGCTCGCGCTTTACTTCCACCGCTTAGATATGTTCCTAGAGAAAATATAGTTGAAAGTTGACAAGAGCAATTTTGCGGACAATAGAAAGCTTATGTCCTTAATGCACCGCCAGGTGTTTGAACCCCAAACGTCGTTGTGGATGTTGCGAACATCGGACATACACGCTTTGATAACTACGTGATAGTTCGGTTAAACGGTTTAGAGTTGAGGCACCAAAGACGTTTTGAACGTCATGAACATATGAGATGTTTCGAGGGCTGAAATTGGGATTTCAGGCTCGTGCCCACGCCAAGAGGTATGAGACCTCCGACGATTTTCTTAGCCTTCAAACTAAGGGAGAAAAGCTCAATCGTTGAGCTTGTGCTCGATTGTCTGAGTGCAACAATCACTTGAATCAAGTGGGAGTTGATCTTCCGATGAGATAGTGATGTTTCTCCAAAGTCATTGCCACCAAGCTGCTAGAGCTTCGTGATGAACTATAACATATCAGGGATAGATATGATGGTCCTTGAGGTATTCACGATGTTTGACACCGCGAAAGTAGAAATCAAGAAGGAGCATCAATTGTTGATGGTTGGTGAAACCACTAGTTTCAAGAAGGGCAAGGGCAAGAAGGATACTTCATGAAACGATAAATCAGCTCTGCTTCTTGAAGAAACCCAAGGTTGAACCCAAACCCGAGACAAAGTGCTTCGTGATAAAGGAACAAATCACTAGAGCGGAATTACCCTAGATACTTGGTAGATGAGAAGGCTGGCAAGGTCGATAGAAGTATATTGGATATACATTATGTTAATGTGTACTTTACTAGTACTCGTAGTAGCACCAGGTATTAGATACCGGTTCGGTTGCTAAGTGTTAGTAACTCAAATAAAAGCTACGGAACAAATGGAGACTAGCTAAAGGTGAGTGACGATATGTGTTGGAAGTGTTTCCAAGGTTGATGTGATCAAGCATCCTCGCTCCCTCTACCATCGAGATTTGGTGTTTATGTTGAGCATAGACATGATTGGATTATGTCTATCGCAATACGGTTATTCATTTAAGGAGAATAATGGTTACTCTATTTATTTGAATAATACCTTCAATGGTCTTGCACCTAAAGGAATGGTTTATTGAATCTCGATCGTAGTGATACACATTTTCATGCCAAAAGATATAAGATAGTAATGATAGTACCACTTAGTTGTGGCAATCGCCATGTAAGTCATATTGGTATAAAAGCATGAAGAAGCTCCATGTTGATGGATCTTTGGACTCACTCATTTTGAAAAGTTTGAGACATGCGAACCATGTCTATTGGTGTATACGCATGAAGAAACTCCATGCAGATGGATCGTTTGGACTCACTTGATTTTGAATCACTTGAGATATGCAAATAATACCACATGGGCAAGATGACTGAAAAGCCTCGTTTTTCAAAGAAATGGAACAAGATAGCAACTTGTTGGAAGTAACACATTTTGATGTGTGCAGTCCAATGAGTGCCGAGGCATGCAAATGAATATTGTTATGTTCTTACTTCACGATGATTCGAGTAGATGTAGAGTATATTTACTTGATGAAACACAAGTCTGAATTATTGAATGGTTCAAGTAATTTCAGAGTGAAGTTGAAGATCATCGTGACAAGAGTATGAAATGTCTATGATATGATCATAGAGATGAGTATCTGAGTTACGAGCTTTGGCACGCAATTAAGACATTGTGGAAATTGTTTCACAATTAATACCGCCTGGAACACCATAGTTTGATGGTGTGTCCGAACATCATAGTTGCACCCTATTGGATAAGGTGCGTACCATGTTGTCTCTTATCGAATTACCACTATCGTTTATGGGTTAGGCATTAGAGACAGCCACATTCACTTTAGATAGGGCACCACGTAATTCCGTTGAGATGACACCGTATGAACTATGGTTTAGAGAAACCTAAGCTGTCATTTCTTAAAGGTTTGGGGCTATGACGCTTATGTGAAAAAGTTTCAGGGTGATAAGCTCGAACCCAAAGCGGATAAAATGCATCTTCATAGGACACCCAAAACAGTTGGGTATACCTCCTAATTCAGATGCAAAAGCAATAGGGATTGTTTCTTGAATCGGGTCCTTTCTCGAGGAAAAGTTTGTCTCGAAAAGTTGAGTGGGAGGATGGTGGAGACTTGATATGGTTATTGAACTGTCACTACAACTAGTGTGTGGAAGGGCACAGGAAGTTGTTCCTGTGGCACCTACACCAATTGAAGTAGAAGCTTATGATAGTGATCATGAAACTTCGGATCAAGTCAATATCGTACCTCGTAGGGTGACAAGGATGCGTACTTCTTCAGAGTGGTACAGTAATCCCGTCTTGAAGGTCATGTTGCTAGACAACAATGAACCTACGAGCTATGGAGAAGCAATGGTGGGCCCAAATTCCGACAAATGGTTAGAAGCCATGAAATCTGAGATAGGATCCATGTATCAGAACAAAGCATGGACTTTGGTGGACTTGCCCGATGATCGGCAAGCCATTAAGATAAATGGATCTTTAAGAAGAAGACGGACGTGGACGGTGATGTCACCGTCTATGAAGCTCGACTTGTGGCGAAGAGTTTTTCACAAGTTCATGGCGTTGACTACGATGAGATTTTCTCATCCGTAGCGATGCTTAAGTCCGTCGGAATCATGTTAGCACAAGCTGCATTTATGAAATCTGGCAGATGGATGTCAAAACGAGTTTCCTTACTAGTCTTCGTAAGGAAAGGTTGTATGTGATACAATCCGGAAGTTTTTGTCGATCCTAAGGATGCTAAAAGGTATGCTGGCTCCAGCGATCCTTCTAAGGACTGGAGTAAGCATCTCGGAGTTGGAATGTACGTTTTGATGAGATGATCAAAGATTTTGGGTTTATACAAAAGTTTATGAGAAACTTGTATTTCCAAAGAAGTGAGTGGGAGCACTATAGAATTTCTGATGAGTATATGTTATTGACATATTGTTGATCAGAAATGATGTATAATTTCTGAAAAGCATATAGGGTTATTTGAAAAGTGTTTTTCAATGGAAAACCTGGTTTAAGCTACTTGAACATTGAGCATCAAGATCTATGAGGATAGATCAAAAACGCTAAATGGTACTTTCAAATGAGCATATACCTTGACATGATCTTGAAGGTGTTCAAGATGGATCAGTCCAAGAAGGAGTTCTTGCCTGAGATGTAAGGTATGAAGTTAAGACTTAAAGCTCGACCACGGCAGAAAAGAGAGAAAGGACGAAGGTCGTCCCCTATGCTTTAGACGTAGGCTCTATAGTATGCTATGCGGTGTACCGCACCTGATGTGTGCCTTGCTACATATCTGGCAAGAGGGTACAAAGGAGATCAAGGAGTGGATCACCAGATAGCGGTCAAAATTATCCTTAGAGGAATAAGGATATGTTTCTCGATTATGGAGGTGATAAAGAGTTCGCCGTAAAGGGTTACGTTGATGCAAGCTTTAACACCTATCCGAATGACTCTGAGTAGCAAACCGGATACGTATAGTGGAGCAACCATTTGGAATAGCTCCAAGTGGAGAGTGGTAGCAGCATCTACAATATGACCTAGAGATTTGCGAAGTACATACGAATCTGAAAGGTTCAGACCCGTTGACTAAAACCTCTCTCACAAGCAGAACATGATCAAACCCCATAACTCATTGAGTCTTAATCACATGATGATGTGAACTAGTTTAGTGACACTAGTAAACTCTTTGGATGTTGGTCACATGGCGATGTGACCTATGAGTGTTAATCACATGGCAATGTGAACTAGATTATTGACTCTAGTGCAAGTGGGAGACTGTTGGAAATATGCCCTAAAGGCAATAATAAAAGTATTATTATATTTCCTTGCTTCATGATAATTGTCTTTTATTCATGCTATAACTGTATTATCCGGAAATCGTAATACACGTGTGAATACATAGACCACAATATGTCCCTAGTAAGCCTCTAGTTGACTAGCTCGTTGTGATCAACAAATAGTCATGGTTTCCTGGCTATGGACATTGGATGTCGTTGATAACGGGATCACATCATTAGGAGAATGATGTGATGGACAAGACCCAATCCTAAGCATAGCACAAAGATCGTATAGTTCGTTTGCTAGAGCTTTTCCAACGTCAAGTATCTCTTCCTTAGACCATGAGATCGTGTAACTCCCGGATACCGTAGGAGTGCTTTGGGTGTATCAAACGTCACAACGTAACTGGGTGACTATAAAGGTGCACTACAGGTATCTCCGAAAGTGTCTTTTGGGTTGACACGGATCGAGACTGGGATTTGTCACTCCGTGTAAACGGAGAGGTATCTCTGGGCCCACTCGGTAGGACATCATCATAATGTGCACAATGTGACCAAGGGGTTGATCACGGGATGATGTGTTGCGGGACGAGTAAAGAGACTTGCCGGTAACGAGATTAAACAATGTATCGGCATACCGACGATTGAATCTCGGGCAAGTAAAATACCGCTAGACAAAGGGAATTGTATACGGGATCGACTGAGTCCTTGACATCGTGGTTCATTCGATGAGATCATCGTGGAACATGTGGGAGCCAACATGGGTATCCAGATCCCGCTGTTGGTTATTGATCGGAGAACGTCTCGATCATGTCTACATGTCTCCCGAACCCGTAGGGTCTACACACTTAAGGTTCGATGACGCTAGGGTTATAAAGGAAGTTTGTATGTGGTTACCAAATGTTGTTCGGACTCCCGGATGAGATCCCGGACGTCACGAGGAGTTCTGGAATGGTCCGGAGGTAAAGATTTATATATGGGAAGTCCTATTTTGGCCACCGGAAAATGTTCGGGATTTTTCGGTATTGTACCGGGAAGGTTCTAGAAGGTTCCGGAGTGGGGCCCACCTGCATGGGGACCCACATGAACGTGGGTAGTGGGGGCAAGGCCCCACACCCCTGGTCAAGGCGCACCAAGATCCCCCCTTAGAAGGAATAAGATCATATCCCGAAGGGATAAGATCAAGATCCCTAAAAAAGGAAGATAACAATCGGTGGGGAAGGAAATGATGGGATTTCTTTCCTCCCACCTTTGCCAATGCCCCAATGGACTTGGAGGGCAAGAAATCAGCCCCCTTCACCCCTATGTATAGTGGAGAGGCGCATGGGAGCTTCACACGAAGTTCTGGCGCAGCCCTCCCCCTCTCCCAAGTCCTCCTCCTCTCCCGCGGTGCTTGGCGAAGCCCTGCAGGATTGCCACGCTCCTCCACCACCACCACACCGTCGTGCTGCTGCTGGATGGAGTCTTCCTCAACCTCTCCCTCTCTCCTTGCTGGATCAAGGCATGGGAGACATCATCGGGCTGTACGTGTGTTGAACGCGGAGGTGCCGTCCGTTCGGCACTAGGATCTCCGGTGATTTGTATCACGACGAGTACGACTCCCTCAACCCCGTTCTCTTGAACGCTTCCGCTTAGCGATCTACAAGGGTATGTAGATGCACTCTCCTTCCCCTCGTTGCTGGTTTCTCCATAGATAGATCTTGGTGACACGTAGGAAAATTTTGAATTTCTGCTACGTTCCCCAACAATAGTGTCATCATGTTGCATGCTAGTATTGTCGGATTAATATGTTCATGTTGTGTTAGCTGTATCATGTTCATGTTGTATTGTTCTGATGATATCATGATAATCCCTGCTTAACCTGTAATTGCCATGCTGTTGTTTGCCTTGAATGCTTATGGTTATTGTGAGCTTGCAAGTACATTCAATGTACTGACCTGGCGTGTCATGCCAGTTTGCAGGTCATGCCGGATTTGATTGCTTGCTTGGCGTGGTTTTCGTTCGTGCGAGCTAGGATAAGCGTTCAGCCAGAGTCCCTGCGGAGTGGAGTTCACCACCGTCGTCGTTGTTCCGCTGCTAGAGTTATTCTGCTGCTTCGAGTTGTTCCGCTGCTTGCATAGAGCAACTGAGGATGGCGTAGTGTCGCCGTGCCGATGTTATTCATTGTAATATCGGAGACCTTGTATTCATATTCATGTAATAATAGAAAGCTGGTTTGTTCTATGCTAAGCAATGTCGTATTCCAGAAGACTTCTCCTCGATCTCTGAGCTAGAATACGGGGCGTTCCGGTTTCTCTGAGCTGGGGTGCCACACAAAACAAGAGGAAAAGCGTTAGGAAGAGTAGATACGTTGGAGACGTATCATGGCGCCTCAAGATAGGAAAATAATGTGAGGTAAAAGTGGTAGATAGGATAAATAGACCGTAGAACGAATAAATTGCAGCAAGGTATTTTTGTATTTTTGTTTTAATAGATCTGAAAATAAATGCAAAGGAAAATAGATCGCAAAGGCAAATATGATAAAAAGAGACCCCGGGCCGTAGGTTTCACTAGTGGCTTCTCTCAAGAAAAATAGCAAACAGTGAGAAAACAATTACTATTGGGCAATTGATAGAACTTCAAATAATCATGACGATATCCAGGCAATGATCATTATATAGGCATCACGTCGAAGATTAGTAGACCAACTCCTGCCTGCATCTACTACTATTACTCCACACATCGATCGCTCCAGCATGCATCTAGTGTATTAAGTTAATGGAGAAAGGGAGTAATGCAATAAGAATATTGACATGATGTAGACAAGATCTATTTATGTATAAATAGACCCCATCTTGTTCTCCTTAATATCAATGATACATATGTGTCGTTTCCCTTTCTGTCACCGGGATCAATCACTGTAAGATCAAACCCATCACAAAGCACCTCTTTCCATTGCAAGATAAATAGATCAAGTTGGCCAAACAAAACCCAAATATTGGAGAAGAAATAAGAGGCTATAATCAATCACGCATATAAGAGATCAGATAAGACTCAAATAACTTTCGTGGATAAAAACATAGATCTGATCATAAAGTCAAAATTCGTAGGATCCCAACAAACACACCACCAAGCTACTAACTACGGACCCGTAGGTCTACAAAGAACTACTCACGCATCATCGGAGAGGCACAAATGGAAGTGGTGAACCCCTCCATGATGGTGTCTAGATTGGATCTGGTGGTTCTGCGGCAGATGTAATTGATTTTCATCGACTCCCCTAGGGTTTCTGGAATATTGGGGTATTTATAGAGCAAAGAGGCGGGGGCACCCGAGGTGGGCACACCCCACCTGGGCGTGCCTGGGCCTCCTAGCACGCCCTGGTGGGTTATGCTCCCTTCGGAGCACCACCCAGGTGCTTTCTTGGCCCATTGGATGTCTTTTGGCCCAAAAGAAAATCCTCAAGAAGTTTCACTGCGTTTGGAATCCGTTTGGTATTGGTTTCATGCGATGTAAAAAATATGGAGAAAACAGCAACTGGCACTGGGCACTATGTCAATAGGTTAGTACCAAAAAATGATATAAAATGACAATAAAATGATTGTGAAAAATCAAAGAATGATAATATAACGGCATGGAACAATCAAAAATTATAGATACGTTTGTAGGATCGAAAGTATGTCTAGAGGGGGGTGATTAGACTACTTGACAATATAAAAATTCAGTCTTTTGATTAGGGCAAGTTTTTAGCAAGTTCACAATGATGATCAAGTCAAGTATCACCCTACACATGCAATTCTAGAGTATTGGCAGCGGAAAGTAAATTGCACATGTAGTAAAGAGAGGTGGAGAAGAGCAAACGCAATTTTGGAGACACGGAGATTTTTCTCGTGGTTCCGATAGGTGGTGCTATCATCAATCCACGTTGATGGAGACTTCAATCCACGGAGGGTAACGGCCATGAGAGTCCACGGAGGGCTCCACCCACGAAGGGTCCACGAAGAAGCAACCTTGTCTATGCCATCATGGCATACGCCCACGGAGGACTAGCCTTACTCGGGGTAGATCTTCACAAGTAGGCGATCTCCTTGCCCTTACAAACTTCTTGGTTCAACTCCACATCTTGACGGAGGCTCCCAAGAGACACCTAACCAATCTAGGAGGCACCACCCTCCAAAAGGTAATAGATGGTGTTGGTGATGATGAACTCCTTGCTCTTGTGCTTCAAATGATAATCTCCCCAACACTCAACTCTCCTCACTGATTTGGCTGTGGTGGAAGAAAGGATTGAGTGGAAAGCAACTTGGGAAGGCTAGAAATCAAGTTTCATATGGTGGGAGTGGAGCTACTTGATCTCAACACAAGGGTAGGTAGTTTTCTTCTCGAAATGTAAGGTAGGAGTGGTAGTTCTTTCGATGGCTCTCTCCACGAATGAAGAGGGGTGGAGGGTATTTATAGCCTCCACACAAAATCCAACTGTTACACACATTTGACCAATCTCGGTCGGACCGAAGTTGACAACTCGGTGAGACCGAAAGTTCAAATCTTGTGAGCGTTGGGATTTTCAGTGGGACCGAAAATACAATCTCGGTGAGTCCGATTCTTCCAAAGACTAGGGTTTGCCAATCTCGGTGGGACCGACTTTATCATCTCGGTGACACCGATATGATGACGAAGGTTCTGAAGCTTGGCAACACTAGTTTCGTGAGACCGAGTTGAAATCGGAAAATCCGAAATTTCTAGGGTTTGGGTATATGGTGAGGTGGTTCATCTCGGTGTGGTGAGTTAATGGAATCGGTGGGACCGAGATTACTTATGAGTGTATATTGGAATGAAAGATTGCGATGGTTTGGGAGATAGATCACTAAGCACTTTGAGCAACCAGATCATTATCATAACCTCATCCCTTTTAATAGTATTGGCTTTCCTATAGACTCAATGTGATCTTGGATCACTAAACCAAAAATGGAGTCTTGAGCTTTTGCCAATGTTTTCCTTAGCATTTTGAGGGGTCCACTTCTTGACCATTGCCATACCCATATCAATGAACTTTCGAAATGATTCTCAAGAAGTTATTAGTTCAATGATATATATGTTGTTATTAATTACCAAAACCACCCGGGGATTAGTTGCACTTTCAATCTCCCCCTTTTTGGTAATTGATGACAACATATAGATCAAAGCTTCAACAAATGATATAATCAATGAATAATATCGTCGCTTTGAGAAGTATGTGATAAGCAAGAGCTCCCCCTAAATTTGTGCATTATTTAAGATTTGCGTTTGAATGCAAATGCACAATCGATTAGGATCATGGGTCACTCTTCCATGTCACATACATCTTGGTGGAGCGCACAAAATGATAAGAATGAATAGCATGCACCCAATCACCAAGACATGAGTAAATGATCATACAAGATATGAATAGCATATGATAAGCATTAAGCACACATTAAGGCATAGTATGATCAAGCACTCATCAAAGTAGAGCAAACGTAGTATCAAACACACGGAATGCCTCGAATTACTCAAAAGTATCTCAAAAAGACCGCAAATGAAACGAAAGAGCAAAAGCGAGCACTCTCTCTCTCGAAGTCCTATGATCTATACAATTTCTCCCCCTTTGGCAACAAGTTACCAAAAAGTTTGAAAGGTATAGAGCTAAACGTCACTAGGGACTCTGCTGGCGGCTCCTGTCTGGGTTGACGGAGTTGAGATGGCTGCATCTGCAAAGGCTTCAGCTGAAGTCTGAGGAGCTGGAGGAGTGTTCACTGGAGCTGGAGCTGGAACTGATGGAGCTGTGGGAGGTGCTGATGTTGTAGCCCTGGTGTCTGTCACTAGGATAGCAGCTGATCTGGGTCTTGTAGGAACCGGAGCAGGCTGTTCATAATCATCCTGGACTAGGTCATCTTGCATCTCCTGCATGAGCTCTGCCTTCTCCCTTTTGGCTTCCTCGATATCTGCTTCAAGCTTGTTGACAGTGACTTGCACTTCAGTCAGCTTGACATCCAGAGCATGGAACTTGTCTTCAACTATCCTCTCAAGACTCTCCTGAGACTGCACAATGCTGGCCAGGCGTTGTTCAATCCTCTGGGTAGCTTCAAGGAGCTGCTCTCCAACACTCTTGGGTTTAGCTGCTGCTGCTGCTGCTTCCTTCTCAGCTTTAGCTTTCTTGGCAGCTTCAGACTTTGCTTGCCCTCAACAGATGTGGGATCATCCTCAGTCATCACAACTTCATTGTCCTCATGCTCAGGCTGCAGTGGCAAGTGTGGTCTATCCAACAAGTAGGTGCCCGTGCCAAACTTGGCATTGATAAGCATCTGAATGTGCGGGGCAAATCCACATGACCTCTTCAGTCTGCTGCAGTCCTCTTGATAGTCTCAACTATCGTGTCCATCACCTTGAAAGGTGCCTTCGATCTAGTATATGCAGCATGTTGATAGAATAGCCTCTTATCATGCGATGATCTCGGACTTGGGCATCAAGGTATGCCTCGAAATTGTGTTCGTGGTAGGTAGACCTGCTCGAGATGATACACCGAGCCGAGCTTCGGATCTCTACATCCTTAGCTGGTACCTCATTGTACATATTTTCATAGACTCATGGTTTTTCTTGGGAATTCCATAGACATCAACATCATCCTCTCTCTCCTTTGGAGCATTCAGCAGGTGCTGCCCATTCTTCAACAGTTGAAGAGAATCTCGACCTTCACCATCCATACAATCCTGCCATCGGGATAGAAATGAGTGTGGCATAGAATTGCATGATCATCTCATCATTCCAATCATCACCTTCGACCAACAAACTCAGCAACACCACATGCAGTGAAGCTCTCATGCACATGTGGAAAGTAGTCTCTGTGCTCTTCACTGTCAATATATGCCCAGTCAACATAGCGAGTATCCGCAACAATGGGCTTCTTGTCCATGAGCACAGTCTCATAGAAGTCTTGCTGCTCTCTGGTGTGGAACCTTGGGTCAACAGCAGTCCTTCTTCTCACAGCATATGGATCAGCTTGTCTCCATAGCCTGAGACCTTTGTCCTTTCTTTCCTTCATGTTTTCAGCTCGAGGATGAGCATCATTGTGAATTGGCAGTTTCTGACGGAGTTTCAGCAATACAGGTGCCTCATCATCTGACTCAGCTGGTGGCACATTATCCTTCTTCTTCTCTGAAGCTGGGATATTCCTGACAGTTTTCTTGGGCTTGGCGTGAGCTTGGCTTGAGCTGCCTTTCTTTGGAGCGAAGGCTTAGACTTTGAAGGTGCTCCTGCCCTGATGGCATCACCCATCAACTTAGACTTCTGAGGAGGAGGCTGTGGAGCTTCCTCATCCTCATCATCATCATCAGCTGCTTCATCATGCACAATTCTCTTCCTCTTGGAAGTTTTCTTCACCTTGCTCGAAGTTTCTTCTTCCATACTCAGCTTCTTGGCAACAGTGGACTTCTTCACTTTGCTGGTGCCTTTCTTGGTTTGTTGCCCTTGATGCTCTTTGGCAACAACTTTCCTCTTAGGCTTAGAGGTGATCTCTTCCTCAGCAATAAAATCAGAATCTTCTTCATCAGAATTTCTCTTCTTCCTGGCCCTGGTGGCTGCAGGAGGCAAACCACTTGGTGTGCTCCTTTCACCATCATCAGAAAAGCTGCTGGCCTCAGGACTAGTGCCTGCCTCTGGAATTTCAGCAATTGGTGATTCAGACCTGTTCTGGCTGTCACTGGCATCTGACATGGCTGACAACCTGTGAATAGATTAGGTGTAGGCAGAATAGAAGAGTTATCACAAACTGCAGAAGATTTTGCAAAAAAATGAGTTCAAATTTCAGTTTTAGGTTTTCACAGAATGCATTTCGGTCAGACCGAGTCTAAAATTCGGTGAATCCGAAGTGTCTAAACAGAACCATTCACACCACTTTCGGTTGGACCGAAATGGGTTTCGGTCTAGCCGAGAACACTAGGGTTTCACTAAATCCTCATTTCGGTCACACCGATTTGCACAACTCGGTTGGACCGAAAAGTGCAGTGCAATGGCCAGAGGCCAAATCGGTCATACCGAGAATGTAGAATCGGTCTCACCGAGATGTGTTCGGCGGAAACCTAACCCTAAAACTTTTACTCGAATTTCGTTCTAAGAACTAATCTGCTGGATAGGAAGATCTCAAACGTGGCAAGAAGTTAGGCAAACCAATCGTGCATAGAATCGGAGGTTGAAGCACGAGAGGGATCGAAACTCACCCTAACTTGGTGGAGTTTCTCTACGGCGGCAACGGCGCGGAGAGACTGTCCGTTGACAGCGACGGAAACATGCGGCGAGGGCGCACAGGCGACGACGGAGACGATCCGGAGACCACGGCGACGGCAGCAAAGGGTTTGGGGGCGAGGCGTTTTGAAGAAAGAATCAACGCGCGCTGCCCTCAGATATATATACCCTTTAGTCTGTCGGTGGGACCGAGTTGTAAAACTTCGGTGGCACCGAGATGGATAATCGCAGGCGATTACACACTTCGTCACGCCGAAATTTGCAACTCGGTTTCACCGAGGTGAAAACCTAGATCAATCGAAGTGCTTTCGGTCTGTCCGAGTTTGAGTGGGTTGGTCTGACCGAAAATACTTAGAAGGTTTTGGAAGTTAAGCTTTTGACGGATCGGTGGCTCCGAGTGGTCCTCACTCGGTGGGTCCGAAAAATACTTGATCAAAGTTTGTGATATAAGCATGAATAGAATTTGAGACAGGAAAGCATAGATAGCTAGGGGAGGAACTTAGGCATTCTTGTCCATCCATTTGGTCAGAAAAATCCAAAAGACCAAAGCAACAAATGGATGTCCTCGAATGGATAAAATCATGCATCCAACATGCTCACACAATAAGATAGCAAATGAAATATGTGTCAGACATGCACAAACAAAACACTAGCTACTATCACACAATTTGTCGATGACTAGGTCATCTATATATGAGTATATTGACTTAGGAGTCAAATGAGAACATTTGATCATAGGTCATACTCATAGTTTAAGCACAAGTGGGGTTACCACTTTTACATAAAGCATTGATGTGTTCACATCATTTGAAGATGCTTTAGCTCAATTCTTTAGAGCAAAGCTCCCCCTTGATGTGAGAACCCCTTTTAAAGGGTCAAACTAACCTTGGGTTGTCGTAGAAGACTTCATGTAGATGTTGAAGATGTGGATGCTCAATGTTGATGAACATCATCAAGAGTTGGGAGCAATCCTTTGGATTCGGGCACTTTCAATACCTACATGGGTTAGTCCCACAAGGAACAAACAAGGATATCCATGGACATAGATTGAAGTACACAATAGATGATGTCCATGAAAGCAATGATTACCTTGTCCCTTGACTTACCAACAAGAGGGTTTGTGACTCCATGAACTAGTGCAAGATGTGGAAGTTGATTGCACAAGTTCTTGCCAAAATGAATGTGAGTGAAGTATGTTGGCGGAGTCACCCTCAAGAACTCTCTAGTTCTTCTTCTTCGGGATCCACATCATCTTGATGGGAATCCTTGGGGTTGTAGTTGAGCTTGACGAAGTAGAACTTGACGTTTCCTTGGGAACCCACTTGACCATGGCTTTAGGTGCTTCAATAAATGCATCAATCTCCTCTTGAAGCTTGTCCTTGCCTTTTAGCTTGTGGTCTTGTGGTGGAAGATCATCTTGAGCTTGTTCCACATTGGAAGAAGTAGGATCATACTTCTCCTTTTGAGAAACAAACTTTGGAGTGGGATATTGACCTTCTTCCCATTCAACACCCTCGGTGTTGAACTTTCGCTCAAAACCAATTCCTTGATTCTTCCGGTGCCTTCCTTGCTTGCGAACAATTTCCTCAAAGTTCTTGCTTCCGGCAAGGCTCTTGTAGACACCTTTCTCTATAATCCCTTTCAATAGACTATTTTCTTGCTCAAGTGTAACTTGGCTTGAAACATTGTTAGTGGAATCAAGAGAATTACTAGGAGCAACAATATTGGATTTAGCATGGTTATTGTTACTACTAGATGAAGAATTTTTCTTATGCTTGTCATGCTTAGTTTTAATAGGTGGCAAGAAATTAGACAAGAGAAGTCGTTTGGCAAGATATGAAGAACTCTTCTTTCGAAGATCGTCATTGATAGCTTTTAGAAACTCATGTTCTTGCTCTAGATTGAGCTTCTCGAAGCGTAGCTTCTCATGAGATCTTAGGAGCTCTCTATGATCTTCTTGAGTTGTTTCATGAGCTAACTTAAGAGTGTTTAGTTCTTTAGTTAAACGCTCAATCTCCTTCATAGCATTGTCATTCGACTCATCTCGACTATAAAGACTACTAGCATGTTCATCATTACTAGGCTCACTAGATTTGTCATGTAAAAGGTCATCTTCACCAAGCAAGTCATCCTCATCACTATCAAAGTCAATAAATTCAGGGTGTGATACCTTGGGGCCTTTAGCCATGAAGCATCTTCCAATTCCCTCATTTGGTGAATCAAATAAGTCGTAGGAGTTGGAGTTGGAGGATACGAGAGCAAGACCGGCAACACCTTCATCTTGATCAGATTCGGAGTTGGAGTGATAGCTTCTTTCGGAGTGATTGTCGGAGTCGGAGCCGGAGACCCATTCACCTACATGAGCTTGATGTTTTCTTCTTGTGTAGCTCCTTGATGACTTGTCTTTCCTCTCCGAATCCTTGCTTCTCCGAGAGGATCTTCGTTCATAACGATCATCTTTACTCCTTCTCTCTTTCCGAGGTGACTCTTCTCTTGAGCTTCTTCTTCTTGGAGATTCTTCTCTTCTCTTGTGGGGGGCCGAGCACTCATTTGAGTAGTGTCCGGGTCTTCCACAATTGTAGCAGTTTCGATCACAACTAGAAGATCTCTTTTCATCATATGATCTAGACTTTGAGCTTTTTTCCTTGCTTCTACTCTTGTAGAATTTGTTGAAGTTCTTCACCATTAGGCTTATCTCTTCATTGGAAACTAGCTTGTCACTTGAGGTTGTGGGAGCTTCACATGTAGCTTTGTAAGCACCACTTGACTTGTTGTGAAGCTCTTCCTTATCTTTAAGTGTCATCTCATGAGCAACAATTCTTCCAATGACTTCGGTAGGCTTGAGATTCTTGTAGTTTGGCATCATTTGGATCAAAGTGCACACGGTGTCATACTTTCCATCCAAAGCTCTGAGAATCTTCTTGATGATGAATCGGTCGGTCATTTCTTCGCTTCCTAAGCCGACAATCTCATTTGTGATGAGAGCAAGCCTAGAGTACATTTCAGCGACTCCTTCACCTTCCTTCATCTTGAACTTGTCAAGTTGACCTTGAAGAACATCTAGCTTTGATTCCTTCACGGACTCGGTACCTTCGTGCATTTCACCAAAGTATCCCAAATCTCTTTTGCATTCTCAAGACGGCTGATTTTGTTGAACTCCTCGGGACACAAAGCATTGAAGAGAATGTCACAAGCTTGAGCATTGTTTTGCAACATCCGCAATTCATCCACTTTGTAGCTTCACGATCCGAACTTTTCCTTCCTCAAGAACTCACCTTGCAAGCCAACACAAATAATGCCCCATGCGGCGGTTATGTCCAAGAATATGCATTTTCATTTTATGCTTCCAACTAGCAAAATTTGAACCATCAAAGTAAGGACCTCTCTTTAAAATTACCCTCACTAGACGCCATACTCTCCTAGGTTGTGAAACCAAGCTTATGGAGTCCAATGCAATGGAAACCAATACAATGGAGACCAAAGCTCTGATACCACTTGTAGGATCGAAAGTATGTCTAGAGGGGGGGTGATTAGACTACTTGACAATATAAAAATTCAGTCTTTTGATTAGGGCAAGTTTTTAGCAAGTTCACAATGATGATCAAGTCAAGTATCACCCTACACATGCAATTCTAGAGTATTGGCAGCGGAAAGTAAATTGCACATGTAGTAAAGAGAGGTGGAGAAGAGCAAACGCAATTTTGGAGACACGGAGATTTTTCTCGTGGTTCCGATAGGTGGTGCTATCGTCAATCCACGTTGATGGAGACTTCAATCCACGGAGGGTAACGGCTGCGAGAGTCCACGGAGGGCTCCACCCACGAAGGGTCCACGAAGAAGCAACCTTGTCTATGCCATCATGGCATACGCCCACGGAGGACTAGCCTTACTCGGGGTAGATCTTCACGAAGTAGGCGATCTCCTTGCCCTTACAAACTTCTTGGTTCAACTCCACATCTTGACGGAGGCTCCCAAGCGACACCTAACCAATCTAGGAGGCACCACCTCCAAAAGGTAATAGATGGTGTTGGTGATGATGAACTCCTTGCTCTTGTGCTTCAAATGATAATCTCCCCAACACTCAACTCTCCTCACTGATTTGGCTGTGGTGGAAGAAAGGATTGAGTGGAAAGCAACTTGGGAAGGCTAGAAATCAAGTTTCATATGGTGGGAGTGGAGCTACTTGATCTCAACACAAGGGTAGGTAGTTTTCTTCTCGTAAATGTAAGGTAGGAGTGGTAGTTCTTTCGATGGCTCTCTCCACGAATGAAGAGGGGTGGAGGGTATTTATAGCCTCCACACAAAATCCAACCGTTACACACATTTGACCAATCTCGGTCGGACCGAAGTTGACAACTCGGTGAGACCGAAAGTTCAAATCTTGTGAGCGTTGGGATTTTCGTGGGACCGAAAATACAATCTCGGTGAGTCCGATTCTTCCAAAGACTAGGGTTTGCCAATCTCGGTGGGACCGACTTTATCATCTCGGTGACACCGATATGATGACGAAGGTTCTGAAGCTTGGCAACACTAGTTTCGTGAGACCGAGTTCGAATCGGAAAATCCGAAATTTCTAGGGTTTGGGTATATGGTGAGGTGGTTCATCTCGGTGTGGTGAGTTAATGGAATCGGTGGGACCGAGATTACTTATGAGTGTATATTGGAATGAAAGATTGCTGATGGTTTGGGAGATAGATCACTAAGCACTTTGAGCAACCAGATCATTATCATAACCTCATCCCCTTTTAATAGTATTGGCTTTCCTATAGACTCAATGTGATCTTGGATCACTAAACCAAAAATGGAGTTTTGAGCTTTTGCCAATGTTTTCCTTAGCATTTTGAGGGTCCACTTCTTGATCATTGCCATACCCATATCAATGAACTTTCTGAAATGATTCTCAAGAAGTTATTAGTTCAATGATATATATGTTGTTATTAATTACCAAAACCACCCGGGGATTAGTTGCACTTTCAACGTTGGAGACGTATCATGCACCAACTTACACAACATGCTTGATTAACTTCACCCTGACACACTTTTTCGGCCATGTCCGGCCTCGGCTGATCGACACACCGTAGTGCTTCCTAGGCTCTCTAGAGAGGTCAACACGCTGGTCTATATCCTAAAGGTGAAGGGGTCATGGGCCAATCGCCCTAAGCACTCCTGCACGTTGCGAGGACAACCTGGATCAGTCCTGGCTACCTCATTATACAAAGAAGGTGCTTACGCGGATCACCCTGGCGCGTGCGCTCAACTATGGTGTGTGTAAAGCTTTTAGAAGAATCGTACGACGCGAGTGCCCATACTTATTCCCGCGTGGTGTTAGTGTGAAAAGGCTAGAGGCCTACTCAGATCACATATCCAAACCCGTTAGTCTCTTGGGTGCACGCGGACACGATCAATGACCCACGATCTATGGTCCCATCGCCCCGTATCGCGGACTTACGGCAAGGGCCAAGAATGCCCGGCCGTGCCACGTAATTATCTCGCGGGTACCCTCACGATCAACCATACTACAGTAACTCTCACGGGTACCCCTTGGGCCCGAGCCATCTTCAACAAGGTTCTAGGGTAAAGTCGAGGTAATCGTGTGTCCACAACATCAAGGGGGAATCCGAGGAATCACCCTCGATGGATTCCACTCAATGTAACCATCAAGGTGACCTTGGAGGAATCACCCTTGAAGGGTTAACACTTGAGGTGTTGCACGATGGAGTCGTCATCGGGAGTGGTGAAGGAGGAATTACCCTATGTAATCCATGACCTATTAGCTACACTAAAAAGATATCATCAGGTGCATTACGAGGTATCACCCTCGACACTGATAGTAGCTCTGAAGAGTCGTACAACTAAGGGGTGTGCGGTGATGTGTCGGTCTTTGCACATCGATCACGTTGATCGAGTCATCTGGTAACAAAGTGGGGGCTACAGAGACAAGGTGAGGGGTCATTGATCAATCACTAACCAATGCATACTAAGCACATAGGACAACAAGTAAGGTAACAACATCAGGTTACAAAAGCAGGCTATGCAACAGAATAGGAGCTATTGAACAACACTAGGAAAATCTAATGCAAGCACAAGAGAGAAAGAATGGGCAATATAATGATCAACAGGGTTTTGCTTGCCTGTAAGCTCTATAGACAGACTCGGACCCTCGACGGTGAAGTAGTCAATCACCAGATCAACAAAGGTCTCAGGATTCTACTGGAGAAGGAGGGGGAAGAAACAATAAATAACAAGCATACAAATGCAACAGAAAGCATGACATGATATTAGGCTATGCTAGGGGTGACCTAACGCAGTGTTAAGTGTTATCGGTGGAGCGGGAAAATATCCGGGAATATTTTCCCAGCTCCAGGCACTTATCGGTCAAACGATCCGGAGGGGGAGGTTCCATGTTTGCAGTGTTAGAGGCATGTGACAGGTATGTGGATGGCATATTCGGATTCTTCATATTTTTCTGATCACTTTTCATATATAAATTATTTTCATCTAACTTATGGTTTATTTTATATGATTTTTCAAAGTTTTAAACATTTTATGTATTTTATAATTTACTTAATTTATTTTTTCTAAAAAATACTAAATACTTTTGGTACACTGTCAGAGCCAGCCATAGTCAATGACAGGTGGGGCTAGTCAACTGTTGGCTCAGTAGTTGACTGAGTTGACTTTGACGTGGTCAAACAGCGAATGGTGCGAGTGGGCCCGACTTGTCATAGGGTCACCTATTTAACATATTGATTCAATCTTTTAGTTAGTAGGGCCCCCATGTAATAGACACATGTCATATTAAAGTGTTTTTTCTTTTTAACTTTGAAAGTTTGGGCTAAGCTAATTACGCCTACCCTAATTAACAGGGGTTGGGGCCCAAGTGGTAGTGGCCATTAGGCCTAAGCTAACCGGCCTACCACTGGCACACCCGACAAGGCCATGCTGTGCACGCGTGCACGCAGGCGCATGGGCACACGGTGACCCAATGCGAGGCTCGCCAGGGGCTGGTAGGCAAGCAGCGGGCGGGCATGGTGAGATGCATGCGGTGGCAGTGAAGCTAGCAGCGCGCGACAGGAGGACGAGCAGCAGGTAACAGCGATGCAACAAGTAGTGGCGGCAACAAGCAGAGCAGCAGGAGCGGCGGCCGGTGAGGAGCAAGATGCAACTGCGCATCGGGAGCCGCAGTAACGGGAGGCAGCACGGCAGCAGAGCAAGCGCGCAGCTGAGTAGCAGCACAACAGAGCAGGCGTGCGACAGCCGAGCAGCAGCGACCGTGATGGCCAAGCATGGAGCGAGCATGGCGGTGCCGGCAGGGGCTCGCGGCGATTAAATCTGAGAATGGTTTCATACCTAAACCATACTTGAACCATACCCGTACATGTATCTCTCAACCATACTTGAACCATACCCGTTTAATGCCATTTTCAGCCCAACAAAAACTAAACCCTCTATTTTTTCCACCCAAACTAATTTAAACCCAATACATAACCGTGGGTTTAAACCCAATACATAACTATGAGTTTGCTTCAATGTATATATGATTGCACAAATCGACATGTCAAGAAGCAAATGGCATAGAAAAAACATAAGTGCATCTACAATAGTTTGGAAACAAAGTTATCGTTGAGATACGGTCAACACACAACAAGTGTCAAAAAGACAACGCCCATGACTGAAAAGCTCACTGACAAGTGCATTAAAACCAATTGCTTAGCTGAAGCACAAGTAGACACGTTCGATTTGCATGTGTTGTTTCTCCATAATACAAAATTACATAGTGCATCACATCATGTACGCGGATCAAAGATACTCGTTGACGATGCGTCGTTGCTTATTGCACATAACCAATGCCCTAAAACCGGTTTGGACCCATAGTTTACAGCCGTTAATAACCAAACTGTTTAAGCCCATAACCAACTATACCCAAATTGGTTTCTTCACATACCCAAACCAAAACCAAACTAAAAAAGATTCAGCCCAATAAAACCTGAACCAATCAAACCCAAAGTAAGAACCGAACCGTTTCACCCAGTTTTTTAATAACCATTCCCAGGTTTAGCGGCGATGGAGCCAAGCTCCCTGCCATGACCGGCGATGCAAGGGGGCACTATAACAACGGATTCGAGGGGGATACGGGGCAAACCAAAGGATCACCGCGAGCCCATTGGCTTCCTCGGGAAGGGTCGGGGTGGACCGGAGAGACGGCGGCGCGAGATTGCGACTACCGGACGAAGAATAAGAGGATGATGCCGTCTACGCAGCTCCCCTCCTTGCTCCAATGCCCGGAACAGACGCGGTCGAGCGCGACTGACCTCCAAGGAGTGCTCTGTTTCTTCGGAAAGTGTACCGTATGCTCATTACCATTAACATGAAAAGTGACATTGCCTTTGTTTCAATCAATAACATCCCCTACAGTATTTAGAAAAGGTCTACCAAGGATGGTCGACATACTGTCGTCCTCAGGAATATCAAGAATAACAAAGTCTGTTAAGATATTAACGTTTGCAACCACAACAGGCACATCCTCACAAATACCGATGGGTATAGCAGTTGATTTCTCGGCCATTTGCAAAGAGATTTCAATAGGTGTCAACTTATTTAGATCAAGTCTACGATACAAAGATCACACAAAGCAGTTTTAACATAGTTTCTTTTAGTGGAGCATGGTACAGTTGGTACTCCCGGATCTCCTAGTTTCTTTGGTATTCCACCCTTAAAAGTATAATTAGCAAGCATGGTGGAAATTTCAGCTTCCAGTATCTTTATTTTATTTCTAACAATATATTTCATATACTTAGCGTAGTGATTCATTTTAAGCATATCAGTCAAACGCATATGCAAAAATATAGGCCTAATCATTTCAGCAAAGCGCTCAAAATCCTCATCATCCTTTTTCTTGGATGTCTTAGGAGGAAAAGGCATGGGTTTCTGAACCCATGGTTCTCTTTTCTTACCGTGTTTCCTAGCAACGAAGTCTCTCTTATCATAACGTTGATTGTTTGATTGTGGGTTATCTAGATCAACATCGGGTTCAATCTCTACATCATTGTTATTACTAGGTTGAGCATCAACATGAACATCATCATTAACATTATCACCAGGTTCATGTTCATTACTAGATTGTGTTTCGGCATCAGAAATAGAAATATCATTGGGATTCTCAGGAGTGTCAACAACAGGTTCACTAGAAGCATGCAAAGTCCTATCATTTTTCTTTTTCTTTTTCTTAGAAGGACTAGGTACATCAACATTAATTTTCTGAGAATCTTGCCCAACTCTCTTAGGGTGGCCCTCAGGATACAAAGGTTCCTGGGTCATTCTACCACCTCTATAGTCATAACTCTAACAACATTATCATTGTTCTTATTATTTAACTCACTGAGCAAATCATCTTGTGCCTTAAGTACTTGTTCTACTTTAGTGGTAACCATGGATGCATGTTTACTAATAAGCTTAAGGTCACCTTTAACTCTAGACATATAATCACTCAAGTGTTCAACCATATAAGCATTGCGTTTCAATTGTCTACCAACATAAGCATTGAAGTTCTCTTGTTTAAAAATAAAATTATCGAACTCATCCAAGCATTGACTAGCAGGCTTATTACGAGGAATATCACCTTCATCAAATCTATTGAGAGAATTTACCTTTACTACCTGTGTCGGGTTAACAAGACCATGTATTTCTTCAATAGGTGGTAAATTCTTAACATGTTCAGCTTTAATACCTTTTTCTTTCATAGATTTCTTTACCTCTTGCATATCTTCAGGACTTAGAAATAGAATACCCCTTTTCTTCGGAGTTAGCTTAGGAGTTGGTTCAGGAAGTGTCCAATCATTATCATTAATCAATATATTATTCAATAGTAATTCAGCTTCCTCAACAGTTCTTTCCCTGAAGACACAACCAGCACAACTATCCAGGTGGTCTCAGGAAGCATCGGTTAGTCCATTATAAAAGATATCAAGTATTTCATTTTTCTTGAGAGGATGATCAGGCAAAGCATTAAGTAATCGAAGAAGCCTCCCCCAAGCTTATGGGAGACTCTCTTCTTCAATTTGCACAAAATTTAGTATTTCCCGTAAGGCAGCTTGTTTCTTATGAGTGGGAAAATATTTCACAGAGAAGTAATAAATCATATCCTGGGGACTAAGCACACAACCAGGAGCAAGAGAATTAAACCATATTTTAGCATCACCCTTTAATGAGAAAGGAAACAATTTAAGAATGTAGTAATAGCGAACTTCTTCCTCATGAGTGAATAGGGTGGCTATATCATTCAATTTAGTAAGATGTTCCACAACAGTTTCAGTTTCATAGCCATAGAAATGATCAGATTCAACCAAGGTAATTAACTCAGGATCGACAGAGAATTCATAATCCTTATCAGTAACACAGATAGGTGAAGTAGCAAAAGTAGGGTCATATTGCGTTCTAGCATTCAAAGACTTTTCTTTCAGCTTATCTAACAGTTTCTTAAGATCATATCTATCATTGCAAGCAAGAAAGTCTCTAGCAGTTTCTTCATCCATAACATAATCCTGAGGCACAACAGGCAATTCATATCTAGGGGGAGAATCTTCATCATCACTTTCATTAATATCATCAGTTTAAATAATTTCATTCTCCCTAACCCTAGCAAGTTGCTCATCAAGAAATTCACCTAATGGCACATTATTATCAAGCAGAGAAGTAGTATCATCATAAGCATCATGCATAGCAGAAGTGGCATCATCAACAACATGTGACATATCAGAATCAATAGCAGGTGTAGGTGTCGCAAGTTTACTCAAAACAGAAGGAGAATCAAGTGCGGAGCTAGATGGCAGTTCCTTACCTCCCCTCTTAGTTGAGGGAAAAACCTTGGTTCTTTGATCTTTCCAATTCCTCATAGTGATCAACAGATATAAATCCCAAGTGACTCAAACAATAGAGCTATGCTCCCCGGCAACAGCGCCAGAAAAAGGTCTTGATAACCCACAAGTATAGGGGATCGCAATAGTTTTTGAGGGTAGGGTATTCAACCCAAATTTATGAAGGAAATATGCCCTAGAGGCAATAATAAAGTTATTATTTATTTCCTTATTTCATGATAAATGTTTATTATTCATGCTAGAATTGTATTAACCGGAAACATAATACATGTGTGAATACATAGACAAACATAGTGTCACTAGTATGCCTCTACTTGACTAGCTCGTTTATCAAAGATGGTTATGTTTCCTAGCCATGGACAAAAGAGTTGTCATTTGATTAACGGGATCACATCATTAGGAGAATGATGTGATTGACATGACCCATTCAGTTAGCCTAGCACTTGATCGTTTAGTATACTGCTATTGCTTTCTTCATGACTTATACAAAGTTCCTGCAACTATGAGATTGTGCAACTCACGTTTACCGGAAGAACACTTCGTGTGCTACCAAACGTCACACCGTGAATCGGGTGATTATAAAGGTGCTCTCTGGTGTTTCGAAGGTACATGTTGGGTTGGCATAATTCGAGATTAGGATTTGTCACTCCGATTGTCGGAGAGGTATCTCTGGGCCCTCTCGGTAATACTCATCACCTAAGCCTTGCAAGCATGTAACTAATGAGTTAGTTATGAGATGATGTATTACGGAACGAGTAAAGAGACTTGCCGGTAACGAGATTGAACTAGGTATTGGATACCGACGATCGAATCTCGGGCAAGTAACATACCGATGACAAAGGGAACAACGTATGTTGTTATGCGGTTTGACCGATAAAGATCTTCGTAGAATATGTAGGAGCCAATATGGGCATCCAGGTCCCGCTATTGGTTATTGACCGAGAATAGTTCTAGGTCATGTCTACATAGTTCTCGAACCCGTAGGGTCCCCATGCTTAAGGTTTTGATGACAGTTATATTATGAGTTTATGAGTTTTGATGTACCGAAGGAGTTCGGAGTCCCGGATGAGATCGGGGACATGACGAGGAGTCTCGAAATGGTCGAGACGTAAAGATCGATATATTGGACGACTATATTCGAGTTCGGAAAGGTTCCGAGTGATTCGGTATTTTTCGAGTACCGAGAGTTACGGAATTCGTATTGGGCCTTAATGGGCCATACGGGAAAGGAGAAAAAGGGCCAAAAGGGTGGCCGCTGCCCTCCCCTTGGACTAGTCCGAATTGGACTAGGGAGGGGGGGCGCACCCTTCCTTCCTTCTCCTTCTCTCTTCCCTTTCCTTCTCTCCTACTCCTAATACATGGAAGGGTTCCTAGTTCTACTAGGAAAGGGGGAATCCTACTGCCGGTGGGAGTAGGACTCCCCTAGGGCGCGCCATAGTAGAGGGCCGGTCCTCCCCTCCTCCACTCCTTTATATACGGGGGTAGGGGGCACACCATGGACACACAAGTTGATCTTCGTGATCGTTCCTTAGCCGTGTGCGGTGCCCCCCTCCACCATATTCCACCTCGGTCATATCGTTGCGATACTTAGGCGAAGCCCTGCGTCGGTAGAACATCATCATCATCACCACGCCGTCGTGCTGACGGAACTCATCCCCGGCACCCTGCTGGATCGGAGTCCGGGGAACGTCATCGAGCTGAACGTGTGCTGAACTCGGAGGCTCCGTACGTTCGGTGCTTGGATCGGTCGGATCGTGAAGACGTACGACTACATCAACCGCGTTGTGTTAACGCTTCCGCTTACGGTCTACGAGGGTATGTGGACATACACTCTCCCCTCTCGTTGTTATGCATCACCATGATCTTGCGTGTGCGTAGGAAATTTTTTGAAATTACTACGTTCCCCAGCAATTTATTGATTAGACAGAAGGGGAGCCAAAGAATATTCTCAAGTATTAGCAGCTGAGTTGTCAATTCAACCACACCTGAAAGACTTAATATCTGCAGCAAAGTATTTAGTAGAAAAGTACTATGGAAGTAATAATAACGGTGGCAAAAGTAACAGTAACAGTTTTGTAGCAATCGTAAGAGTGGTAGCGAAGAAGTAACTTAGCAAAGATCAATATGTGAAAAGCTCATAGGCAATGGATCAATGATGGATAATTATGTCGGATTCAATTCATCATGCAACAGTTATAACATAGGGTGATATAGAACTAGCTCTAGTTCATCAATGTAATGTAGGCACGTATTCTGAATATAGTCATACGTGCTTATGGAAAAGAACTTGCATGACATCTTTTGTCCTACCCTCCCGTGGCAGTGGGGTCCTATTGGAAACTAAATGATATTAAGGCCTCCTTTTAGTAGAGTACGGGACCTGTCGTGGATTTGTCACGATCAGATGTCCTTAGTGTTAGGACTTAGTCGCGAGGCCAACGCATCTATGTGGTAGCTTGAGAGGGGTTGAGTGGGACGAGAGACGCAGGGCGGATCAACACGCAAGATAAGGGTTTAGATAGCTTCGGGCCCCGGGAAACATCATCCGGTAAAAACCCTACATGCTGTTTGAGGCTAGATCTCATTATCATCACGAGGGAGTCACCGTAAACCGGCTCTCCTCTTTGTGTCTAACCCTAAAGATTATTGCTTGTAGCTTGTCGCTTCTAACTTCTAACTTGTCCCTCTTTGGGGAGCCCTGCCCCTCCTTATATATGTTGAAGGGGCGGTTTACATGTGGAGTCCTATTAGGATTAGGACTAGTCTATCTCTAATACAAACCGGATACAAGTCCTAGTCTTAACTCCTTGTAAGGCAAATATTCCTTTCCTCTTAAACCGGCCCACAATGGTTGAACCGGACTTCATGAACCGCCAGACAGGCCACCGGGTCTTGTTGCTCCTCTGGCCCGCCTGCCGGATTACCAATGAACTATAAATCGTCTGGTGTGTGCAGGTCACCGGTGAATCGCCAAGTCCGGCCGGTTTATCCTTCCGGCCGTATTACACCGCGGGGCATATCCCCGACAGGACCAAAGCATTAGCACTTAGTGAATACATGAACTTCTCAAACTACGGTCATCACCGGGAAGTGTCCCGACTATTGTCACTCCAGGGTTTGCCGGATCATAACACGTAGTAGGTGACTATAACTTGCAAGATAGGATCAAGAACACTCATATATTCATGAAAACATAATAGGTTCAGATCTGAAATCATGGCACTCGGGCCCTAGTGACAAGCATTAAGCATGGCAAAGTCATAGCAACATCAATCTTAGAACATAATGGATACTAGGGATCAAACACTAACAAAACTAACTCGATTACATAGTAAATCTCATCCAATCCATCACCATCCAGCAAGCCTACAATGGGATTACTCACGCAAGGCAGTGAGCATCATGAAATTGGTGATGGAGGATGGTTGATGATGACAATGGCGACAGATTGCCCTCTCCGGAGCCCCGAACGGACTCCAGATCAGCCCTCCTGAGGAAGAACAGGGCTTGGTGGCGGCTCCGTATCGTAAAACGCGATGAATTCTTCTCTTTGATTTTTTTTCTCCCCGAACATGAATATATTGAGATGGAGTTGAGGTCGGTGGAGGTCCAGGGGACCCACGAGGCAGGGGGGCACGCCCTAGGGGGGCGCGCCCTGCACCCTCGTGGACAGGGTGTGGGCCCCCTTCTGTTGATGCTTTCGCCAATATTTTTATTAATTCCAAAACGTGACTCCGTGAAGTTTTAGGTCATTCCGAGAACTTTTATTTCTGCACAAAAATAACACCATGGCAGTTCTGCTGAAAACAGCGTCAGCCCGGGTTAGTTCCATTCAAATCATGCAAGATAGAGTCCAAAACAAGGGCCAATGTGTTTGGAAAAGTAGATACGTTGGAGACGTATCATGCTCCTGCACACTGGAGATGCCGGTGGCCGCGACAACGACGATGAGGCAGCAGTCACCATGTGAACTCCAAGCTTTAATTCGAACTAACTAGAGGGGGGGCGAAGGGGGGTCGAGGGGGGAATGGAAGATAGCGCCCTAGGGTTTTTGTTGGACGTATTTGTAGGGCTAGGGAGGAGCACGTGGTAGCCATCCGGCCGTGGTGGACGTGGATGGCCTCCACACGATGGCCACTACCTCCCCTTTATGTGAGGTGGGAGAAAGGCCGGGGTGGGCTGGGCCAGATGCAATGTGGCCATGCTACCTCTTGAGCTTGCCTTGGTTTTCCCTTGAAGAGGAAAGGGTGATGCAGCAAAGTAGCGTAAGTATTTCCCTCAATTTTGAGAACCAAGGTATCAATCCTGTAGGAGACAACGCACAAGTCACGGAATACCTGCACAAACAATCAACAACTTGCACCCAACACGATAAAGGGGTTGTCAATCCCTTCATGGTCACTTGCAAAAGCGAGATCTGATAGAGTTAGATAAATGGTAAAGTAATTTTTTTTGGTATTTTTGGTTTATAGATCAGAAAGTAAAAGATTGCAAAATAGTAGATCGGAAACTAGTAAGATGTAAAGGAGATTAAATAATATGGAAAAGAGACCCGAGGGCCAAAGGTTTCACTAGTGGCTTCTCTCTACATAGCAAATATTACGATGGGTGAACAAATTACTGCTGAGCAATTGATAGAAAAGCGCATAGTTATGACGATATCTAAGGCAATGATCATGAACATAGGCATCACGTCCGTGTCAAGTAGACCGACTCCTGCCTGCATCTACTACTCTTACTCCACACATCGACCGCTATCCAGCATGCATCTAGAGTATTAAGTTCATAAAGAACGGAGTGACACATTAAGTAAGATGACATGATGTAGAGGAATTAACTCAAGCAATATGATGAAAACCCCATCTTTTTATCCTCGATGGCAACAATACAATATGTGCCTTGCTGCCCCTACTGTCACTGGGAAAGGACACCGCAAGATTGAACCCAAAGCTAAGCGCTTCTCCCATTGCAAGAAAGATCAATCTAGTAGGCCAAATTAAACTGATGATTCGAAGAGACTTGCAAAGATATCAAATCATGCATATAAGAATTCAAAGAAGAACCAAATAATATTCATAGATAATCTGATCAGAAATCCACAATTCATCAGATCTCGGCAAACACACCGCAAAAGAATATTACATCGAATAGATCTCCAAGAACATCGAGGAGAACATGGTATTGAGAATCAAAGAGAGAGAATAAGCCATCTAGCTAATAACTATGGACTCGAAGGTCTGTGGTAAATTACTCACGCTTCATCGGAGAGGTAATGGTGTTGATGTAGAAGCCCTCCGTGATCGAATCCCCCTCCGACAGGACACCGAAAAAGGTCCCTAGATGGGATCTCATGGGTAAAGTGGTTTCGTGGCTCTCCTGGATGTTTTCAGGGTATAAGAGTATATATAGGAGAAGGAACTAGGTCAGGGGAGCTACAAGGGGCCCACGAGGTAGGGGGCGCGCCCTACCCCCTGGGCATGCCCTCCTACCTCGTTGCCGCCTCGTTGCGTCTCCGACTTCATCTCCAAGTCTCCTGGTTTGCTTTCGGTCCAAGAAAGATCATCGCGAAGGTTTCATTCTGTTTGGACTCCGTTTGGTATTCCTTTTCCGCGAAACTCTAAATAGGCAAAAAAAATAGAAACTGACACTAGGCCCTCGGTTAGTAGGTTAGTCCCAAAAATAATATAAAATATCATATAAATGCCTATTAAACATCCAAAACAGATAATATAATAGCATGGAACAATCAAAATATATAGATATGTTGGAGACGTATTAGGCTGCATAGAGCCCAGTGCAACAGTAGTTTTATTCCCATACATTTTTTCATTTTCTGTAACTTATTCTCTCTGTTGTTTTGCATTAAAAATTTATACCAAAAGATTTTTTCTCAACATGAAACTAGTCACATAAATCAAAGGCAATATCTTGGAGAGGCCCACAAAGTTTCATGTCAAATGGAAATACATAAACATTTGTTTATATTTAAAAGCCTATATTAGTTGCTGCTGGACCACTTTAATATTTTGCTAGGGAATAATTGGTGATTCAAATGATGTTGGTTTCTTCAAGAAAATTAGTTAGTGAATATTTGCAACCCAACAGACATTTTTATTTTGTGGTTTGAATAAATATAATTTACTTTATTTTAGTTTTGAGTTTGACTTGAATTTTGATCAAGTGACCATTGGCTTAGCAAAAAGGTGATGAAATGGCACCATTAGGGGGAGACTACTGCAGCATGATTATCAGGTGTTACAAATATCCTCCACTATAAGAAATCTCGTCCCGAGATTTAAGAGGTGGAGTAAGGGGGAAGTTCTGTCTACGAAATTCTAACGGATCTTCTTGTTCTTCTTGCTCTCATTAAAGAGGTTGATCCATTACCTTGATGTCTTCAATTCACTACATCAGGGCATCATGATGAAGTTGCTGTTCTTCCTTCAGGATCTGACCGTACTTACGGAAGGATGAGAGGGGGAACTCTATAAGGACATATTTAACAAAGTTGAGCATTGGACGGTTAACACAGGGGATGAAGCATAAAGTATCTCTCGAGTTGAATAAATGAAACACATCGAGAGCAATAAAAGAGGGTACGAGAGTTTCAAACGGGTAGCAATCGTTCGATGCCTGAAGGAGAGTGTGAAGGCGGTTCGGAGCAATGGAAATGGGTATTGCGTCTGAAACCAGAAGATATCATCTCTAGGAATGTGGCTCGTGAATTACATATGAATCTTGGAAACATGGGTGTACATGAGAGTCAGGTTTCGATCCTGTGGAACTATGGTGAGTGTCGATTGAGAGTAGGGAGGACGGTTACATCTTGCACGGTCATGACAACAAGGCATGTCAGAAGATAGCTTGTCAGCTATGTCGGCAACAACGTCGGTTCCAAGGGCAGGGAATGAAGAGAACCATTTTTCCTACTTACAAGGTGAGGCAGACTAATAGGCAAAGTTCTCGTCCACCGGTGTTACCGGAATGTAGTAATAGGGTCTTCCTGACAGAGTTGTACACCAAAGTGTCTACCTAAGCAGGGAATTATTACTACTTGGATCATATAAATCACGAGAAAGGTTAAACAGACCAATGGAAATGAAAATGTGATTATTAGGATAATCAGACCAATGGAAAGGAAAAGGTGTTTATACACAATTACTAGAGTATAATTTTCCCAAGGACAAGCAGGCAACAAGTATGTATCTATTTGGATAATGGGGCAAGGTGTACCATGATGTCTACCCATACAATGGGGTTTGGTTAACTAATCAAGAAATGTTTAGCATTGCACTTCCCATGTTCTTTTGGATGTTCGGAATACCACATGCATACTTTGGGGTAGCAATAGTGTGATGTTTCATGTAAGGGTTGGGTCTGAAAATTACAAGATTTACACAAGGAACAATTTCTAGAATAAGTCATAGAATTTCCTCATGGGGGAACGACTAATCTTGCTGAATAAGATACAATAAAAATAGGTTATCTAGCCAAGTGTGCTAACCATAACATCACATTACCAGGTTACCCAGATACCAATGTTATAATTTTGGAAAATGATCCAACCATCAAATCTACCCGAGATTTAGATCTGATTGGTCTCGAGATAATTCAAACTCAACATTCCTGAGAAGGAAAAGGGGTGTGACACAAAAGGACGAGATGATGTTGCAAGAATCTCAAGAAATGAACTACGGAAGCAAGCTCCAAAACATGTGTTGGATTGCAACACACTCATGAACACGTTGTCCAGGATAATTGTGACCAAATGGGAGTCTTACAACAAAATGCAACCAAGTTCTGGTTGTAAACCGTCATCAAGGATATCAAAGTCTTTTGTAAGTCCGATTTCTTATGAAGGAACTTCTTTTCCTTGAAGTAATCAATCAGTGGCTTGGTGTGCTAGGAAATACATACAGAGTGAAGGGTAGCAAATCTATCAAACCATAGAATACTTTGCACATGTATGAATGAATTGGGATGATCCTAGAGAAAACAAATCAAACTTTTCTCATATTCACGAAAATAACTTGCATCAAAGACACGCGAACTTAGAGAATGCACTTCTTTCGTAAATCATACACTTCATGATCTAGGCAAAAAGGTAATGCTTTCAAAAGTTTCCAAGCATTGGTTTGAACAAATGATATAATGATGTAAGCTCGAGGAGGACACCCATAATTAATCATTGATCGGAAAGTGCACCCAAAAATATGGACTAAGTAGCACGATCAATGTTAGGATGATGAGTCAATAACCAACACACGAAGAATGAAACTACTGTTCATAACTTACAAGCAATAGGTTTGCTAGAAGTTTTGAATTTACACATAATAGTCCATTTATCGGTATTATGGTTAGAAATAACACGGGACCAAGAAAAGAATGGTGATGACGACAAGTATCGCTTGTATCAAGAATTCTTAATAGGTGGTGAAATTCTCATGACATTCTTTACATAAAAGATGGTAATACTCAAAGGTAGAACCTAACATAAGCTAGGTATCAAGGAGACCCATAACAAGAACAAGTTTGTGTTGGAAGGGATGCAAGGATGTTGTCGAGGACAACACAAATTATCAAGTGACAAGGACGATATTTCTCATCGTGAATGCCATTCATATCTTGGAAGAAGTCAAAATATTGATGATGACCATGACAAATTTTTTTGAGAGGTTCCATGAAGATGTATTCGATCAATGATGGTGTTAAGCAAAAGGAATGATGAAGCAAAAGGATATGACACAAACTCGGAATCAAGTTTGTTGTTCAAGGCGAAACGATATGATGAGGAAGATCGACGTAAGCTTGGCTCATCATCGAAAATTATGCTCCAAGAAGAAGGACCAGGTAGCATAGTTAAAATTTAACATGATAATGATACAGCCAATCAGGCTAGGAGTGACGTGATGGGGTATTAAACTCCCTAGCAATGAGAACTAGGAGTACTGAATCATACTGTGGATTCGAGTGACTTGTTAAAGTTCTCGAGTGACAGACAATGCAGACCTACGGAGTGACTAAAATGGTGAGAAGCATTATTGCAGCCAAATTTCACAAGGGCTAGTGCAATGGCAAGATATCCTCGAGATACAACAGGGTAATACACGAAGATAGAACATATTAGAAGCTGAACTGGGTCGTTGACTTGTAATAGGAGATACTTTAACCTTGTCGAAAAATATACGAGGCACTGGAATGGATTCCTTTCAGATATATTGAATAAGGACTGCTTGGTCGGAACCATAACTGCAAGGGATCAAATTTTAATGATACTGAAAGATTCATTCAGATGATTAAATATTTTACGAGAGGCTTCTGTGATGGTCTACATCATTTCCATGGGCATGAACATAAAGTTCAAGGTCGACTCCCACTTTCCCAATGCATAACCTTTCATTAACTTCTTGTTTTCGATGAAGGTGTAGTGTCGAAAGTTTTTACTGGCGTAACACCAGTAGAGTATGACCTGTACAAGTTTTCGGGTTCACACTGATTAGGAAGGCGTAGGTTCAACCCATCGGGGCATATTAGGAACATATACCACAAACTTCAGCAATTAATAACTCAAGCTCAGAAGTAGAGCATGGTTGACAAGAGGAGGGGATACAATTTATCAAAGGCAATATGTATCAGGGAAAGAACTCAAGGTTTTGAGAATATGCAGGAACAGTCAGATGATAATCCACCAAAGGATCTGGCGGACCGCAAAGAATCTGATGTGAGTATCCATGTTCAACCAGAAGAAGAAATAAAGCAAATGCATCGGATTATGGAAATATTTGGATAATTTTAGAGCTCAAATACAAAGGAATTATGATTACCAAATCGAGGGATCAGAAGGAGATGCTCTGATCAAAAGATAAGTAAGTTGAATAGACATAGATCGACAACCAATCAAGGTTTGATTTGCCGAGAACCATCTCAAGTCTAGGGTGACGTCTGAGCCGAAGGGACGAATTCTAGTCTCGATTGATGATTGCTACCATTCACAAACATATCAAATCAAAGGCACAAAGTGACGATGACGAAGGATACTAATGAATACTGCTAGACATATGGAAAGTTACCATAATGCAAGCAAACAGGTATTTGCAGAGCAATAGTTGGCAGAGGATTAATGGAAGATCAAATAGTATTTCAAAATATCTTGTGAATCACATGAACAACTAGGAATGAACAAATCCTCGATAAGTGTGAGGAATTATTCGTAGGGCTATTCATGCGGCAAAGAACTGCAAGGCAGTGGCACAAGGCATTTTTAAAAAGTCGGAGAATAATTTGATGTATCTTATAATAACAAGAGCAATTTTGAATGGAAGTATGAACGGCAAGTGTAAGTAGTTATCCTTAGGGGTTGACGGTGGAAGGGAATTGCAAAAGCGATGAGCATAAGTTCTCGTGAGAACATCAGAGAGTATCTTCGGAGTCTTGTGATGAATCAAGCCATCATCTGGAATGAGTGGCTCTCTGGGAGGAAGTGGTTATGAGAACGTAAAGTTAGAGTTAGCAAAATCTTTAACCTGAATAGAAGAGAGATCAGAATCCCAGAGTAAAGACGAGGAATAAAAGATCCTAATATCACGCATTTTTGATGTGGGCCCGTAAGCCAGACAACAATGTTAGTAAAATAGTTTTTAAAGACTGGATTCAACTTTGTCCATGAGGTTGGAAAGGGGCTTCCCACAGACAGTCTTCTCTGATACCAACTTGTAACGCCCCGAATTAATTGTGCACTAATCATACACAAAAATGCGCATAATCAAGATCAGAGACTTACGGGAAGATATCACAACACAACACTAGACATAAATTAAAATAATACAAGCTTTGTACTACAAGCCAGGGGCCTCGAGGGCTGGAATACATAAGCTTGAAAACACAAGAGTTAGCAGAAGCAACACTATCTGAGTACATACATAAGTAAACAAGTCTGCGTTAAGAAGGCTGAGCAAAACAACGACATCTAGATCGAAAAGGCACATGCCTCCTACTTGGGAGCCTCCTAACTACTCCATGTCGTCGATGGTCACCACGTAGTAGTAGGCTCCATCGGGGTAGTAGTAGTGGTCAGCAGGATGAGCTAGCTCCTGGGCTCCGTCATCTGATTGCAGCAGTCGGGTATAGGGGAAAAGAGGTAGCAAAGCAACTGTGAGTACTGGCCCCCAGGTCTCTTGTTTAATATATTTGCCCTTGTGATCTATTTTCCTTTGATTTTATTTTCAGATCTATTAAACCAAAAATACAAAAATACCTTTCTGCAATTTATTTTATTTGGCGTTCGATCTATCAATTTATTTACAACTCTCTCACGTCCGTTTGCCAATTTCTAGCGCCGTTACCCGAAAGGGATCGACAACCCCTTTAATACATCGGGTTGTGAGTATTTGTTATTTGTGTGCAGGCGCCGTTCACATAGTGTTGCGTGGTTATCCTACAGGTTCGATAACCTTGTTCTCATCACTAAGGGAAATGCCTACCGCCGCTGTGCTGCATCATCCCTTCCTCTTTCGGGAAATACCGACGTAGCTCTAGCAGACATCAAAAGGAATTTTTAGAGCCGTTGCCGCGGAGACATCATCAACATCTACCAGGTTCCTAATCACAAATCTCATATCTTCACATTTACATTATTTGCTATTTGCCTCTCCTTTTCGTCTCCCCCACTTCACAAAAAATTGCCGTTTTTTTCGCTGTCTTTTTCTTTCACTATTTTCTTGCCAGATCTGTTTTGAGTGCAATCTTGTTGCGTAGTCACAATGACTCAAGAGAACACCAAGTTGTGTGATTTCTCCAATACCAACAACAATGATTTTATTGGCACTCCGATTGCTCCTCCCGCCACTAGTGCGGAATCTTGCGATATTAATATTGCTTTGTTGAATCTTGTTATGAAAGATCAATTTTTCGGTACTCCTAATCAGGATGCCGCGTTCCATCTTAACACATTCGTGAATTATGCGATATGCAAAAGAAAAAATATGTGGACAAGATGTTGTGAAGATGAAATTATTTCCGTTTTCTTTGTGAGATCATGCAAAAATTTGGTTTTCTTGCCTCGTAATAGTATCGATTCTTGGAATAAGTGCAAAGCCGCTTTCATTACTAAGTATTTTCTGCCCGCAAAAATTATTACCCTTAGAACACAAATCATGAATTTCAAGCAACTTGTACATGAGCATGTTGCACAATCTTGGGAAAGGATGAAAATGATGCTAAGGAATTGCCCAACTCATGGGTTAAATCTTTGGATGATCATACAAATTTTTTATGCGGGGTTGAATTTTGTTTCTCGTAATCTTTTAGATTCCACCGCGGGTGGTACTTTTATGGAAATTACTTTGGGTGAAGCCACCAAATTGCTTGATACATTATGGCAAATTATTCACAATGGCATACCGAAAGAGCTCCTACTAGTAAAAAAGGTAATTCGGCTGAAGAAATTTCTTCTTTGAGTGAAAAAGTTGATGCTCTTATGAAATCAATTGCTAATAAAAGTTCTCCTATTGATTTTAAGGATATGCCTTTGTCTTCTTTGATTGAGCAAAATAGTGATGCCATAGATGTGAATTTTATCTCGCAAAAAAATTTCAATAACAATGCTTATGGAGGTAATTTTAATCCTAGGCCTTTTCTAGTAATTCCTCTAGTTATGGTAATTCCTATGGTAATCCTTCTTATAATAATAATAATAGGAACATCTCTGATCTTGAGAATAATATTAAAGAATTTATTAACACTCAAAAGGTTTTCAATGCTACAATAGAAGGAAAATTGAATAAGATTGATGATTTGTCTAGAAGTGTTGATAGAATTTCTCATGATGTAGAAAATGTCAAGATGGAAATTTTTGTTCCTAAGGTTGAGGAATCAACTAATGCTCTTTATGTTTCTATGGATGAAAGTAAGAAAAGAACCGCTATGCTTAGAGCTAGAAGAGAATTTTTAGAAAAAGCGTTTTCTAGTGATTGCTTTCATAAAAGTGATGAAGATCTTAAAATGATTCATGTTTCTTATATTGATTGCTTGTTTAGTAAAATTAAGATTGATGAAAAAGGGACCGAAGAAGAGTCAACTTTAGCTAGCAGGCATCCCGATAATTTGGAGGGTGAAAATCTTGTTGAGAAAATTGATAAAAGTGGGTTTGAAGAGGTCAAAACTTTAATTAGTGATGTGCCCACTCTTTTGGATTACAAAGACTTTAATTATGATAGTTGTTCTTTGATTGATTGTATTTCTTTGTTGCAATCCATGATAAATTCACCCCATGCTTATGAACAAAATAAAGCTTTTACTAAACATATTGTTGATGCTTTGATGAAAGCTTTGGAAGAAAAGTTGGAATTAGAAGTTTCAATTCCTAGAAAACTGAATGATGAATGGGAACCTACTATCAAAGTCAAGATTAAAAAATATGAGTGTTTTGCTTTATATGACTTGGGTGCTAGTGTTTCTACAATTCAAATCTTTTATGTGATGTGCTTCATCTTACCGATATTGAAGAGTGTTCTTTAAATATAGCGACCATGATCCCAATGGAACGAAGTCTCTGTGCTTAAGTGTCATCCCTGGATTGGTATGCTGACACACACAATACTAGAGGAATTATAACAGAGTTCAATCACACACTTACTAAATCGAGTCCTCATAAAGAGTATCCATTACACAATAATAATATGGCTGAAGGCCATCTAAACAAAATAACCACGGAAGCTTTGAAGGTAAATGAGTCCATCAACTCCAACGGAATAGTTGAGTGCATGACAACGACCTATCGCACCTTATTCTTCGTTAGTAAAGTCTGCAACATGAGACGTTGCAGCCGTGTAGGTCAGCACATGGAATATGCTGGCAGAGTTACACTGTAGAGCAAATGAATGCAAGAAACTATATCTACATGCCTATTTGGCTGGTGGAGGCTCTAGGTTTAAAAGTTTTGCATAAAGCTAAATTTTCCCTACAACAAAGGAATAAATTTTGTTTACTACAAAGTTAAACCAATATTTGAGAAGGTTCCCCCAACTCAAATCCCAACATTAAACAAGTATCATCATTAAACCTGAATTCATTAATTAAAGAGTGATGAGATCAACAATAATATCCACTTCTAGATACTCAATATGTCCATAACCGCGGACATGGCTAACCATGATTAGTTTATACACTCCGCAGAGGTTGCGCACTTTTCCCCACAAGACTCGACACCATCCATGATCGGAAGATCGTGACATAGTCTTTCTGAAGCATTAACTCTCTACTCTAGGTAGACCGGTACACCTACTTTCCCCTATATCTTCTAGTCCACCTCTTCAAGAGCTCACACAACTTACTCAACTATGCCAGAGCCCATAATGGCTTGTGGCTGCACACGGAAGTTTCTAGGCATGAAATATCATACGATCCCTTTAGGCCTGGGTGGCGAACCGTGGGAAAATCACACGGGTACTCCGGGATTCCCAATGGGCAATCACTGGTTCCTCAAGGTGTCCCAACCAATCCACCCAAATGTGTATTAAAGTTGCCACCTTAATGTTGTCCAAAATTAGTATCTCTCACAACTTCCATGTACATCACGATCCAATCCCCGTCTACGAGCAGGGCTAAGCAGTAAATGAGCATAACATATATACCCGGGGTGATCAAAGGTAATAGGTTCCTACCTCAAGTACTACAACCAAACCACATGTTCCCAATCCTACTCATGCACATATTTGAGTGGCAAAACTAATGCATAGTAAAAATCGGGTATAGAAAAGTATGATCAAAGTGTAACTTGCCTTGCTGACGATCGGAAAACTCTAGAGATTCATAGTAACAAGCTTTGCACGCTGGAAAATCTAGCATAGATGAACAATAGCATCCATAAGCTTTATATTTATGTGGATTAGATGTTAATTGTATGTACATGTGATTAGCTACGATTGGCAAAAAGAATCAACTCAAAAGGAGCTACGAAACTCAAGATACAAACAAAACAAGATCAAATACTAATCTGAACTAAACTCAAATTTTTAATTGTCAAAATCATGTTCAAGTTGGTTTACTGGATAGAAGGGAACATTCTGAAGATTTAGGCGTTGGTTTCATCGAATTTGGATAAACGAGCTAAAAATTACGCTACTTTGAAGATCAGGGGCTAAACTGCGATAAAACTATTCGCGGATAGGTCCCTGGCCGAAAATAAGCAGAAAAAAAATATCGAACGAACATCCGCTAATAGAGACTAATGAACAAATTTGTTCGTTAACAGATCTAAATGAGTGAACGTTCGCAAATTAAACGAACCAATAAAAATGAACCGATCTAATTAACTAAACCGAAAAAACCAAAAAGACCGATCAGTTTTTCCGGTTCTCGAGGGTTCATCCGGCGGCGAGAAAACCAACGGAGACGGTGGTCTTCGCGCGAGGCGGGGCGGCGGCTCCGGCGAGGCGGCGGGTCGGCAGCAGCGGCAAGAAGCTGCTGCTGGCGATGGCGGCGGCGGCGCGAGCGGCATCGGTTAGTAGCGGCGGCGGCGCTAGTCGAGGGTGGCGGCAGTGGCTGCGAATTGGGAGGAGAGGGGGAGTTGGCGGCGGCCTAAATAGGTGTAGGGGTCCGACTTGGGCAGGGGGTCATGCGACGACAGGGTGGACTCGGACTCCGGCAGGAGTCCGGTGGCGGCGCGACACGGATCAGCTCGGGACTCTGTCCCGAGCCGGCGGCGGAGGCGGGGCGCAGCTGGGCCGCGGCCTGGCTTGAGCTTTGCCAGCCCAGTTCGGCGGTGCGTGATTTTTTTAAAATAATTTTTCTAAGACTAAAAGCACACGAAATAAATATTAATATAAGCCTAAAAATTCCAGAAAAATTCACGTAGCTAAATGGCCTTATATATGACCTCGTGAACATTTTTCTGGAGTAAATTGCCTAAACTAAAAACAAACATTGAAGTTCTAATTACTCAGTTAATAAATAAATAAACTAGCAAATAAAATCAAATAAACTCTCAAAAATTCAAAATTGAATTTCCAATATTTTTCTACTGATTTGAAGAAGTCATATTATCTTCTCTCATTATTTTTAAAATATTTGGAAAAATAATTTTGAAAAACAATTTGATCCAAATACCAAGGTACTTGATACATCAATATTGGATTTTTGTGAAACCTCCAACTCTCTCAAATCTGGTCCTTGAGTTGCTTAAGGCCTCTTGGATCAAAATGCAACTAAAATAAACAACAAAATGCATTAAATCATGGATGCATATGAATGATCTATGTATAACATCCAAATTGAAAATTCGGATGTTACAAACCTACCCCCTTAAGATGAATCTTGCCCTCAAGATTCGGGTTGGTCAGCAAAAAAGTGTGGGTGGTCCGTGCGCAGGTCTTCTTCGCGCTCCCAGGTGGCTTCCTCCTCGGTATGGTGGCTCCACTGAACCTTGCAAAACTTGATGAGTTTGCTGCAAGTAACTCGGCTGGAAAACTCGAGAAATTTAACTGGCTTCTCTTCATAGGTGAGATCATTATCCAACTGAATCGCTTCCAGAGGCACTGTATCTCTCAGAGGAATGTCATCCATCTCTACATGGCACTTATTTAACTGGGAAACGTGAAACACATCATGAACTCCAGACAATCCTTCGGGTAATTCCAACTTGTAGGCAACTTCTCCCATATGTTCCAAAACTTTGTATGGTCCCACAAATCGTGGTGCTAGCTTCCCTTTGACTCCAAAACGCTTACCTCCTCGAATTGGAGACACACGAAGATATGCTCTATGTCCGACTTCGTAGGATACTTCCTTGCGTTTGGTATCTGCATAACTTTTCTGCCTGGACTGGGCCATCTTGAGTCTATCTCGAATCAACTTAACCTTCTTCTCTGAATCACTGACTAAGTCTGGTCCGAACAACTGTCGATCTCCAACTTCATCCCACGATAATGGTGTCCTGCACCTTCTTCTGTACAAAGCTTCAAAAGGGGCCATCTTCAAACTGGCTTGATAACTGTTGTTATAGGAGAACTCTGCATAGGGCAAATTATCATCCCAAATGGATCCATAATCTGGCGCACAAGCTCTCAACATGTCCTCCAGAATCTGATTGACTCTCTCGGTCTATCCATCTGTCTATGGATGAAAGGCTGTACTGAACTCTAGACTGGTACCCAAAGTTTCGTGGAACTAATTCCAAAACTTTTAAGTAAACTGTGTTCCTCTATCTGATACGATGGTCCTCAAAACTTTGTGTAGACATACGATCCTGGTCATGTATATCTTCACCAAGTTAGCACTTGTATAAGTTGACTTCACCGGAATGAAATGAGCTACCTTCGTCAAGCGGTCAACTACAACCCAGATAGAGTCATAGCCTGAACGGGCCCTGGGTAATCTGGTGATGACATCCATGCCAAGTTTATCCCACTTCCATGCTGAAGTAACCCTGCTGGTTTCTGATGCTCTGCCTTAACTCTCTGACATACATCGCATACTGCTACATACTCTGCAATATCCTTCTTCATTCCTGTCCACCAGAAACTCTCCTTCAAATCCAGGTACATCTTGGTGTTGCCTGGGTGAATCGAATAAGGCGAATCATGAGCCTCCGGAAGAATTAACTTCCTAATCTCAGGGTCGTTAGGCACATATATACAATCCTCAAACCATAAAGTATCATGTTCATCCTCACAAAAACCTTTAGCTTCTCCTTTGCCCATCCTTTCCTTTATCTCTGCAATCTCCATGTCCGTCTTCTGGGCTTCTTGGATCTTTCCCAGCAAAGTGGACTAAATTTCCAATGCTGCAACATAACCTCTCGGAACTATCTGCAAGCGTAGTTCTCGAAGATCATCGGCTAACTCCTGGGGTAATCCTCCAGGTATGAGCATGTTAACATAACTCTTGCGGCTCAACACATCTGCTACGGCATTGGCCTTTCCTGGATGATAATGTAATCTCATATCATAATCCTTTATGAGCTCCAACCATCTCCTTTGCTTGAGGTTCAACTCCTTCTACGTGAAGATGTATTTCAAAATCTTATGATCTGTGTAAACATCACAACGG
Organism: Aegilops speltoides; assembly: GCA_021437245.1. Lineage (NCBI taxonomy): Eukaryota > Viridiplantae > Streptophyta > Magnoliopsida > Poales > Poaceae > Aegilops > Aegilops speltoides. The sequence continues at coordinate 491,966,951 of CM038142.1, forward strand.
TTAACGATGAGAAAATGTATCCATGTCTTGAGCCCATGCACTATGACTGCTAACTCCAAATCATGCATAGCATAATTCAACTCATGAGGTCAAAGCTGTCATGAGGCATATGAAACAACTCTTCCGTCCTGCATAAGCACACCTCCAAGTCCTCGACGTGAAGCGTCGCAATATACTTGGAAATCCTTGCGTATGTCTGGGAGAATCAACACTGGGGCTGTAACCAAACATTTCTTCAACTCCTGAAAACTGGCCTCACAATCCTCAGTCCATTTAAACTTGGTGTCCTCCTTCAATAAATCCTTCATGGGCTTCACTATCTTGGAATTTTTTTCAATAAATCTCCGATAATAACCTGTGAGTCTAAGAAAACTTTTGATCTCTCCAACAGAGGTGGGTGCCAACCACTTAGTGACAGATGCAACCTTGGTAGGGTCTACTGCTATTCCTTCTCCGGATATAACATGTCCGAGAAATCCAACTTCTTTCAACCAAAACTCACATTTGCTAAACTTGGCATACAACTGATGTTCCCTGAGCTTCTTGAGAACCAAGCGCAAATGTTCCTTATGTTGTTCTTCATTCTTCGAGTAGACCAATATGTCATCAATGAACACCACAACAAACTTGTCCAAAACCTCCATGAACACCTTGTTCATCATACTCATAAAGTAGGCAGGGGCATTTTTCAAACCAAATGACATAATTGTATACTCATATAGCCCATACCTCGCGGTAAAAGCTGTCTTTGGTATATCCTGCTCTCAGATCTTCAGCTGGTAATAACCTGACCGAAGATCGATCTTGGAGAAAACCTTAGCTCCTTGCAGCTGGTCAAACAAATCATTGATCATCGGTAGAGGGTATTTTTTCCTGATCGTCACCTCATTCAGTGCACGATAATCAACAACCATCCTCAAAGATCCATCCTTCTTCTCAACTAGAAGCACTGGGCTCCCCAAAGTGACGAGCTTGGTCGAATATAACCTTTCTCCAGTAAATCCTTGATCTGCTTCTTAATTTCCTTCAGATCATTTGCGGTCATCCGATACGGTCTCTTTGATATTGGTCCGGTGCCTAGCAATAACTCGATCAGAAACTCTATATCTCGGTCTGGTGGCATGCCTGGTAACTCCTTCGGAAATACATCAGGGTAATCCTTCACCACTAGTACTTCCTCCTGAACAACTCCCGATAGGGAATTTACTTAAGTCCTCCTCGGCGCATGCCTAGACACATACTTGATCCTTTTCCTTTTGGGGTGGTGAGAAGAATTGATTTACTGTTGCAATCGATGTTTCCCTCAAACTCGGATAGCCAATCCATGCCTAGGATCACGTCCAATCCTTGTGACTCTAGGACAATAAGGTCGGTGGGGAAAACATGTCTACCTATGGTTATTGGCAACGAATAACATCCCCGACTAGCCATATACTCTGCTCTTGGGGAACTCACTAACATAGGTGACTTAAGGGCTATGATTGAAACTTAAACTTGTCCACAAATCCCCTTGATATGAATGAATGAGATGCACTAGTATCGAAAAGAACAAGTGCTGTAAATGCATTAATCAAAAACTTACCGACAACTGCGTTGGTCTACTCCTCAATCTCCTCCACACTGACGTGGTTCACCTGACCTCTGGTTAAAGGGTTTGGCTTCTTTCCAGAACTTCCGTTGCCATTTCCATTCTTTGCTTCAGAACATTCAGTGGCGTAGTGTCCGGTCTTCCCGCACTTGAAACAAGTAATGTGACTCAGATCCTTCTTGGCGGGTGTCGCGGGGTTTGAACGGTTCTGACTATTGCTTCCTCCATTCCCATTGCCATTCTTAGGGCCATTGTGGTTGTGTGAACTTCCTCCATTGTGTGAATGTCCTCCATGGTTATGAGTGTGTCCTCCCGAGTACGGGGAATAGCGAGGTTTCTGCTGAGCTCCAGAATTGTACCTTCCCTGTCCGTACTTCCTCTTGCGGTTGTCAATATGTTGTTGCTTGCCTTCAATCATGAGGGCCCTGTCTACCAGCTCCTGGTAGTTGTTGAAGGTTGCCACCATCAACTGCATGCTTAGCTCATCATTGAGTCCCTCAAGAAACTTCTCTTGCTTTGCGACATCTGTGGCCACATCATCTGGGGCATAGCATGCTAACTTGCTGAACTCATCCACATACTGTCCCACTGTATGACTTCATTGTCACAAGTTGCGAAACTCATGCTTCTTCAAACTCATGGCTCTAGCTGAAACATCTGCTGTGTGGAAAGCCTGCTGAAACTGATCCCATGTAACTGTAGCAATGGGGTAAGTGGTGGTGAAATTCTCCCACCAAGATCCTGCGGGTCCATCAAGATGATGTGCAGCAAATCGCACTCTCTCCGCATCTGTGCATCCGGCAGTGGTTAGCTCCCTCCCAATCTTGCGGAGCCAATCTGCAACAATCAGCTCGATGCTGCTAGAGAACACCGGCGGATTCAACCTCAGAAAACGGTCTAGGTTGTCAACAAGGGGTGGTGGCGGTGGGTTGTTGTTGTTGCCTTGGTTCTGGTTCTGGTTCCGGACTAACATCTACATCAAGGCATTCTGCTGCTGGATCAACTGGGTGAGCTCCGACGGGAAAACAAATCCAGTGTCATGTCTCAGAGGCATCTGATTGGTTAGAGGGGGTGAGAAAACAGAATAGAATAAGGTCTAAGAGAGATTTCACTACCCATATTCATATGAGGCAAATACAATCAATTCACATCACTCAATATCAAACAAGGTTCACACAATGATCTAAACTATGATTACAAATCGATCGATACTAACTACTTGGAAGAAAACTACTAGTAACATGGTGGTCGTCTAGAAATTTTGATCGGTGGTAGACTCCATAATATCTGCTCTAGCTTCGTCTTCATAGTCATCATCACTGTCATCATTTGCATCACTGCCCGTGTCGGTGTCGTCCAATATGATGTAGTCCTCCGAACAGATCTCCACTTCAGGTTCTTGCTTCGGGTTCACCTCGTGCATTCCTAGCTTCTTCTTTAGGTCTTCACGCTTCTCCAGTAGCACAACAATTTCTTCTTCATATCCATCGCGTGTTGACTTGAGTTCGTCTTCTAGCTTGATATTCCTCTTCATCACTTTCTTGGTCTTCTTCATGATAGCGCACATCTGGTTCTCATATCGACGAATGTGTTGATCCTTCTCCTGAATGTATGCGGCAATTGATCCATCCTTCCTGGTGCGAATCATCTCCCATTCCTCGTCTCGGTGTCCACATATCTGATAGACTGTTTCTTCAAGCTCCTTGTGGTACAACTCACAAATGCGTCCAAAAGAGATGTGGGTTGCCATGCTCTTTCCCAAGTTGCAACTTGGTGCATCCAAGGTAAAATCAATGGGCTCCGTTGTTGGTGCAAATGTCCTCCCAGGTACACGAACTTTGATCCTCCAGCACTCCTCTTCCGGTAATGTTGCAGTGAAGGTTCCAATGAAACTTGGTAGTCCAATGTCCAGGTACTTTGTGACTTCCTTCAAGTGTCGTCCGAAAGGGGTGTGTCATCCGGCTGAGCGAACTTGTTCCTGGGGTCCGCCATCTATAGTGTAGAAATAGAGGAGAATTAGAAATGAGCAGAGAAGAGTATCCTGTGGCTTTTCCTAGTGCTTGCGTCCTACAGTCAGCGTGTGCTCTGATACCATCTTGTAGCGACCACGATCCCAATGGACCAAAGTCTCTACGCTTAAGTGTCATCCCTGGATCGGTATGCTGACATACACAGTACCAAAGGAATTATAACAGAGTTCAGTCACACACATATTACATCGAGTCCTCATAAAGAGTATCTGTTACACAATAATAATATGGCTAAAGGCCATCTAAACAAAATAACTGCGGAAGCTTCGAAGGTAAATGAGTCCATCAACTCCAACGACATAGGTAAGTGCATGACAACGACCTATTGCACCTTATTCTCCATTGGTAAAGTCTGCAACATGAGACATTGCAGCCGTGTAGGTCAGCACATGGAATATGCTGGCAGAGTTACACTATAGAGCAAATGAATGCAAGAAACTATATTTACATGCATATTTGGCTGGTGGAGGCTCTAGCTTTAAAAGTTTTATATAAAGCTAATTTTTCCCTACAACAAAGGAATAAATTTTAATTACTACAAAGTTAAACCAATATTTGAGAAGGTTCCTCCAACTCAAATCCCAACATTAAACAAGTATCATCATTAAACCCGAATTCATTAATTAAAGAGTGATGAGATCAACAATAATATCCACTTCCAGATTCTCAAGATGTCCATAACCGGGGACACAGCTAGCCACGATTAGTTTATACACTCTACAGAGGTTGCACACTTTTCCCCACAAGACTCGACCGCATCAATGATCGGAAGATCGAGACATAGTCTTTCTGAAGCATTAACTCTCTACTCTGGGTAGACCGGTACACCTACTTTCTCCTACATGTGCTAGTCCACCTCTTCAAGAGCTCACACAAGTTACTCAACTATGCCATAGCCCATAATGGCTTGTGGCTGCAGACGGAAGTTTCTAGGCATGAAATATCATATGATCCCTTTGAGCCTAGGTGGCGAACTATGGGAAAATCACATGGGTACTATGAGATTCGCAATGGGCATGCACTGGTTTCTCCAGGTGCCTCAACCAATCCACCTAGATGTGTATTAAAGTTGCCACCTTAATGTTGTCCAAAATTATTATCTCTCACAACTTCCATGTACATCAGGATCCAATCCCCATCTACGAGCATGGCTAAGCAGTAAATGGGCATAGCGTATATACCCAGGGTGATCAAAGGTAATAGGTTCCTACCTCAAGTACTACAACAAAACCACATGTTCCCAATCCTACTCATGCAAATATTTGAGGGGCAAAACTAATGCATAGTAAAAACTGGGTATAGAAAAGTATGATCAAAGTGTAACTTGCCGTGTTGACGATCGGAAAACTCTAGAGATTCATAGTAACAAACTTCGTATTGTGGAAAATCTAGCATAGACAAACAATAGCATACATAAGAAATCAAGCAAACGATGAAAAAAGAAATCAAGAAAAGTTCCAAATAAAACTTGAAACAAGAAAATGACTAAACTAAATAGAAAGCAAATTCTAACAGCATTGTATTTATGTGGATTAGATCTTAACAGTAGGTACATGTGATTAGCTACGAGCCAATAAAAATAAACCGATCTAATTAACTAAACTGAAAAAAACCAAAAAGACCGATCGGTTTTTACCGGTTCTCGAGGATTCGGGCGGCGGCGAGAAAACCAACGGCGGCGGCGGTCTTCGGGCAAGGCCGGGCGGTGGCTCCGGCGAGGCAGTGGGGTCGGCGGCAAGAACAAGCAGAAGGCGGCGCGGCGGGCTGTGGCGACGCTAGTCGAGGGCGGCGGCGGCTGCGAGTTGAGAGGAGAGGGGGGGTTGGCGGCGGCTTAAATAGGTGTAGGGGGTCCGACTTGGGCAGAGGGTCACGCGGCGGCGGGGTGGACTCGGACTCCGGTAGGAGTCCGGCGGCGGCGCGCGTGGATCCACTCGGGACTCTGTCCCAAGCTGGCGGTGGAGGCGGTGCGCTGCTGGGCCGCGGCCTGGCTTGAGCTGGGCCGGCCTAGTTCGGTGGCTCACGACTTTTTTTTAAAAAACAATTTTCTGAGACTAAAAACACACGAAATAAATATAAATATAAGCCTAAAAATTGCAGAAAAATTCATGTAGCTAAATGACCTTATATATGACCTTGTGAACATTTTTCTGGTCTAAAATGCCTAAACTAAAAACAATCATTACAGTTGTAATTACTCAGCTAATAAATAAATAAATAAACTAGCGAATAAATTCAAATAAACTCTCAAAAATTCAAAATTCAATTTCCAATATTTTTCTACTGGTTTGAAGAAGTCATATTATCTTCTCTCATTATTTTTAAAAAATTTGGAAAAAGAATTTTGAATTTTTTTGATCCAAATACCAAATTTTGATGAATCAAAATTGGATTTTGTGAAACCTCCAACAGTCTCAAATTTGGTCCTTGAGTTGCTTAAGGCCTCTTGGATCAAAATGCAATTAAAACAAACAACAAAATGCAATAAATCATGGATGCATATGAATGATCTATGTATAAACATCCAAATTGAAAATTGGGATGTTACATTAAATTTGCACTTCGCGGATTCTACTATTAAAAAGCCTATGGGAAGAATTAATGATGTTCTTATTCTTGCAAATAGGAATTATGTGCCAATAGATTTTATTGTTCTTGATATTGATTGCAATCCGTCTTGTTCAATTATTCTTGGTAGACCGTTTTTACGTACTATTGGTGCCGTGATTATATGAAAGAAGGCAATATTAAATTTCAATTTCCACTAAGCACTTGTACGCGTCGGTGCTATACAAACGGTTTTTAACCCCTTTCCGTGACGGCATTTTGAACCCGTCGCCAAGTGAGTGTGGGCGATAGGGGGGTCCTTCTCACACAACCCAGAAATCATCGGGGATAGGCTCTTCTGGGACACCAAATGAGTTCATCTGCGATCGGGTGACCCATGGAAACCCAATCATTTCCGTAGGTATGTACATCCCACACGATGAATCCCAGAAAACATTTTCTTAGGTATGTACATCCCAAACGGTGAATCCAAGAAAAACATTTCTGTTCGTATGTATATCACAGACAAGCAATCCAGGGAGTACATTTCCGTTCCTATATACATCCCACACAATGAATCCAGGGAAAATGTTTCCGTTCGTATGTACATCCCATACAGTCATTCCCGAGAAAACGTTTTCGTTCATATGTACATCTCAAACGATTAGGCCGCTATAGTCGTGTGAAAAAGGTGGACATCGACATTTAATCTGCCGATATGTTTGTGATAGGTACATTATCGCACACGGTTCAAGAATGTAAAATGTGTGCGGTGCCTCTACTAACGCCAACGTGTACATTTTCGCAATTGTGTGTGATCGGTATTCCTATCACACACGCACACTGTTTGAAACGTCTACTGTATTACCATGAATCGCACATGCATATGAGACGAAACCGTGTGTGCGTCCGAAGGGCATCGCAAATGTTTCACGTCAATGAACCGTCTGTTTTCTTTTTTCATCGCACATGTTGTTTTATTTCTAACAATGTGCACATTATTTTATTCGCTCCTGTCCAAATTTTTTGGCTGTAATTTATTATTCAAATTGGAAATTTTGAAATATGAAACGTGCAATTCAAATTCTCAGCACAATGGTTCAAGAACGAATCCATAAATAAAATTGTCAGTACAATGTGTTCAGTAATTACAGGATTAGACAACAATTAACTATGATGAACCACAATATTTATAGGCGGTAAAGGTGAAGAGACAAGTGTAAATCATTTTGACTGCCAATGTTGTTGAAGAAGCGAATGCCCATAATGTTGCTTCCTGCATGCCATAGGCACGAACAACTTTTGTCCAACACCTTGTGATGATCGCCCGCTCATCCTTCACCGCCTTCAGGAAGACTTCTAGAGCATTAGCATGGTAGCATGAATTATATACTTTAACCTTCGTTGCCTCCACTCTGGTCAAGTAGTTTGTAAGGTAATCATTAGTAACTAGCTTCGGAAACCACTGAAAAGAGAAAAATATCAGATCATGAGGTCTAATAGAGTAACTTGTTGTGGGAAGGGGGAAAAGGCAACAGATTACTTACCATCCTAAAGTTCAATGATGTCTTGGACAACGTGTAAATAAAGAGCTTAATTCTCGTCACCCATTTCTTTTGCCTAATAATCTTTCTTAGTTTCCTCACTTGACGCTTGTTCATGAATATCTCATTGCCCCATACACAAAAGGATCAAAGCATGGATCAGTACCGCTCATATACATACCTACAAGCAACCAATAAATGTTAGAAGCTAAATGAGATTGCACAAATGATGTAAAATACAACTACCTACATTCAATACAACTACCTACATACCTACAATCCCCGTTGTATTTTTAGAGATTTCAATATGAACTACATACGGTTGTATATAGAATTATAGATATAGTTTAGATTAGAATCTAGATTCACTCATTTTGCTCCTTATGTAGTCTATATTGGAATCTCTAAAAATGCTTAAATTTAGGAATAAATAGTGTATAAGACATGGGATGGAGCTAACCTCGACGGCAAACAACAACATTCCCCATTGTAGCCCTGTGTAAGTACATGGAAAGCCAATGTTAACTACAACAGGGTTAACATCCACCAAAAATAGCAAATGGTAATATAACGGCAACATCTGTAGGGATATCTTCATTGCGAAAGAGTAGCACGGTAGGAAAGGGACGGATTAAAAATGGATACAACTGTTAATTGCAATAGGCTTAACAGCATCCTAATTCATGTTTTGTAAGTTTGTAGCCATTGAAATACAACTGTGTAAAAATGGATACAACTGCTAATTGCAACAAGCTTAATGGACATTGAAACTGGTACTGATAAAAATGCAATTGGCAGGGTTAAACATCACAAGGTAGGTGCTGCCAGAGCAGATAATGGCCTAGTTGTATATAAAAAGGTAGGGAAAATAGCTAAAACAAGTTAGGCATGTTTACTACAAGATGCTTAAGACATCGACCGTACAAAACATAGCCATTAATTGCAACTGGTGTTGGTAAGATTAAACTGGTGAGTTCATACTTGGTAAGTCCTGAGAGGTAGTTGCTGGGGCACTTCATCTTGGCCAGAGCCCGCCCAAAGTCAACTGCGGCGGAGGCAAGCTCTACCTCCGTGTCGAAGCGTGGATCAGTGCCCCTGACATGTGTACCTACAAGAACCAAGTAAATGTTAGAAGCCAAACTGCAATTGCACAAATGATGTAAAATACTATAAGACATGGGATGCAGCTAACCTCGACGACAAACAATAGCATCGCCCATTATGGCCCTGCGTAAGTACATGGATAGGCATGTTAAGTACAACAGGGTTAGCATCCACCAAAAATAGCAAATGGGCAGCATCTCTAGTATATCTTCATTGCAGAGAGTAGCATGGTAGCAAAGTTTGTTGCTGGTATTGGTGAAATTGAACTGAATAGTTAATACTTGAACATCACACAGTGTGCAGTACTAAAATAAATAAGGCACGAACATGCTTAATACATCAACCATACAAAACATAGCCATGCAAGTGGTATTGGTAAGATTTAGCTGGTCATATCATACCTATTAAGTACTGGGAGGTAGTCGCCGGGGCACTTCTACTGGGCCAGAGCCTGCACCATGTCGGAGGCGGCGGAGGCGAGGTGTTCCTCCGGGTCAACACGCACAGCGGCCATCGCGCCATGGACTGCCATCAGCTCCTCGACCTCCACGTGATATGTGGTTGGGCTTGCGCGGCGATGCTCTAGAGGTAGGGACGATGGGGATTTGGAGGCATGATGATGTTTCGCAAGCGCTGTCGTGGAGTAGTCACGACAGATGTCCTAGTGCGAGGACTTAGTCGTGGAGCCATCGCAACTAGGTTGGCTTAAAGGGGTTTGATATGTCTCCAACGTAACTATAATTTTTGATTGTTCCATGCTATTATATTAAAACTTTTGGATGTTTATGGGCTTTATTTTACACATTTATATCATTTTTGGGACTAACCTACTAACCGAAGGCCCAGCTCGTATTGCTGTTTTTTTTGCCTATTTCAGTATTTCGAAGAAAAGGAATATCAAACGGAGTCCAAACTGAATGAAACCTTCAGGAGCATGATTTTTGGAACGAACGTGATCCAGAGAGCTTGGAGTGCAAGTCAAGAAGCAGCCGAGGCCCCCATGAGATAGGAGGCCGAGCCCCCCTGTAGGGCGTGCCCCCTGTCTCATGGGCCCCTCGGGCGGCCATCGACGTACTTCTTCCTCCTATATATACCTACGTACCCCGAAAACATCCAGGGGCACCACGAAACACAATTTCCACCACCGTAACCTTCTGTATCTGCGAGATCCCATCTTGGAGCCTTCGCCGACACTCTGCCGGAGGGGGAATCAACCATGGAGGGCTTCTACATCAACATCCTTGCCCCTCCGATGAGTTGTGAGTAGTTTACCACAGACCTACGAGTCCAAAGTTATTAGCTAGATGGCTTCTTCTCTCTTTTTGGATCTCAATACAACATTCTCCCCCTCTCTTGTGGATATCTATTCGATGTAAACTCTTTTTGCGGTGTGTTTATCGAGATCTGATGAATTGTGGGTTTATGATCAAGTTTATCTATGAATAATATTTGAATCTTCTCTGAATTCTTTTATGTATGATTGAGTTATCTTTGCAAGTCTCTTAGAATTATTAGTTTGGTTTGGCCTACTAGATTGGTCTTTCTTGCCATGGGAGAAGTGCTTAGCTTTGGGTTCAATCTTGCGGTGTCCTTACCTAGTGATAGAAAGGGTTGCAAGGCACGTATTGTATTGTTGCCATCGAGGATAACAAGATGGGGTTTATATCATATTGCTTGAGTTTATCCCTCTACATCATGTCATCTTGATTAATGCGTTACTCTGTTCTTATGACTTAATACTCTAGATGCAGGCAAGAGTCGGTCGATGTGTGGAGTAATAGTAGTAGATGCAGGTAGGAGTCGGTCTACTTGTTATGGACGTGATGCCAATATACATGATCATGCCTAGATAATCTCATAACTATGCGCTTTTCTATCAATTGCTCGACAGTAATTTGTTCACCCACCGTAATACTTATGCTATTTCGAGAGAAGCCACTAGTGAAACCTGTGGTCCTTGGGTCTATCTCTTATCATATTTGCGTCCAATCTACTTTTATTTGCATCTTTACTTTTTGCATCTATCTTATAAAATACCAAAAATATATTTATCTTATCTTACTATCTTTATTAGATCTCACTTTCGCAAGTGGCCGTGAAGGGATTGACAATCCCTTTATTGCGTTGGTTGCGAGTTCTCAGTTTGTTTGTGTAGGTACGTGGGCCTTTTGAGGAGCCTCGTACTGGATTGATAACTTGGTTCTCAAAACTGAGGGAAATACTTACGCTACACTTGCTGCATCACCCGCTCCTCTTCGAGGAAAACCAACGCAAGCTCAAGACGTAGCAAGAAGGATATCTGGCGCCGTTGCCGGGGAGGTCTTCGCTCAAGTCAAGACATACCAAGTACCCATCACAAACTCATCTCCCTCGCATTTACATTATTTGCCATTTGCCTCTCGTTTTCCTCTCCCCCACTTCACCCTTGTCGTTTTATTCGCCCTTCTTCTGTTCGTCTTTTCGTTTGTTTTGATGTCCTACTTGGCTCGTTTGCTCGTTTGGTTGGAGTAGTTGTTTATTTATTACTAAACAGAGAACATAAGATCTATGGATCCTCATCCGCTTGCTAATCTTTTTAAGAGATCCAATTATGATGAACACATTTCTAGTGAGTTTTGTGCACTAGATTATCTTTATGAAGTTTTGCTTGAAATTTGTGAATCTGAAAATTGTGATAAAGAAATCTATGAAGAGATTCACGATGGCTCCTTGAATAAAAAGCATGATTTCAATGATTTTACTATATATTCTCTTGATGTCAATTGTGCTAATAATATGCAAAACCCTAAGCTTGGGGATGCTAGTTTTGCTATGTCTACTACTTGTTGCCATGATCATGATTGTGGTGATTCTTCTTATGATCTTGAAAATTTATTTAAGCCCCATAATGAATATGAGATTGATAATAGTGTTTGCATTAATATTGAAAGTGGGTTTGGAAGAGTGTCAACTTTAGATCCCACATATTTGGAGTATTTTCAGTCTTATGATATTTTTGATAAAAGTGGGTTTGGAGAAGTCATGACTTTAGTTAATGTTAATCCCACTATCCTGGAAGAGTGTCAACTTTACATGCATGTGGATCGTGTTGAGAATATGTTATGTGATAGCTATTTTGTTCAATTCGCTTACGATCCTACATGTAATTATTATGAGAAAGGAAATTATGGTTGTAGAAGTTTTCATGTTACTAAATTACCTCTCTTCATGTTGAGATTGCTATCATCTCTTTGTTATTCCTTGCATATGCTAGTTTTTGCTTGCCTTGATAATTTGTTTTCTTACAAGATGCCTATGCATAGGAAGTATGTTAGACTTAAGTGTGTTTGTCACATGTTTTATGATGCTCTCTTTATGCTTCAATTCTTGTCTTTCATGTGAGCATCATTAAAATTATCAATGCCTAGCTAAAAGGCTTTAAAGAAAAGTGCTTGTTGGGAGACAACCCAATATTTTTCCTTGCTGTTATTTAATAAATCTTGTATCTACCTTCTGTTTGGATGTGTTTTTATCTTTTAATTAGTGTTTGTGCCAAGTAGAACCTACAGGATAACCTATGATGATAGTTGATTTGATTCTGCTGAAAAACAGAAACTTTGCGCGCATGAATATAATTTTGTTAAATCGCAGTAACGTGCTTTTGCGTTGATTCTTTTTGCTGATGTCCAATAAACAAGTTGTCCAGTACTTCCTACTTTGGTAGGATTTTTAGAGTTCCAGAAGTTGGCGTTAGTTACAGATCGCAGTACCTTATGTGGTGGTTTTGTTTTCTTTCACTAACGGAGCTTATAAGATTTCCTGTTGAGTTTTGTGTTGTGAACTTTTCAAGTTTTGTGTGAAGCTTTTATGGACTATGGAATAAGGAGTGGCAAGAGCCTAATCTTCGGGATGCCCATGGCACCCCAAGATATTTAAGGATAGCCAAAAGCCTAAGCTTGGGGATGCCCCGGGAAGGCATCCGCTCTTTCGTCTTCGTTCATTGGTAACTTTACTTGGAGCTATATTTTTATTCGCCACATGATATGTGTTTTGCTTGGAGCATCGTGTATTATATTAGTCTTTGCTTTTTAGTTTACCACAATCATCCTTGCTGTACACACCTTTTGGGAGAAGCCTATTTGATTAGAATTTGCTAGAATACTCTATGTGCTTCACTTATATCTTTTGAGCTTGATAGTTTTTGCTCTAGTGCTTCACTTATAACTTTTAGAGCACGGTGGTGTCTTAATTTTGAAGAAATTGCTAGTCTCTCATACTTCACTTATATCTTTTTGAGAGTCTTTTAGAACAGCATGGTATTTTCTATGGTCATAAAGTTGGTCCTAGAATGATGAGCATCTAAGTTGGGTATAATAAAAACTATCATAGAAAAAGAATTGGATGCTATGATCAACTTGATGCTTGATAATTGTTTTGAGATATAAAGGTAGTAATGTTAGGGTCATGCTAGTGGGTAATTATGAAATTGAGAAATACTTGTGTTGAAGTTGGCAAGTCCCGTAGCATGCACGTATGGTAAAAGTTGTGTGACAAATTTGTTGCATGAAGTGCTCCTTTGAGTGTCTTCCTTATGAGTGGCAGTCGGGGACGAGCGATGGTCTTTTCCTACCAATCTATACCTCTTGGGGCATGTGTAGTAGTACTTTGCTTCGAGGTCTAAGTAGGCTTTTTCAATAAGTATATGAGTTCTCTTTTGACTAATGTGAGTCCATGGACATAGGCACACTCATCCTTTTTACGTTTCTAGCCTTTATTATTACCGCGCAACTTTCGCCGATATCATAAACCCCTTATTTACCTTCCTCAAAACAGCCACCATACCTACCTATTATGGCATTTCCATAGCCATTCCGAGATATATTGCCATGCAACTTTCCACCGTTTCGTTTATTATGACACGTTCCATCATTGTCATATTACTCTTTGCATGATTATGTAGTTGACATCGTATTTGTGGCAAGGCGACCTTCATAATTTTCATATGTGTCGCTCTTGATTCATTGCATATCCCGGTACACCGCCGGAGGCATTCATATAGAGTCATATCTTGTTCTAGCTTTGAGTTGTAATTCTTGAGTTGTAAATCCATAAAAGTGTGATGATCTTCATTATTAGAGCATTGTCCTAGTGAGGAAAGGATGATGATGGCTATGATTCCCCCACAAGTCGGGATGAGACTTTGGACTTTACAAAAAGAAAATAGAAAGGCCAAAAAAAGAAAAAGAGAACGGCCAAAGAAAAAAAAAGGAAAAAAAAGAAAAAAAAAGAGAAAAGAAAAATAAGAATGAGAGAAAAAGAGAGAAGGGACAATGCTACTATCTCTTTTTCCACACTTGTGCTTCAAAGTAGCACCATGATCTTCATGATAGAGAGTCTCCTATGTTGTCACTTTCATATACTTAGTGGGAATTTTTCATTATAGAACTTGGCTTGTATATTCCAATGATGGGCTTCCTCAAAATGCCTGAGGTCTTCGTGAGCAAGCAAGTTGGATGCACACCCACTTAGTTTCTTTTGTTGAGCTTTCATATATTTATAGCTCTAGTGCATCCGTTGCATGGGAATCCCATATATATTTATGTGCACTCACTCACATTGATATCTATTGATGGGCACCTCTATATAGCCCATAGATACGCCTAGTTGATGTGAGACTCTCTTCTCCCTTTTTGTCCTCACAACCACCACCATATACCACCATAGTGTTATGTCCATGTCTTACGCTCATGTATTGCGTAAGAGTTGAAAAAGCTGAAGCGCGTTAAAAAGTATGAAACAATTGCTCGGCTCGTCATCGGGGTTGTGCATGATGGGAGTATTTTGTGTAATGAAAATGAAGCATGGCCTAACCATATGATTTTGTAGGGATAAGCTTTCTTTGGCTATGTTATTTTGATAGGACATGATTATTTGTTAGTATGCTTTGAAGCATTATTATTTTTATGTTTTACAAGCTTTTATTTTGAATCATTTGGATCTGAACATTCATGCCACAATAAAGAAAATTACATTGAGAACTATGCCAGGTAGCATTCCACATCAAAAATTTCTTTTTTATCATTTACCTACTCGAGGACGAGCAGGAATTAAGCTTGGGGATGCTTGAGACGTCTCCAACGTATCTATAATTTTTGATTGTTCCATGCTATTATGTTACCCCTTTTGGATGTTTATGGGCTTTATTTTACACATTTATATCATTTTTGCGACTAACCTACTAACCGGAGGCCCAACCCGTATTGCTGTTTTTTTGCCTATTTCAGTATTTCGAAGAAAAGGAATATCAAACGGAGTCCAAACGGAATGAAACCTTCGGGAGCATGATTTTTGGAACGAACGTGATCCGGAGAGCTTGGAGTGCAAGTCAAGAAGCAGCCAAGGCCCCCACGAGATAGGAGGCCGCGCCCCCCTGTAGGGCACGTCGCCTGTCTTGTGGGCCCCTCGGGTGGCCACCGACATACTTCTTCCTCCTATATACACCTACGTACCCCGAAAACATCCAGGGGCACCACGAAACACAATTCCCACCACCGTATCCTTCTGTATCCGCGAGATCCCATCTTGGAGCCTTCGCTGGCACTCTGCCGGCGGGGGAATCAACCACGGAGGGCTTCCACATCAACATCCTTGCCCCTCCGATGAGTTGTGAGTAGTTTACCACAGACCTACGGGTCCAAAGTTATTAGCTAGATGGCTTCTTCTCTCTTTTTGGATCTCAATACAACGTTCTCCCCCTCTCTTGTGGAGATCTATTCGATGTGAACTCTTTTTGCGGTGTGTTTGTCGAGATCCGATGAATTGTGGGTTTATGATCAAGTTTATCTATGAATAATATTTGAATCTTCTCTGAATTCTTTTATGTATGATTGAGTTATCTTTGCAAGTCTCTTCGAATTATCAGTTTGGTTTGGCCTACTAGACTAGTCTTTCTTGCCATGGGAGAAGTGCTTAGCTTTGGGTTCAATCTTGCGGTGTCCTTACCCTGTGATAGAAAGGGTTGCAAGGCACGTATTGTATTGTTGCCACCGAGGATAACAAGATGGGGTTTATATCATATTGCTTGAGTTTATCCCTCTACATCATGTCATCTTGCTTAATGTGTTACTCTGTTCTTATGAACTTAATACTCTAGATGCAGGCAGGAGTCGTTCGATGTGTGGAGTTATAGTAGTAGATGAAGGCAGTAGTCGGTCTACTTGTTATGGACGTGATGTCTATATACATGATCATGCCTAGATAATCTCATAACTATGCGCTTTTCTATCAATTGCTCGATAGTAATTTGTTCACCCACCGTAATACTTATGCTATTTTGAGAGAAGCCACTAGTGAAACCTATGGCCCTCGGGTCTATCTCTTATCATATTTGCTTCCAATCTACTTTTATTTGCATCTTTACTTTTTGCATCTATCTTATAAAATACCAAAAATATATTTATCTTATCTTACTATCTTTATTAGATATCACTTTCGCAAGTGGCCGTGAAGGGATTGACAACCCCTTTATTGCGTTGGTTGCGAGTTCTCAGTTTGTTTGTGTAGGTGCGTGGGACTTTTGAGGAGCCTCCTACTGGATTGATACCTTGGTTCTGAAAACTGAGGGAAATACTTACGCTACACTTGTTGCATCATCCTCTCCTCTTCGAGGAAAACCAACGCAAGCTCAAGACGTAGCAGGGTTAAATAGGACAAAGGACACATGAGTTTATACTGGTTCAGCCCCTTGCGGTGAAGGTAAAGGCCTAATCCAGTTTGAGGTGGTATTGCTTATGTCTCGATTACCAGGGAGCGAATCCGCTTGACCTAGCTTTCGATCTGTTGTTTCTTGCCCTGAACCGCCTCTGGGTCGTCCCTTTATATATACAGGTTGACGCCCAGCGGCTCATGGAGTCCCGGCCGGCTCATTGACAACGTGTCCGGCTCGGTGACTATCTATACATGCCTTACAATACAAGTCTTACATATATGGCGGTTTACTCCTACGGGCCTTAAGTCGCCCTTGGTCCTTGGGCCCTTGCTTGTGAGCCGCCATCTTCAATATCCTCGTGGGCTTCAGATCATGAATCACCATCGGGATAACCCTGTCACCTGGGCGGGTCATATCTAATAGTTATGTCCCCAACATTAGGCCCCAGGTTGATTTGAACTGGTTCATGTCAATCTTCAACACTTAAAAAAATCCTCCCTTCTTCATTCGTGTGAGAATTCATAACCCGCCATGACATCATCTCCTGGACTTGTGATAACCTGCCATGACGTCACCTGTTATTAATTTACACAATATCCAATATATCTCAACAAATCTTCATCTTTAATGTCTGTCCCGAAAATCGAGGCGCCCGAGCAGCTAGATAACCATGTTTTGGCCTCCTCATTTTTTGCGCCCACTTGTTATCCTTTCCTTATAAATAGGGTTGAACTGCCTCTTCTCATTCTCCCCCCTTTCCTTCGTCTTGCTCCTCTCGCGACTCTCCAGCCACTCGAGCTCCACCGCCGCCGCTGCCGCGAAGCACACCGTCCTCCTCGTCCTTGGCCACTGCATCAACCTGAACAGGACCAGAGAACGACAATGCTCCTCGGCAGTTCACCTGCCTCTGTAAGCTTTTCTCCTTCCATGCTCCAGATCGCATTAGGGTTTCAGTAGTTCTTCGTGTTCTTCGTAGTTGTACATAGTTCATCTTCAACCCTAGCATCCTTTGATCTGGAAATAGCATATAACTTGCACGGTAGCAGTTTTGCCCTTGCTTTCAATGCCTGCAGACCCCTTTTCCTTGAAAAAAGATCTCCTCGGAACCTATGAACTCCCTTGCACTGTTTTTAGGTTTTGATTTATTTTCTTTTTCTGAACTGGCACTGATCCAAAATTATAATTGTAATCTATGAAACCTGTTTGTCCAGTACTTAGCAAAAATTTTCCTTCCGGATAAATCAATCAGGCCATGGCGACTTTCATCACTGGTTGTAGTTAAATTCAATGCTCAACAGATTTCACCTCTGGCAGACATCAAAACTGGTCATGGCGGCTTACATAGCCCGCTGTAAGTAGACATATAATATTAGGCCCCTTTTTAAGCCGCCATTCTAAATATGTGATGTAGTACTTTCCCTCCGGCTTAATTTGAACCGGCAAACTTGTTATTTTTCTTTTTAGGCTTCTTTCTTCACAATGGCCCTGAAAATAGCCACCTTATGTAACTGGGTTCCTTCCATCGTCACTGAGAAAACACTCCAGGATTTTGTAACAACCGACTACTTGCCAAAAAAGACTGTCATGCATTATCGCGCCCTAAGCCGGAAGAGGAGAAACCTCAGCCAAAGGATGATGAAGTCATTGTGTTTACTAATCACATGAACCGGGGCTTGTCACCGCCTGTCTCTAAATTTTTTTGGGATGTTGTGCACTTTTTTAATCTTCATCCTCAAGACATCGGACCCAATTCCGTGTCAAACATATGCAATTTCCAATTTTTCTGTGAGGTGTACCTTCAAGAGGAGCCCAGTGTGGAGCCGTTCAGAGAATACTTTTATTTGAACCGCCAAAACAAGTACTCCAATGAACCCAGCCTGGAACTTGGTGGAATCTCAATTCAGCGCAGGAGAGATGCTATCTTCCCTTATGCTGGCCTGCCGAGTCATCCCAAGGATTGGAATCTAACATGGTTCTATTGCAAGGATACTTCCCCGGCTGAAGAGAACCGACTGCCTGACTTTCGCGCCCCACGTCTTGACTGAAAACATCGTCTTCCTCATAAGCTGATAGCCGCTTAACGCAAAAAGCTTGGCTCTACCATTGCCAAAGTCAAGGCTTTGTTGGGAAATGGCTTAACTGGCATTGACTTGGTTCGATGCTGGGTTTCATGGCGAGTCATTCTGTTGAGCCGACACTCCGGCTTAATGTGCACTTATAGTGGTGGCAAAAAGGATCCGCTCGTCCCCGCCGAGGAACCCCCTAACCCGCTCATCCCCGGGCGCCCTCTGGTATGGTGACGCACGGTCAACGGGTCAACACTCAGACCGAGGGATTCTCGGCATGAGCGACGGCGTCGGGACTGGCGAGACCCATTGGCTCCACCATCTATCCCCTCGGCGACCGGCAATCCACAACCCTCTTGATTTTTTTCCATTTTCCTCTTCTTCTACTTATTCTTCTTTTTTTCAACTTTCTTCTTCTACTAATTATCTAAACCTAAACCTAGCACTATCATAAACCTACCACTA
The DNA here is from genome assembly GCA_021437245.1 of Aegilops speltoides. Taxonomy (NCBI): domain Eukaryota; kingdom Viridiplantae; phylum Streptophyta; class Magnoliopsida; order Poales; family Poaceae; genus Aegilops; species Aegilops speltoides. The sequence goes on from CM038142.1 coordinate 491,985,979, forward strand.
ACCTAAACCTATTAATAACACCTAAACCTAAACAGCAAAGAACAGTAGAAAAAACAAAAAAAAGCTAACCTTGGCTCCGGCGGAGGTGGCGGGCGGCTGGCCGGGGCGGCGGGGCGCTTTGGTGGTCGGGAGCGGTGGGGGTCGGGGGCGGTTCGGGCATGGGGGCGGCGGCATGGGTGAGGTGAGGGGAGAGAGAGAGGGGTGGGGCGCAGGCGCTAACCGCTTTTTAGTAGGTCACAACTCTTTGCCATCTGCTAGTAGATGACAAAGAGCCTAGCTAGTAGGATGGGGCCGGGGGAAAGGGCCGTTAGGTTGGCCACTTTCTTTGCCGTTTGCTAGCAGGCGACAAAAATCCTTTGCCGTTAGGTCATCCTCATTAGTGGGCCACCCACCCTCTTTGCCGCCTGCTAGCAGACGGCAAAGCTTCTATGCCGTATGCTAGCGGACGGCAAAGAGATGGCTGATGGCAAACATGATCTTTGCCATCAGCTCTTTCTTTGCCGTCAGTTTTCTGTAAGCTGATGGCAAAGACCTTCTTTGCCGTCAGCTAGCTCATGGCAAAGAGCTAGCTGACGGCAATGATCTTGATTCCAGTAGTGTATAGAAGTCCAAATGTCCATGCTACAAAGAAAAGAATATGAGGTGACATGTTAGGCAGCATTCCACATCAAAATTTCTATTTTTTATCATTTACCTACTCCAGGACGAGCAGGAATTATGCATGGGGATGCTGATACGTCTCCAACGTATCTATAATTTTTGATTGTTCCATGCTGTTATATTATCATTCTTGGATGTTTTACAATCATTTTATAGTCGTTTTATATCAGTTTTTGGTACTAACCTTTTGACATAGTGCCAAGTGCCAGTTAATGTTTCAGCATGTTTTTTACATCGCAGGAAATCAATACCAAATGGAGTCCAAACGCAGTGAAACTTTTTGTGGATTTTTTGGACCAGAAGACATCCAGTGGGCCAGAGAAGCACCTGGGGGGTGCCCAGAGGGGATCACAATCCACCAGGGTGCGCATGGAGGCCCAGGCGCGCCCAGGTGGGTTGTGCCCACCTCGGGTGCCCCCGAACCATCTCTTTACTCTATAAATACCCCAATATTCCACAAGCCCTAGGGGAGTCGACGAAAATCAATTCCAGCCGCCGCAAGTTCTAGAACCACCAGATCCAATCTAGACACCATCACGGGGGTGCATCATGACCATTGGTGCCTTTGCGATGATGCGTGAGTAGTTCTTTGTAGACCTACGGGTCCGTAGTTAGTAGCTAGATGGATTCCTCTCTCTCTATCTCTCTCTCTCTCTCTCTCTCTCTTGATTCTCAATATAATGGTATCTTGGAGATCCATATGATGTAACTCTTTTTGTGGTGTGTTTGTTGGGATCCGATGAACTTTGATTTTATGATCAGATCTATCTTTTTATCCATGAAAGTTATTTGAGTTCTTTGAACTCTTATATGCATGATATCTTATAGCCTCGTATTTCTTCTCCTATATTTGGGTTTTGTTTGGCCAACTTGATCTATTTATCTTGCAATAGGAAGAGGTGCTTTGTGATGGGTTCGATCTTACGATGCTTGATCCAAGTGACAGAAGGGGAACCGACATGTATGTATCGTTGCTATTAAGGATAACAAGATGGGTTCTATTTCTACATAAATAGATCTTGTCTACATCATGTCATCGTTCTTATTGCATTACTCTGTTTCTCAGTGAACTTAATACACTAGATGCATGTTGGATAGCGGTCGATGTGTGGAGTAATAGTACTAGATGTAGGAAGGAGTCGGTCTACTAATCTTGGACGTGATGCCTATATAATGATCATTGCCTGGATATCATCATGATTATTTGAAGTTCTATCGATTGCCCAAAAGTAATTCGTTTACCCACCGTTTGCTATTTTTCTCGAGAGAAGCCACTAGTGAAAACATTGCCCCGGGTCTCTTCTTTAATATATTTGCCTTGGCTGAGAAAAACAAGTCTGCCTTAAGAAGGCTGAGAAAAACAATGACATCTAGATCGAAAAGGCACATGCCTCCTACCTGGGAGCCTCCTAACTACTCCTTGTCATCGATGGTCTCCACGTAGTAATAGGATCCATCGGGGTAGTAGTAGTGGTCAGCAGGATTAGCTGGCTCCTGGGCTCCGTCATCTGATCGCAGCAATCGGGTATAGGGGAAAAGAGGTAGCAAAGCAACCGTGAGTACTGGACCCCGGGTCTCGTCTTTAATATATTTGCCTTGGCGATATATTTTCCTTTGCTTTTATTTTTAGATCTATTAAACCAAAAATACAAAAATACCTTGCTGCAATTTATTTTATTTGGCGTTCAATCTATCAATTTATTTACAACTCTCTCACGTCCGTTTGCCAATTTTTGGCGTCGCTACCTGAAAGGGATTGACAACCCCTTTAATACGTCGGGTTGCGAGTATTTGTTATTTGTGTGCAGGTGTTGTTCACGTAGTGTTGAGTGGTTCTCCTACTGGTTCGATAACCTTGGTATCATCGCTGAGAGAAATACCTACCGTCGTTGTGCTGCATCATCTCTTCCTCTTTGGGGAAATACCGACGTAGTTCTAGCAGACATCACGCCCCAAGTAGGTCCGAATCCTACTTGGGCTTCTGCCCTTCGACGCCCCCTGCCATATTTGTCAAAGGGGGAAGGAAAGAGGGGGGAGAGGGAAGGAAGGGGGAATCCTATTCTACTCTTTCTTTTCCCTTCCCCTCTTTCCTTCTCCTACTAGGCCGGCCCATATGGGGGGCGCACCAGCCCCTTGTGGCTCGTGAGTTTCCCCTCTTGGCCCATAAGGCCCATACTTTTGCCGGGGGTGCCCGGAACCCTTTCCGGTGACCCGATAAGTACCCAATAATCCCCGGAACACTTCCGGTGTCTCGATACCATCGTCCCATATATCAATCTTTACCTCTCGACCATTTTGAGACTCCTCGTCATGTCCGTGATCTCATATGGGACTCCGAACAACATCCGGTCACCAAATCACATAACTCATATAATACTATATCGTCATCGAACGTTAAGTGTGCGAGCCCTACGGGTTCGAGAACTATGTAGACATGACCGGGACACCTCTCAGGTCAATAACCAATAGCAGAAACTAGAAGCCCATATTGGATCCTACATGTTCTACAAAGATCTTTATTGATCGAACCGTTAGGACAACATACGTAATTCCCTTTGTCCATCGGTATGTTACTTGCCCGAGATTCCATCGTCGGTATCTTCATACCTAGTTCAATCTCGTTACTGGCAAGTCTCTTTACTCGTTTCGTAATACATCACCTCATGGCCAACTCCTTAGTCGTTTGCTTGCAAGCTTATGATGTGTACTACCAAGAGGGCCCAAAGATACCTCTGCCATACTTGGAGTGACAAATCCTAATCTCGATCTATGCCAACTCAAAAAACATCTTCAGAGAAGCCTGCAGAGCATATTTATAATCACCCATTTATGTTGTGATGTTAGATAGCACACAAGGTATTCCTCATGTATCCGGGAGTTGCATAATCTCATAGTTGGAGGAATATGTATTTGACATGAAGAAAGCAATAGCAATAAACTGAACGATCATTATGCTACGCTAACGGATGGGTCTTGTCCATCACATCATTCTCCTAATGATATGATCCCATTATCAAATGACAACACATGTCCATGGTTAGGAAACCTTAATCATCTTTGATCAACGAGCTAGTATAGTAGAGGCTTACTAGGGACACATTGTTTGTTTATGTATTCACACATGTATTAAGGTTTCTAATCAATAAAATTCTAGCATGAATAATAAACCTTTATCATGAATAAGGATATATAAAATAACAACTTTATTATTGCCTCTAGGGCATATTTCCTTGCACTAGAGTCAGTAATCTAGTTCACATTGCGATGTGATTAACACCCATACTTCACATCGCCATGTGACCAACACCCAAAGAGTTTACTAGAGTCAATAATCTAGTTCACATCGCCATGTGATTACCACCCAAAGAGTACTAAGGTGTGGTCATGTTTTGCTTGTGAGAGAGATTTAGTCAATGGGTCTGTCACATTCAGATCCGTATGTATTTTACAAATATCTATGTCTACAATTCTCTGCATGGAGCTACTCTAGCTAATTTTTCCCACCTTCAATATGTATCCAGAATGAGACTCAGAGTCATCCGAGTAGGTGTCAAAGCTTGCATCAATGTAACTCTTTATGATGAACTCTTTATCACCTCGATCACCGAGAAACATTTCTTTAGTCCTTTTAGGTAACTAAGGATAATTTTGACTGCGACAGTGATCTACTCCTGGATCACCATTGTACCCCTTGCCAAACTCATTGGCAAGGTACACAATAGGTATGGTACACAGCATGGCATACTTTATAGAGCCTATGGCTGAGGCATAGGTAATGACTTTCATTCTCTCTCTATATTCTGCCGTGGTCGGGTTTTGAGTTTTACTCAACATTACACCTTACAATACATGCTAGAACTCCTTCTTTGACTGATCCATTTTGAAGTCCTTCAAAATCTTGTCAAGGTATGTACTCATTGAAAATCTTATCAAGCGTCTTGATCTATTTCTATCGATCTTGATGCCTGATCTGTAAGCAGCTTCACCGAGGTCTTCCATTGAAAAATTCTTATTCAAGTATCCTTTTAAGCTATCCAGAAATTCTATATCATTTCCAATTAGTAATATGTCATCCACATATAATATCAGAAATGCTACAGAGCTCCCAGCCACTTTCTTGTAAATATAGGCTTCATCATAAGTCTGTATAAAACCATATGCTTTGATCACCTCATCAAAGCGTGTATTCCAACTCCAAGATGCTTGCAACAGTCCATAAATGGATCACTGGAGCTTGCACACTTCGTTAGCACCTTTAGGATCGACAAAACCTTCTGCTTGCATCATATACAACTCTTCTTTAAGAAATCCATTAAGGAATGCAGTTTTGACATCCATTTGCCAAATTTCATAATTATAAAATGCGACAATTGCTAGCATGACTCGGACGGACTTAAGCATCGCTACGCACTACTAGGAAAATGCTTATAGGTAGAAATTTAGCAGTAGCATTGGGTAAATACCTCACGCTACTGCTATTTAGCAGTAGCGCTTGACAAAACCAGCGCTGCAAGCGCATGTTAGCAGTAGCGCGAGATTTCCCGCCCAGCGCTGCTGTTAATGGGACACACTCTCGGCCCCTTTAGCTATAGCACTGGGACCCTCCCCCACGCTGCTGCTAAGCCCACCTCTGCTTCCTCTCCCCGCGCCGGCCCGCGCGCCCCTCTCTCTCACTCACTCACAATCACGCTCACACTCTCCCTCAATCCCCCGCTCCGGCCGCCGCCCCCACCTACGTCGGTCCTCCTCCCCCGCCGGCCGCCCTCCCCCACGCCGACCCTCCTCCCCGGGCAGCCCTCCTCCTCGCCGGTTGCCCCCCACCCCCAGCACGCCGCCACCCCCGTCAGCCCTCCTCCTCCAAAGAAGAGGTACTCCTCCCTCCTTCCTCCTCCTCCCTCCTCCCTAGTTATAGTTATTAGAGAGTAGACATTTTGAACCGAATCTAGATGAAAAAATGTAGGTTCTTTGAACAATGTAGGTTATGATTGAACCCTAGCTAGGAAAGATTAGGTAGTATGAACCCTAGGTTTTTAAATTAGCTAGGTTTTTTAATTAGGACACAAATTTAGCTAGGTTTATAAATTAGGACAGAAATTTATATAGGTTAATAGAATTTAGGTGTTTTAGGTGTATTTAACAGAATTCTAGGTGTTTTAGTTGTTCTAGGTGTAGTTAACAGAATTCTAGGTATTTTTTAGTTAAAGCAATTGTTGTTATTTTTTAGTTAAAGCATTTTTTCCTATTATATGCAAATTTGTAGTGGACATGTCATATATTTGAACATGTCACATTTTGGACATGTCATATTTTTTCGAGTGGCCTATGTTTTGCTAGAGTGTCGATTCGTTTACGTTATGGCAAATTTCAGGCATTCGATATATATGTCCTGCTTTTAGCAAAGGTCATGCCGAGTTTTGCTAAGTGTTTATTAATTTTGTTTTCATAATTATGCATTTCTTCTCGATGTCGATGATGCCTGGCCCGCATCCTCGTCGTCGACTTGACAGAGGAGGCTTGCTTGATTATAGGGGCCATGTCTGGGACTGGGCTCCGCCGGGCTGGTACTAGGAGGTGCTATCTTCCGGGGCGCGCAGCTTGGTGAGGGGGCAGCCCGTCGTTGACCTAGACCTTCTTCGGTGGCGGTCGCGTGGGCCAGTGATGGTGGGGAGGCCTTTGTCCACTACGGAGGTGGTATGTCACCGTGTCAGCGAGGAGGATGAGCACGTCCGTCGCTACATGGTTGCATTGGAGGGAAGGTTTGACAGTACCTGGATGGTTCTTCAGGGATCTCACTAGAGCTATGATCTTGTGATGGTTCCTTCTCTTTGGGTGTCCACCGCCCGCGCCGATACCCGTCGTTCGCTAGGGTTCTAGCTGTATTAGTGATGTTATATGTATGATACTATCCGAGATGTATTAGTGATAATATTCGACGATGTACGGCCGCAAGAGATGATTTAGTTTTTTTATTGAATGCATGCTAATTTGAATACTAATTCGTTTTATGATTTAGTTTTTCTTATTGAATACACGTCTGTTTCAACTATGAACATAGGAAATGTCTGACGACCATAGAGAAAGGGAATCCGGTATGTGCGAATACTGCGAAGACAAGCGCGGCCTGTGCGACATGCCTCACATAGTTGGTGGTAGGCGCTTCAGCATCAAGCTGGATGAGAACTTCGAAGTGCATACAGTAAGTCACAACGACTAGCCTTTTTTCGTAATTAAGCATGACTTCTGCTTCAACTTATAATTTAATTTTTTTTTACTATTCTACTAGCATATCCCCTGTCATGCAAGAATATATGTCGTCATATTCATGCATTGCAATAATCCAGTCATATTCATGCAACTTATAATTATGCAACTTATAATTATGCATCTTATAATTATGCAAGTTATAATTATGCAACTTATAATTATGCAACTTATAATCATGCAACTTATATTTATGCATCGCAATAAACATGATCCAGTCATATTCATGCTCAACGCAAACACCAAATAACATTTATTTAGTTTCAACACTAATCCGAAGGTAGAGGGAGTGTGCGATAGTGATTGTATCAACCTTGGAATCACTTCCAACAAACATCGTCACATCGCCCTTAACTTGTCTTTGTTTTATTCTGCAACTCCTGTTTTAAGTTACTAATCTTAGCAACTGAACTAGCATCAAATACCCAGGGGCTACTATGAATACTAGTAAGGTACACATCAATAACATGTATATCAAATATACCTTTGTTCATTTTGCCATCCTTCTTATCCGCCAAGTATTTGGGGCAGTTCCGCTTCTAGTGACAATTTCCCTTTTAGTAGAAGCACTCAGTTTTAGGTTTGGGTCCAGCTTTCGGCTTCTTTATGGGGGTGTCAACTTGTTTGTCATTCTTCTTGAAGTTCCCTTTCTTCCACTTGCCCTTTTTCTTGAAACTAGTGGTCTTGTTTAACCATCAACCCCTGCTTTTATTTGTAAAGTCTCCATTCCTCGATGATCAAAGACCAAAGATCTATGAACCACCTCATGTTTGACTAGCCAATTAGATAACCAACCCTGCTGCATTATCTTCACATTTCGGATGCAAGTTTGAAAGATTGCCCTGCTTTTTATTTTTCTACACAAAAGAGCCCCCCTCCTAATTCACTAATTTGTAGGAAGGTACTTGATGCTCTTTCTTGATTTCTACCTTCGCCAATTTCAGCATCGCGAAGAGCTCAAGAATCATTTTCGTCATCCATTGCATATTATAGTTCATCACAAAGTTCTAGTAGCTTGGTGATAGTGACTAGAGAACTCTGTCAATCACTATCTTATCTGGAAGATTAACTCCCACTTGACTCAAGCGATTCTAGTACCCAGACATTCTGAGCACATGCTCACTGGCTGAGCTATTCTCCTCCATCTTGTTGGCAAAGTACTTGTCAGAGGTCTCATACCTCCCGACACGGGCATGAGTGTAAAATACCAGTTTCAGCTCTTGGAACATCTCATATGCTCCGTGGCGTTTAAAACATTTTTGAAGGCCCGGTTCTAAGCCATAAAGCATGGTGCACTAAACTATTAAGTAGTCATCATGTCGTGCTAGCCAAACGTTCATAACGTCTGCATCTTCTCCTAAAAAAGGTCTGACACCTAGCAGTGCATCAAGGACATAATTCTTATGTGCAGCAATGAGGATAATCCTTAGATCACAGACCCAGTCTGCATCATTGCTACTACTATATTTCAACTTATTTTTCTCTAGGAACATATCAAAAATAGGGGAGCTACAACGCGAGCTATTGATCTACAACATAATTTGCAAATACTATGAGGACTAAGTTCATGGTAAATTAAATTTAAGTTCAATTAATCAAATTACTTAAGAACTCCCAATTAAATAGACATCCCTCAAGTCATCTAAGTGATACGTGATCCAAATCAACTAACCCATGTCCGATCATCACGTGAGATGGGGTAGTCATCAATGGTGAACATCTCAATGTTGATCATATCTACTATATGATTCACGTTCGACTTTTCGGTCGCCAGTGTTCCGAGGCCATGTATGTACATGGTAGGCTCATCAAGTTTAACCCAAGAATCCGCGTGTGTAAAATTGTCTTACACCCATTGTATGTGAACGTAGAGTCTATCACACCCGATCATCACATGGTGTCTTGAAACGACGAACTTTCACAACGGTGCATACTCGGGGAGAACACTTATATCTTGAAATTTAGTGAAGGGTGTAAGTGCATCTAGTGCCCCTTAGTGATTTTGGTGTATTGATGGCTTATAGGTTAAGGGACTAATATGTTTGTGAGTGTATACAGGCTCTATAAGTCAATGAGGAGTTTGATATTTACAGTGAAAGTCGACCCCTAAAAATGAATGTCTTCGGCAGAAGACTTTGGTTCTCCTGAAGACTTTGAAAGTGAAGAAATTGGTGTGACCATGAAGACTCAATATTCATGTGAGGAATTTGAAGCGTGAAGACTTTTTTACGTAGTTTCATTTTCTTCTTCTTGAGTCATAGGAAACACCATACTATTAAAGGGGGTCGAGGTAATACTAAGGAAACAAATTTCCAAGTGATGCTCATCTCAAAAACCTACACCTACCTAATCCTTCAAGTGAAGCCATTGGAAATCTCATATCAATTCAGTCAATTTCTTTAGTGACAGAGACGAAGATCTTCTGGTCTCTGAGGAATTTGTTCTGACTGAGGATTTAGAAATTTGCCAGTGTGGATTGCCTACATAGTGAGGAACATGATAGCCTTGAGGAATTCGAACCTCAAATCTGACCATTGCTGGGCCGCGCGCCAGCTGTTCCAAAATATCCTGCCACCTAACGGTCATATCTACCAAGGGCATTTATGTCTTATCATGTCGGGCTGCTCCCTAGGCTATAAATAGCCCCCCCCCTACAACCTCTAGCTGGTTGGCTTCTCCGAGAGAAACTGACACTTGTCATTTGAGAGCATCCCATCCTCCGAGGACTTTGAGCGAAAATCATCAAGTGAGGAAAACCCAAATCCCAAACCCAAACCTACAAACCCCAAAGTGATTGAGCATCACTGAAGAGATTGTTCCTGTGTGGAACCGGTGCTTGTTACCATTGAGGACTGTGTATCCTTCAGACGGTTAGGCATCATGGTCTGAGCATCCAAGAGGAATTGTGGATTGCCAGTGACCAAGTATGTGAAGGTTTGGAAGTCACCTGTGAGGACTTACCACTACTGTTGGGCGAGGTCTGTGTGATCTTAGCTCAAGGAGAATACAGTGAGGACTGTGTGTCCTGCATTGTGTGTCCCCGAGTTTAAATACTCAGCCGCTCCAACCAGACGTACAACTACCACAGCAGTTGGAACTGGTCTACCAAATCATTATCTTCACCAGGCCAACTGGTTCTATTTCCTCAACCCTTTCATTTCCTCATCATGTGTTGATGTACCTAATCATTACTATTTGAAGACTTTGACTGAAGACTTTCTCTAAATCCTCAATCCTATTTCTTCAGTCAGTTTGTCTTCATCCTGCTTATCTTGTGTGTACGCTTTCTGTACTCTGTGTTTGTCTTTCATTTCATCATGATGACTATGTTGTTGCTCTATTATGCTTATACCTGAGTACTTATTCTGCTGCAAGTAGTTCTTCGCTTAGGAATTTCCTCACCCTGAAATTCCTCAGTGAAGGATTCATAAAAATTGCCTATTCACCCCCTCTAGTTGATGTAACGCACTTCCAATTGGTATCGGAGCAAGGTACTCCCTTGTTCTGTGTGATTCTGGTTTAACCGCCTGAACTTTTAGTTATGTCAACTGCAGGGTATGATCAAGGTCTCGGCTGGGTGTCCTACCTTTGATGGGACGGACAACCCCTACTGGAAGAACAAGATGTGTATGCATCTTGAGGCAATTGATAATGATCTCTAGTACGTTGTGGAAAATGGTGTTCCCTTAGTCACTCCGTCTCTGAATGCTACTGATGTGAAGAGATTCAAGCAACTCGATTCTCAAGAGAATAATATCATATGTGGCCATCTGAGCAAAGGTCAGTATGGCAGACTGAGTGCATTGGAAACTGCTGAGCTGATTTAGGAAAGGCTGTCCAAGGTGAACGAAGGAGTCTCAACTCAATGTGACTCCCGAGTTGATGTTCTTCGCAATCTCTTCAACAGCTTCAAAAGACTCGACAACAAAAATGTTCAGCAAACCTTCGATCGCCTCACTGACATCTCAAATGAGCTTCAAGCACTTGGTGCCACTGATATCACCGATCATGGGGTGGTGAAGAAATTGCTGAGATCACTTGACACCTGATTTGACACCCTCACATTGATGATTCAAGAACGAGATGATTACAAGTCACTTGATCCCGCTGATATCCTCGAGAGTCTAAACACTCATGACTTCCAGCTTGCTGAAAAGAGAGATCTCTATGGATCGAGCTACAGAAGATGACATGCACTGAAGGCCAAGGTAGTATCTGAGTCCGAAGCTGAGGATTCTGGTAGCAGCCTTGGTGATCCTGAAGAATTGAGCCAGGAGCTAGCAATGCTCGTGAGGAAATTCCAGAATTTCTCTTGCCGTGGTCGTTTTGGAAAGTCTTCAAGAAATGATGATTCCTCATCCCGTGACTACAAGAAGAGAACTTGCCACAAATGCAAGAAACCTGGTCACTACATGTCTGATTGTCCTCTGTGGGAAAATGAATCAAAGAAGAAGAAGAAGTACAAAGATGACGATTCTGATGACTCAAAGAAGAAAAATAAATCTTCAAAATCTTCATCCTCAAAATCCTCAAAGTCTTCATCTCACAAGAAGAGTAGTTCCAAGAAGGCTCGGGCATTCATTGGCAAGGAAATTGACTCTGAAGTTGAATCTGAGGATAATGTGGAAGAGGAGGAATCTGAGGAATCTGACTCTGGTGTTGCTAGCCTAGCCCTTGCTACTGCTTAAGTCAGCAAGTCCATCTTCAACACTGAAGAATATGACTTCCCCGACTCTGCTGACAAGGGCAACGATGACTATGCTCCCACCTATTGCTTCATGGCAAAAGGTGCCATGGATGAACAGTCCAAAGCTACTTAGTGGGTCCTCAACAGTGGATGTACAAATCACATGACTGGTGATAGGAGCTTGTTGATGGACACTGATTTGTCACCATCTCATCTGAAGCATATCACCTACGCTGACAAAGGCAAAAGCAAGGTATTGGGTCCAGGTAAGGTTGCAATATCAAAGGATAAACACATGGACAAGGTCATGTTTGTTGAGTCCTTAGGATTCAATCTTATGTCAGTCTCAAATCTTTGTGATCTTGATATGATTGTTGTCTTCGGCAAATTCTGTTGCCTTGTGCTAATGGAATTTGACAACTCCAAAGTCTTAGAAGGCTTTAGGAAAGGAGACTTGTATATTGTTGATTTCTCTGCAGGACCACAGCCTGCCACATGTCTACTTGCAAAAGCTTCAGAATGCTGGTTATGGCATCGATGACTTGGTCATGTTTGGATGAGGAACTTGCATACACTCGCGAAGAATAAGCACGTCATTGGCATCGAGGGTGTCAAATTCCTCAAAGATCATCTTTGTGGGGCTTGGGAGGCTGGAAAGATCACCAGAGCCAAGCATCCCACGAAGACTATCATGACCACTTCTCGTCCCTTTGAATTACTTCATATGGATCTATTTGGCCCTACTCATTATGCCACGTTCACTAGTTCTGCATCATTATATGCCTTTTTCATAGTTGATGACTATTCTCGTTACACATGGGTGCATATCATCACTTACAAAAATGAAGTGCACGAAGTCTTCAGACGATTTTCCTTAAGGGTTTCCACTAACTTTGTGTGAAGATCAAGCATATCAGGAGTGATAATGGAATCGAGTTCAAGAACACTGGCCTCAATGAATATCTCGATATGCTTGGTATTGCTCACGAATTGTCTGCTCCTTATACTCCTCAGCAGAATGGTGTCGTGGAGCGCAAGAATAGGACCCTTGTTGAGATGGCCCACACTATGCTTGATGAATAAAAGACACCTGAGCGCTTCTGGCATGAAGCAATTGATACTTCATTCCACATCATCAATAGGGTATATCTTCACAAATTCTTCAAAAAGACCTCATATGAACTCCTCACTGACAGGAAACCCAATGTAAGTTATTTCAAAGTCTTCAGTGCTAAATGCTGGATTAGAGATCCTCACCATCACTCTAAATTTGCACCGAAAGCACATGAGGGTTTTATGCTTGGTTATGGAAAGGACTTGCACACCTACAGAGTCTTCAACATCAACCATCACAAGGTTGTTGAAACTGTAGATGTGCAGTTTGATGAAACTAATGGCTCGCAAAGAGAGCACCTACCTCCTGTGCTCGATGAAATGTCACCTGAGGAATCCATCAAGTTCAAAGCTACTGAGGATGTCATCCCTACCGAAGAATCTGCTGAACAAGTCATTCCTGATTGTGAAGAAAATTATGCTGGTGCTGCTGAAGAAACTAGTCCTGAAGAAACTGCTAGGCCTAAGCAAAGTTGTCGACCCGCACATCCTCGCATTGCAAACAAAGTGCAAGTTGAGAACATCATCGATGACATTCGTGCACCAGGTCCCCTCACGCGCTCAAAAGCTTCACATTTATCTAACTTTTGTGGGCATTTTGCATTTGTATCTATCACAGAGCCCACTAAAGTAGATGAAGCATTCATGGAATCTGAGTGGATTCAAGCCATGCAAGATGAATTGCATCAATTTGAGCTCAACAATGTGTGGGAGCTTGTCAAGCGACTAGACCCACGCAAGCACAACATCATCGGTAACAAATGGATCTACCGCAACAAAAAAGACGAAAATGGTCTCGTGGTGAGGAATAAGGCTCGTCTTGTAGCTCAAGGCTACACACAGGTTGAAGGAATTGATTTCGATGAAATTTTTGCACCTGTTGCTAGACCTGAGGCTATTTGCATATTGCTTGCTTATTCTAACCATCATAATATCATCTTACAAAAAATGGATATGAAAAGTGCATTCCTCAATGGTAAGCTTGAGGAAGAAGTATATGTTGCTCAACCACCAGGTTTTGAGGATCCAAAATTTCCAGATCACGTCTACAGACTCAACAAGGCCCTCTATGGCCTCAAGCAAGCATCTCCGGCGTGGTATGACACACTAAAGGAATTCCTCATGAAGAAAGGCTTCAAAGCCGGTTCGCTTGACCCAACTCTTTTCACCAAAACATATGATGATGAATTTCTCGTGTGCCAAATATATGTTGATGATATTATCTTTGGCTGTACTAACCAACGTTACAGTGATGAATTTGCCTATATGATGAGTGAAGAATATCAAATGTCTCTGATGGGAGAATTGAAATTCTTCTTAGGTCTACAGACTCGTCAACAATACAATGGCATATTCATATCTCAGGAGAAATACCTCAAGGATGTGTTGAGGAAATTCGCCATGCAATATTGCAAAGGCGTCAAAATTCCTATGCCCACAAATGGCCATTGATGCACTGATGAAAATGGTAAAGACTTCGATCAAAAGGTATACGGCTCCATGATTGGATCTTTATTGTACCTATGTGCATCTAGGCCGGATATTATGCTTAGTGTTTGCATGTGTGCCCCGATTTCAAGCTACACCGAAGGAATCACACCATAAGGATGTGAAGCTTATTCTTCGATATCTAGCCCACACACCAACACTTGCGTTATGGTATCCCAAGGGCTCTTCCTTTGATCTCATTGGATATTCAGACTCTGACAATGCTGGCGATCGAGTGGACCGCAAGTCAATGTCAAGCACATATCATTTACTCGGATGATCCTCGGTATGTTGGTCCTCGAAGAAACAGAACTGCATATCACTCTCCACTGCAGAAGCTGAGTACATTGCTGCTGGATCTTGCTGTGCTCAATTACTATGGATGAAGCAAACACTCAAGGACTACAGCATCAACGTGAAGAATGTGCCTCTCTACTACGACAACGAGAGCGCTATCAAGATTGCACACAATCCAGTTCAACACTCGAAGACAAAGCACATCCAGATTCGTCATCATTTTCTTCGTGACCATGTGTTGAAGGGCGACATCTCCATCGACCATGCAAGTACTGAAGATCAGCTGGCCGATATCTTCACAAAGCCCTTGGATGAGAAGAGATTTAGCAAGTTGCGGTGTGAGCTAAATATCCTAGGATCTTCGAATGTTCTTTGAAAAGGACACACATCCTAACACTTATGCTGACATGATGACTTAGATGTGCAACACACGAAGTAACATTTTTCTTCAATCAACCCTCTAAGTGTGAAGAAATTAATGAAGAAATTGATTCTCAGAACCCTATGAGAATTGTACGCGGTGTCTGAAATTAGCTTTCTTATACGGTGGGTTACGCCACCAACCAAAGTTGAAAATCTTCAATTTGAGTTTTTCTTCATTTTTGAAATTCCTCAGTTTTTCAAATTCTTCAACTTTGCATTGTCTTCACTCTTTCCGTCGTTTATTGCTAATTCACTTATTGCTAATTCTTCAAGTTGACTTTTCTGCTAAGTGAATGTGATCAGACCACTTCCCCCTCTATGCTAAACTCAACCCAGTCTATTCACAAATTCTTCATGTGCGTTCTATTTGAAACTTGTTCAAATTCTTCACTGTGTCCTTGTCAGCTGAAGAAATTGCGAACGGAACTTTAAAATATTCTTATCCGAATTTTCGCCTTTTGCCGCTCAAACCGTTATGCATTCCACGGTATTCTTATCTATTCACCCACGATCTTACACGATCTCCACCTCTCAGTACGTGGGTGACACATGTCGCGTGAATGAGAAGGGTCAGGGGCATGTTCGTCCAAATTCTTCGGGCGAACAGTTTTTCACCTCCGCAATAAATACCCCCTTCCCTTCCTCATCTCACTTTTACTCCGCTCGAACTCACCCCCTCGCTCGAGCTTCTCAAAACCTAGCGCCGCCGCTACCTCCATCGTTGCCGGTGAGGAAGAGCTTCACTGCCTCGACCTCATCGCCGTCGTACTCGCACCGGTCGTGGAAATCTTCCCTCCGCCGCTGTCGTAGACGTCTTCCTCCGCCAAGTTAGGGCGTGGAAGATCCGAGCTGACGAACTTCTAAATCTACACCTCGTGTTCGTTGTGTTCTTCATCAAGGGTAATTAAAAGTTACTTTTACCGCATTTATTCTACTGATGATTTTCATCAAATCTTCAAAAGGTGTTTATTCTTCAACCTCCACACTCTAAACACCAAGCACAAATCTTCAGTTCTTGATCTGTTTCTTTAAGTGATGTTTTTCTTCACGATTCCTCAATTGTGTGAATCTCACGATCTGCAAACCTCTGGAACCTAAGACAAAGAACACTTAGTGAAATTTTTCAAGATACATCGGGCCAATTTCCTCAAACTTGTTCAATTTACAAAACCTTATGAGAACGCATATGACCTCTCTAAATTCTTCGCACCCATAATCTATTCATAGGTACACATGTCTGCTGCTGAATCAGTAGGTTCTCATCAACTTAACTATTTGCAATGTTCCTCGAAGAAAAGCTGCATACTTCTTCAGAGAACTCAATTGTGCAAATTCCTCGGCTGAAGAGAATGGCAGATGGTAAAAGGCCTCAGAAAGGAGGAAAGAAGCTTGAGGTGAATACTGCTTTTGAGATCCCTGCGGACATCTATGCAGGGTACTGCACGCCTAATGAGGGAACTCATGGCAAGGAAACGAAGACTGAGCGCAAAGTGCGCATTAAGAGGATCGAAAGGAGATGGGCAAGAGAGTGGAGGGAGTACAGATATGTTACTCCCAAATACATGAAGAAATTCGCTCTTAACCCT
Source organism: Aegilops speltoides (assembly GCA_021437245.1). Lineage (NCBI taxonomy): Eukaryota > Viridiplantae > Streptophyta > Magnoliopsida > Poales > Poaceae > Aegilops > Aegilops speltoides. The sequence continues at coordinate 492,002,494 of CM038142.1, forward strand.
CTGTGCTCAAGACCTCCTCTGGCACCTGGTCAACTCACTGCTCCAACAATCCTTAAACGTGGTGAGGATTATGCTAATGAATGGGCCAGGCGGCAAGCTAAGCTGGCCAAGCAGGCCAAAGTAGCTGTGAAGAAATTCAATGAGGATTATGCTGTTGCCGCTGCCGCTACTGAGGCTTCTTCAAGCAAGAAGGCTATGCCAAAAAAGCCAGCCAAGAAACCACCTTCCTCAGCAATGCCCTCACGGCCAAGTTCTTCTTCAATGCCCTCACGGCCAATCTCCTTAGTGCCACCGAGGCAAATTCCTCAAGCTGCCCCAGTTCCTCAAGCTGCTCAACTTCCTCAAACTTCAAAGTCCTCAGTTCCTCCGGTAAAGTCCTTAGCACCCGTGCATCTCACCATGTGCTAAAGGACCACAGGCATATCAATTGCCTCGGGAGCTTCTACAAGTTCTTCTGCTCACCCTTCATCAACTCATCCCACTCTGCTGAAGACCAAGGCTACTGCTGGACGAGGTACTAGACCAAGTCCTCACAAGAAGCAGGTGGTCTTCCAAATTCCATCTGAAGATGAGGCTGATGATGATGAACTAGCCGATATCATCAAGGACAGATAGCAGAGGGCCGCTAGAGCCAAAGGAAGTGTTGTGCCCCTTCTATTGGATCCGAAGAAGGTCCTCGATTTCATCAAACTCTGGCACAAAGGATCCCAATGCTCCAATGCCAGATTTGGGCCTCACTCCTGGACAAAGTCACGTTGTGACGACGTTCATCGCTGAAGAGAAATGGAAGTATGACCAAGCCAGGTCAGTGAAGAAAGCGCAGTACAAGAAGCAGCGCTACCTAAAGGACAATGTCCTCAGTCTTTCACCTGGGCAGCTCATTGCACTGCAAGCTGAATTCAAAAAGCTCAGTGGTGAATTTGAAGCCTACAAGGCAGATTGGAAGGGCGCCAAGGTCAGATTCGTCAAGCTGACGAATAAATCCCCTTCATGTGTTGTTGCTCCTATGCACATTGAAGTCACTCCGGCTGAAGCATCTGCTCAAGCCACTCAAGGAATTGCCAGCACCGCTGATGAAAATCAGGCTGCTGATGAAACTACAAGCACCAGCACTGCTGAAGAAATTCCAACCGCTAAGGAAATTGCCAGGGCAACCACTAGTGTTGTGCCTGAAGAAATTGCCAGGCCAGCTGAAGACTCTGTCGCTGTGCCTGAAGAAACTACTCATGACAGGCCAACTGCATCAGTTGAGCCTGAAGAAATTGATCCCACTACCACTGCTCCTCCTGCACCAACACCAAGCCCAGTTCTTCCTTCTGCTCTGGAAGTGAAGAAAACCAAAGCTGCGGAGCGTGCTGCTATGAAGAAGAGGAAGGCATCGGCTGCCTTAGAATCTTCGGCCCCCAAGAAGGCGAAGATTTTGACAAGTTCACTGGAGAATCCCATTGATGTTGTTCCTCTTGCAAGTATGCCAGCAAAGGAACTTGTTCCTTATGGTGAAGAATATCATATTCCTGAAGAATCTGCTGAAGAAGATCCCTCTGCTACTTCCACAGAGCAGATGGATGAAGAAATTGAAGTTGAAACTTTCACTTCAACTCCTCAGGTATGATCGCCAACGCCTCAGTTTACCGCTGAAGTGGCCGGTGTTGAAGAAATGGAAGTGGATGAGTATGTGGACATTGGCTACACCACTCCCGTGATGAATGATGATTTTTGGGAGAGTCAGCACCCCAACTCACCTCTGTTCACACCACTCCAAAAAATTCCTCAGTCCCCAGCTCCAACTGAAGTTTAATTGGGATCTGATGAAATTCATGCCAGCCCTTCCATTCCTGAAGAGATTCTAGCCACTAGTGCTGATGCTCAAGCTGCTGAAGAAATGGAGGCCCAGGCTGCTACTGAAGCAGAAGCTGATATTCCTCAGCCTGCATCTCCGGAAGTTGACATTCCAGAAGTCATTCTTCAAATCACTGACACTCCTCAGCCACAGCCGAAGAATCCATTCTCCAAGACTCCAAAATTCAAGGCTGATGCCTTCTTCAATGAGCATGTATTCTTCACTAACTACAATCCATATGATTCTGCTCGCCTGAGGAGGAAGCGATTCTGGACTGCTAGCCAAGCCAATTTCTATTCTTCAGTGCTGTTCAACAAGGACAAAGTCTTCGACCATGAGCATATTCCTCACTTGGATATGGAATCACTGCCTTGCTTCACACCCGTCCTTGCTGCCATTCATGATGCTGGCCTGCTCAATTTCTGCAATGACATATGCAGTTGGAATGAAGAACTCATTCTTCAATTCTATGCAACGCTGCACATCACAGGCAATGCTGAAGATGTGAACTCATGGGTGTTGGACTGGATGACAGAGAACACACACTACAAGGCACCGGCCACTGAATTACTTTGTGCCATGCTTGTCAGTCCTCCCCTAGAAGGTGCGCGTCTGATATACTCTGAAACTGAGCTGTCAGATCATTTCATGCAAGTGCTGACGAAGCCATTGAAGCCTGGACAAGCCTCCAGGACCAAATTCCTTGTGAAGGAATTGCAATATGTGCCAAGGACAGTCTATCGCATTCTGACGAAGACATTGAGTCCAATCAAAGGCCATGACTCGAATGATGAAGAAGTTGTTGGCATCATGAAGAATCTGCTTTTCAACATCATGCATGGTATTCCCGTGAACTATCATGATTTCTTCATGAGGACTTTGGCAAACGTTGCAATTTCCCCGTTTGAGCTGAAGCCTTATGCTCCATGGATCATGAGATTCCTCAAATCAAGGTCTTCACTCAACTACAAAGCTGATACACTCAACCATGGCAGCGACTTGCCCCCGATTGAAGTCCTCAAATGGACATTTTCCTCAGCTGATGAAAAGGGCAAGGCCACTGCTGTTATTGATGAGGGCATTCGACCATTGGATGGACAGTTTCGCAAAGCTGCTTCATACTCCACCAATGATGACTCTGCCACTCATGACTCTACCGCCAATGCTTCAAAGCAAAGTCCTCAGGCCACATCTCCTAGGGTGATGATTGATCGCGAGCTTCTCCTAAGTCTTCATCAAAAGGTGGATCGCAATCACAAGTGGGTGAAATGCCAGTTTGGTTCAATTCTTCAGAATATGACTACCACCTATAATTCAGTGAAGAAGAACCATTACTAGCTCAATGAAGTGTTCTATCACACCTGGGCTATACTGTCTCACCTTTACGATGATGAGGATCTCAAGCAGATGGGCTTCAAGTAGGACTTCGGCTGGTCTAAGCCTCATCCGAAGAAATTCAAGAAGGTTGAAGTTCCTCCTTTGGTGCCCGATTCATATTCCTTGTCCCGCGATACTGATCAAAATAAAGATCTGGACGACACTGCGGCAGGCCCTACTCCAACAAACGACCCCAACAACGCTGACACTCCTCCATCGACTTCGTGAAGAAATTCTTTGGGGGCGTTAGTCCTCATTTTTCATCCCTTTTGGTCATTTGATGACAAAGGTGGAGAAATTTGAGTTAGTCTTCAAGCGGGTCTATATATATGGGCGTTTTTTTGGCTGGCTTCTTAGGCATAGCCTTCTTGCTAGAAGAAGCTGAGGGAGTCCTGGGTTAGGGGGTCCTCGGACAGCCGGACTATATACTTTGGCCGGACTGTTGGACTATGAAGATACAAGATTGAGGACTTCGTCCCGTGTCCGAATGGGACTCTCCTTTGCGTGGAAGGCAAGCTTGGCAATTCGGATATGTAGATCTCCTTTTCTGTAATCGACTCTGTGTAACCCTAGCCCCCTCCGGTGTCTATATAAACCGGAGGGTTTAGTCCGTAGGACAACAGACAATAATAATCATAGGCTAGCTTCTAGGGTTTAGCCTCTACGATCTCGTGGTAGATCAACTCTTGTAATACTCATATCATCAAGATCAATCAAGCAGGAAGTAGGGTATTACCTCCATCGAGAGGGCCCGAACCTGGGTAAACATCATGTCCCCCGCCTCCTGTTACCATTAGCCTTGGACGCACAATTTGGGACCCCCTACCCGAGATTCGCCGGTTTTGACACCGACATTGGTGCTTTCATTGAGAGTTCCACTGTGTCGTCATGATAAGGCTCGATGGCTCCTTCAATCATCTTCAACGATGCGGTCCAGGGTGAGGTTTTCCTCCCCGGACAGATCTTTGTATTTGACGGCTTCGTACTGTGGGCCAACTTGCTTGGCCATCTGGAGCAGGTTGATAGCTACACCCCTGGCCATCAGGTCAGGTTTGGAAGCTTAAACTACACTGCCGACATCCGCGGAGACATGATCTTCAATGGATTCGAGCCCATGTCAGGTGCGCCGAACAGTCACGATGATCATGACTTAGATCTGCCATCGGACATTGTTTGGGAGATCACACCTGCGCCTACCCCGGCCTTCGATCCGGAGCAGATTGTGCCATCCAAGGACGGGTGGATGGACCCCGCCAAGGAGGCCGCACCCTCAGCGGCGATAGAGCCGAACACTGACCTCACCTCCTATGAGGCCGGTGTCATTGGACCCTCGGACTTATCTCCGGCTACAGGCTCCGAGCCGCATGCATCCGTGCCTATCGAATCTGATTGGGTACCAATCATGAAGTTCACTTCCGTGGATATCTTTCAGCACTCGCCCTTGGGCAACGTGCTAAATTCATTAAGGTCTCTCTCTCTATCAGGGGACTCTTGGCCGAACTATGTCCAGCTCGAGTTGGAAGCGGACAACGAAGAAATTCGTTCCCCACCCACCACCCACTTGATAGACACTGTCGACGACTTAACCAACACGCTTGACTTCGACTCCGAAGACATCGACGATATGTACGACGATGCAGGAGAAGAACAGGAACCACCACCCACAGGGCGCTGGACTGCCACCTCGTCATATAATATACATATATGCTGGATACGCCAAAAGAAGGCGATGGCGGTGATGCAACAGAGGATAATCCCCTCGAGAAGCCACCAAAGCAACGACGGAGACGCCACTCTAAATCCCGCCACAGTAAAAAAACGATAACAGCGCAAGAAAGAATAATACCCCGGTCGACTCCAAAGGAAACGATGACCCCACGGACCCAGCGATGGAGCGGGATGAACCAGGGGATGGTGAACATAGTCCAGAGCCGACGTCCGATGACGCCGATCCCGAGCGTAAAATTCATCAATCTGTCTCCGGAGAGGAGAACAGTCCGGACGACGATGCACTCATCATCCAAGAAAAACACTTGGAACAAGAGAACCTCCATAGAAGGCTTGTTGCCACAGCGAGGAGCTTGAAGAAGCAGAGGCAAAGTCTTAAGGCCGCGCAGGATACGCTTAATCGCAGATGGAACAAAGTACTTGACACTGAAGACAAATATGGTGGCAATCGCCACACAAAGAGCTATCCAGAGTGCAAGCTGCTGCCCGAATTCAACGACGAGGCTATAGAGCCCATTCAGCTGAAAAATAAAACGGCCGATCAGCCGGACCGACCACCCCGTGGCCGCGACAGGACGACTAATGATCCCGCACACGAGTCAGCACACGATTTACGTGAGCTCCTGGACACAAATTCCGGTATGGCCAGGTCCATCTGTGGATCTAGGAAGCGTGCTACAGAACTGGATCACATCCATCAAAACGATCATATTGATCGAATACCAGCTCGGAATCAACACCGAACACAACAACCGTTGACAGCATGCCATGACACATCCAAATACAGGGGTGCCGCACACCCCCTGTGCTTCACCGATGAGGTGCTGGATCATGAATTTCCAGAGGGATTTAAACCCGTGAATATAGAGGCATACGACGGAACGACGGACCCTGGGGTCTGGATTGAGGATTTTATCCTTCACATCCATATGGCTCGCGGAGATGATCTCCACGCCATAAATACCTGCCCCTCAAGTCGAAAGGACCAGCTCGGCACTGGTTGAAAATCCTCCCCGAAAACTCAATTGGAAGTTGGGAGGAACTTGAGGACGCTTTCAGGGCCAATTTTCAAGGGACCTATGTCCGACCTCCGGATGCAGATGATTTAAGTCATATAATCCAACAACCCGTAGAGTCAATCCGTAAGCTTTGGAACAGATTTCTCACTAAGAAGAATCAAATTGTCGACTACCCGGATGCCGAAGCCTTAGCGGCTTTCAAGCATAGTGTCCGGGACGAATGGCATGCCAGACACCTTGGCGAGGAAAACCCGAGGACAATGGCAGCCTTAACAAGCCTTATGACCCGCTTTTGCGCAGGCGAGGACAGTTGGCTGGCCCGTAGCGGCACCAGCGACCCAAGCACATCCGAAGTCAGGGATGGCAACAGGAAGCCACGATGCAATAAAAACAAGCGTCGAAACAATGGAGACAGCCCAGATAACACGACGGTCAATGCCGGATTCAGGGGCTCTCATTTCGGTCAACGGAAAAAGCCATTTAAAGGCAGCAGATATGGACCGTCCAGCCTAAATAAGATTCTAGACAAATTATGTCAGATTCATGGCACCCCCGAAAAACCTGCAAATCACACCCACCAAGAGTGCTGGGTTTTCAAGCAGGCCGGCAAGCTAAACGCCGAACACAAAGGGAGTCTGGCGCACCACCTATTGTAACAGCCCAGATAAACCTGAGCTGGCGCTAGGGGCTGCACGCATGTAAAAAAGCCCATAGTTCGGCTTGACCCTATTAATACAATAACAGATTGCAATTTCATGGTTCATTCAGAAGAACCAATTTCTCGCACGAAGTCTTTCACCTGGGTTTTTCCTTTTTCAGATGATCATCGTGCTACAGCCTTCCAGGATACGGCACAACGGAGACAAAGGCGCAGACGTGCAGCAGGGCCCCGCTCAAAGGTTTCTTTTTAGATTAAGACCCTGCATAAATCTTTTTTTTATGTCTCTTGTTGCTTCATACCCTCCGGACACTTAAACCGGGAGGGATGCTGGCGTTATTGGCATTCTGTCACGCCAGAAGAATGCATGTACCTGGAAACTCAGGGCTCATTATCGAGGGCGTTACTCAGCCCAGTATATGTTGTAAAGTCTGAATACCTTAGGGAGTGTTCGGCATCGCGAGTTTGGCCTTATATGCATCAGCTCTGAATCATGTCTTTGGTCAAATGTTGGGTTTGCCCGGCTCCCGTGTTTTGCTACCTTACGTTGCGCTCTATCGCCTAAGGTGGCACCGAGAGAACTGCTGCGATTGTTCCCTGGTTCATCTGGATGAGCACCTTAGTAGTGAAAGCCAAAAACTGACTGTCATGATACAACGTGAGACTGGTCAACCACTCGACGACTCAGCGGAATCTTCGCGATTCCTCCGCATTAACGAAGGACTGGTTTCCCGGTCATGTACGTACGCGCACCATATTCGGATGAACACGAAAGTACCAGGGGCTATAATGTAGCCCCAACGTCAAACTCCTATGGCTAAGTGAAAGTGGTAAAGCTATATAGTCCGATTGCTTGGTTCACCGCGCTATCACCTCCTTAACGGACAAAGACGTTGGATCAAGTGTGCTATGCACTTTCTCGAACACCCCCGCATTATATGCGTGGGGGCTGAAGCCGACGACTGCAAATTTCAGGTTATATACATACATAAACGGCCGCACAAGAGGCACTATAATACTTTCGGGCAAAAGTATAAACACAACCTTTATAATCAAAATAGCATTGTTTTTACAATTGAGATACATGTCACTCGAACATGGCACTCTTCGAGCACTGAGCCTCTATTAAATGGGCGCCTTCTAGGACTTCTTCAAAATAGTGCTCGGCCGGGTCCTGACCTCTCGCCGGACCCCGGGTTGCAATAGCGGTGGCTTCCATCCCTGCCCAGTATCATTTAACATAGGCAGGAGCCATCCGCGCACCCTCTATGCATGCCGACCTCTTCACATCATCGATATGCAACACATCACCAAGGAATAGTTGCACTAAACCAAAATAACTGTCCGACCTTGGTCCCCATGGCCAACGATGATCCACGACAGACCTCATAGCAAGCCCAGACAACCTATGGAGCTTGGCCCATGCGGCCATCTTTTCATTCAACGGCAGCGGACGCGTCGGGGCACTGAACTGCGGCCAGAATAACCATTCCACTCCATGATCTTTCCGATCCTCGAAAAACTCAGTCGCATCAGCAGCACTCTTTGCCAAATCCGCACACGCGTCTGCAACACTCCATAACTGATCCAGAGGGGCATACTTCGGATCCCTGAACTTCATCCGCAACAAAAAGGGCCTCCCAGCCATTATATCTCCGGCTTCACGAAGCTCCTCCCTTATCCCTCTAATTTTAGAGCGAGTTTCATTAGCTGCCTCCAAGGCCTTCTTCAGGTCAGCCGCTTTCACTTGTCTTTCCTTTTCAAGGAGCTCATACCGGCCGGCGGCATCTTTCAGCTCAACAGCCATATTGGCTATTTTTTCTTCGCTCTAGCGACGAGCATCCTATTCAGCTCTTAACTCTTCGGCCGCATTTAGGGCGGCCGCATCACTTATCCTGGCTTGCTCCTTGGCTCGGGCGAGTTCCGCCCGAAGGATCTCCACGGCAGCAGCTCAATCTGCAGTCACAGCATATTATAGATACTAGCATAATGCTCCTCTTAATATTTTCTGACTACCCGAATATACATACCCTGTGCCTCATCAAGCTGCTTGTTCACAAGCACGATGTCGGCATCTGCCATGTCAAGCTGCCGCTTCAGCTTGGCCAAATCAACAGTCCGGCCAGCCGCTGGACCCTCAGCCTCCTGCACATGGAAGCAGCACGATCATTACCTGAGATTATGATCCTCTATTTGCCACCTCTGGATGGCAACCAGAGTCTTAGGGGCTACTATCTATATAGAGCACACCTACCGTGTGCGGTACCGTCAAAAATACATATATTATTTTGCATACCTCAAAGCCTCTTAGCAGGCTTGTAAAAGCTTCATTCAATCTGCTTTTGGTGGATGAAATCCTCTCAACCACCGTACCCATTAAGGTACGATGTGCCTCTGAGATAGCCGCTTGCTCCAGAAGACCCATCAATGTGTCCGGTTGAGTGCCGGACAATCCCAAACTCTTTCTGTTGCTCTCCCTGGGAGCCGGATACTCCAGACTTTGGGGAGCCAAAGTGTTAACTTCTGGCCTTGGCGGATCAGGAGAAATCCTCCATGACGACACCTCGGCGTTGTCCGCCCCATGTGGCGGGGAGGCAGGAGGAGGCATTTCGCTCTCCATCATCTCCGGAAGAAGATCCCTCGAAGACGAACTCTGTGGAGAAGGGCTACGAGCTAGAGTGCAACATATATGTCTCAGTTATTATTGTTAGAGGTGAAACAAGATATACTTACCAAAGTACTTTCTTTACTTACAGCTCGGTTGAGGGCTGGCCCCCTTGCAGGCACTGTACGGTAAGGACGCCCTCTGGGCAGGGCCCCCTGGCAAAGTTTTCTTCCCTCGTTTTGAAATCTCCATTTCCAAACCTTCAGAGGCGGCCCTTTTCTTCCCGTGAGGAGAGGGGATTTTAGAGTCACCTCCCCGATTATCTTCCTTTGTGGAGGCATTTACTCCCCCGGCCTGGATGTGTAAAGTATGAAGCCCGCCTGCGGCTTCTCTATTCCTCCCCTCATCTTCTCCTGATGGCACCTGATATGGTGCGCGCTCAAGCATCCTGGTTAATAAAGGATCCGACAAGCCTTCGGGAAGGGGGGCCAAACACCTGATCCTCTCCGCGTTTCTTATCCAACCCTGGCCAAGAGCAATGTTTCAGAATGATGTTGTAACAGATATAAAGGACGACATGTTCGGTCGCGGAATTATTTACTTGGGTATTCGGACGGTTGCAGTTAAGACCCGCATCCTCGATGGTGTCCGGACACTTTATTCGTGATCCGAAGAACAATCCATACATCCCTTCGAGCGTCATGCCGAAGAATTGTTGAATAGTTCGTGGTCCTTCCAGGTTAAAATCCCACATACGAAGAGATCGATGTTGGCATGGCAGGACCCGACGAACTAGCATTACTTGCATTATCTTGACGAGACTGACATCCCTCTCGAGGAGATCTTGGATGCGGCTTTGCAATGTCAGCACGTCATTAACTGGCCCCCAGTCCAGCCCCTTGTTGACCCATGACACCAGTTGAGGCGGAGGGTCTGGGCGGAAGATAGGGGGGCCGCCCGCTTTGTACCTCTGGGAGCTGTGATGTAAAACCACTCCCGTTGCCATAAATCGGACACCTCCGGGAAGGAACCGTTTGGCCATGGGGCGTTGGCACCTTTGCTTATTGTGGCACCTCCGCACTCTGTGTGTCGCCCATCGATCATCTTCGGCTTCACATTAAAGGTCTTGAGCCATAAGCCGAAGTGTGGGGTGATGCGGAGGAAGGCCTCGCACACGACAATAAACGACGAGATGTGAAGGATGGAATCTGGAGCTAGATCATGGAAATCTAGCCCATAATAGAACATGAGTCCTCTCACAAAGGGATCGAGACTAAAACCTAGCCCTCGGAGGAAGTGGGAAACAAATACGACACTCTCATTTGGTTTGGGAGTAGGAATGACCTGCCCTTGAGCATGCAACCTGTGCGGGATTTCGGCAGTGAGATACCTGGCCTTCCTAAGCTTCTTGATGTCCTCCTCTGTGACAGAGGAGGCTATCCACCGGCCTTGAAGGTTGGATCCAGACATGGTAGCAGGTCCGAAGCGCTTAGCTTGAGCCTTGGGTGTTGGAACTCAAGTTAGAGGAAGAGAAGGATCGAGCGTGGGGAGAAAAGGACAGACCTTGGCCCCTTTATAAAGAAGACGAATATCAAGCATCCCCCGCGTGGCCGTTTGGAACTTGCCTAAAATCGAGGAGTCATATTAACAAGCACGGTCAGGTTACCCACACCTGTATTGATGAGAATCCCGTAATAAGGGGAACACGATCTCTGCTTCGACAAGACGTGCCAATAAAACCGCCTCGCAACACGCGCAGTGGCAGGCTGGAAAAAATAGTTCGTGAATAACCAGGCCACGACGTGATGTCACGCTATGAATCATCAGTAGATTAGATTTGTGAAATATTGTACTCTCTATAGTGGTATGTGGAATTTTTTTTGCAGAGCCGGACATGATACTTGTGTTCAAAATCTTCTATGGAGTATTCAGAGAAGGAACCCGCCTTGCAATGCTGAAGACAATCTGCGCACCGGACTCATCGTCATTGAAGCCTGGTTCAGGGGATACTGAGGGAGTCCTGGATTACGGGGTCCTCGGACAGCCGGACTATATACTTTGGCCGGATTGTTGGACTATGAAGATACAAGATTGAGGACTTCGTCCCATGTCCGGATGGGACTCTCCTTTGTGTGGAAGGCAAGCTTGGCAATTCGGATATGTAGATCTTCTTGTCTGTAACTGACTCTGTGTAACTCTAGCCCCCTCTGGTGTCTATATAAACCGGAGGGTTTAGTCCGTAGGACAACAGACAATCATAATCATAGGCTAGCTTCTAGGGTTTAGCCTCTACGATCTCGTGGTAGATCAACTCTTGCAATACTCATATCATCAAGATCAGTCAAGCAAGAAGTAGGGTATTACCTCCATCGAGAGGGCCCGAACCTGGGTAAACATCGTGTCCCCCGCCTCCTGTTACCATTAGCCTTAGACGCACAGTTCGGGACCCCCTACCCGAGATCTGCCGGTTCTGACACCGATAGAAGCCTCATTGAATTTCTTCATAGCTGCTTTGGCCTGCTTGGCCAGCTTAGCTTGCCACCTGACCCATTCATTAGCATAATCCTCACCACATATAAGGCCTGTTGGATCAGCGAGTTGACCAGGTGCTAGAGGAGGTCTTGAGCACGGAGGGTTAAGAGCGAATCTTTATGGGCGTTTTTTTGTTAAGTTGCAACTCTCGCTCTTCTGAAGTTTTTGTTGTATGAGTTGTAAACTTAAGTCCGATGGTGACCTAATACTCCTGCTTTGTTTTTCTGCATGTTATTTCCTCATTAATGCTATGCACGCATGCTGAATCACATCAGTCACCATATTTCATCATGCATTTCAAATTCTTCATATCATATGTCAAATGCGTGTATGAATTACAAGATATAGGGGGAGTTCTCCATGATTCTTCTCTTCAAATGTGCATTGCTTCAAAAGCAAATACCTCACTATGCACATCTTCAGGGGGACTTCTTCTATATCCTGCAATAAAATTCCTCAATATTGAGTACATTCAATTCATATGTTTATCCCCGTTGAAAACTTAACCTATATTGTCATCAATCACCAAAAAGGGGGAGATTGTAAGTGCATCTAGCGCCCCTTAGTGATTTTGGTGTATTGAATACTTATAGGTTAAGGGACTAATATGTTTGTGAGTGTACAGAGGCTCTATAAGTCAATGAGGAGTTTGATATTTACAGTGAAAGTCGATCCCTAAAAATGAATGTCTTCGGCTGAAGACTTTTGTTCTCCTGAAGACTTTGAAAGTGAAGAAATTGCTGTGACCATGAAGACTCAATATTCATGCGAGGAATCTGAAGCGTGAAGGCTTTTTTTTTCGTAGTTTCATTTTCTTCTTCTTGAGTCATAGGAAACACCATACTGTTAAAGGGGGTCGAGGTAATACTAAGGAAACAGATTTCCAAGTGATGCTCATCTCAAAATCCTACACCTACCCAATCCTTCGAGTGAAGCCATTGGAAATCTTAAATCAGTTCAGCCAATTTCTTCAGTGACAAAGACGAAGATCTTCTGGTCTCTAAGGAATTTGTTCTAACTGAGGAGTTAGGAATTCGCTAGTGCGGGTTGCCTACACGGTGAGGAACACGATAGCCTTGAGGAATTCGAACATCAAATCCGACCGTTGCTGAGCCGCGCGCCAGCTGTTCCAAAATATCCTACTATCTAACGGTCATATCTGCCAAGGGCATTTATGTCTTATCATGTCGGGCTGCTCCCTAGGCTATAAATAGCCCCCCCCCCCTACAACCACTAGCTGGTTGGCTGCTCTGAGAGAAACTGACACTTGTCATATGAGAGCATCCCATCCTCCGAGGACTTTGAGCGAAAACCGTCAAGTGAGGAAAATCCAAATCCCAAACCCAAACCTACAAACCCCAAAGTGATTGAGCATCACTGAAGAGATTGTTCCTGTGTGGAACCGATGCTTGTTGCCTTTGAGGACTGTGTATCCTTTCAGATGGTTAGGTGTCATGGTCTGAGCATCCAAGAGGAATTGTGGATTGCTGAGTGACCAAGTCTGTGAAGGTTTGGAAGTCACCTGTGAAGACTTACCACTACTGTTGGGCGAGGTTTGTGTGATCTTAGATCAAGGAGAATACGGTGAGGACTGTGTGTCCGGGACTGTGTGTCCCCGAGTTTAAGTAATCAGCCGCTTCAACCAGATGTACAACTGTCACAGCAGTTGGAACTGGTCTACCAAATCATTGTCTTCACCAAGCCAACTGGTTCTATTTCCTCAACCCTTTCATTTCCTCATTATGTGTTGATGTACCTGATCATTACTGTTTGAAGACTTTGAATGAAGACTTTCTCTAATTCCTCAATCTATTTCTTCAGTCAGTTTGTCTTCATCCTGCTTATCCTGTGTTTACACTTTCTGTACTATGTGTTTGTCTTTCATTTCATCATGATGACTTTGTTGTTGCTCTGTTATGCTTATAACTGAGTACTTATTCCATTGCAAGTAGTTCTTCGCTTAGGAATTTCCTCATCCTGAAATTCCTCAGTGAAGAATTCATAAAAATCGCCTATTCACCCCCCCTCTAGTTGACGTAACACACTTTCAAAGGGACCATCTTATAATGCTACTGTCATTATAAGCAAAATAAGATGCATAAAAGATAAACATCACATGAAATCAAAATATGTGACATGATGTGGCCATCATCATCTCGTGCTTTTGATCTCCATCTTGAAAGCATCCTCATGATCTCCATCGTCACCGGCTCAACACCTTGATCTCCATCATTGCATCGTGGTCATCTCGCCAACTATTGCTTCTACAACTATAGCTAACACATAGTGATAAAGTAAAGCAATTACATGACAACCATAAGGCTCTTGCCGGTTGCCGATAACTTTACAAAACATGATCATCTCATACAATAATGTATATCACATCATGTCTTGACCATATCACATCACAACAAGCCCTGCAAAAACAAGTTAGACGTCCTCTACTTTGTTGTTTCAAGTTTTACGTGGCTGCTATGGGCTTCTAGGAAGAACCGTTCTTACCTACGCAAAAAACCCACAACGGTGTTTCGTCAAGTTTGTTGTTTTAACCTTCTTCAAGGACCAGTCGCAGTCAAATTCGATTCAACTAAAATAGGAGAAACAAACACCCGCCAGCCACCTTTATGCAAAACAAGTTACAAGTCTATCGGTGGAACCGGTCTCATGTGCGTGGACATGTAAGGTTGGTCGGGGCCGCTTTATCCCACAATACCGCCGAATCAAAATAATATGTTGGTGGTAAGCAGTATGACTATCACCGCCCACAACTTTTTGTGTTCTACTCGTGCATATCAATTATGCATAGACCTGGCTCTAATAACACTGTTGGGAAACATAGCATGGAAAACAAAAACAAATCTACGCACATGCAATGATTCTATCCATGGACATGCATAGCAACGAGGGGGGGAGTGTGTCTACGTACCCTCGTAGACCATATGCGGGAGCTTTCACAACGCGGTTGATGTAGTCGAATTTCTTCCCGCTTCAGCCAATCAAGTACCAAATGCACGGCACCTCCGTGTTCTACACACGTTCAGCTCGGTGACGTCCCTCGCCTTCTTGATCCAGCAAGAAGTCGAGGTAGTAGATGAGTTCCGTCAACACGACGGTGTGGTGACGGTGATGGTGAAATGATCCTCGTGAAGGAAATATGCCCTACAGGCAATAATAAAGTTGTTATTTTATATTTCCTTATATCATGATCAATGTTTATTATCCATGCTAGAATTGTATTAACCGAAAACTTGATACTGAAGGAAATATGCCCTAGAGGCAATAATAAAGTTATTATTTATTTCCTTATATCATGATAAATGTTTATTATTCATGCTAGTATTGTATTAACCGTAAACATAATACATGTCTGAATACTTAGACAAACATAGTGTCACTAGTATGCCTCTACTTGACTAGCTTGTTGATCAAAGATGGTTATGTTTCCTGACCATAAACATGAGTTGTTATTTGATTAACGGGATCACATCATTAGGAGAATGATGTGATTGACTTGACCCATTCCGTTAGCTTAGCACTTGATCGTTTAGTATGTTGCTATTGCTTTCTTCATGACTTATACATGTTCCTCCAACTATGAGATTATGCAACTCCCGTTTACTGGAGGAACACTTTGTGTGCTACCAAACGTCACAACGTAACTGGGTGATTATAAAGGAGATCTACAGGTGTCTCCAAAGGTTCATGTTGAGTTGGCGTATTTCGAGATTAGGTTTTGTCACTCCGATTATCGGAGAGGCATCTCTGCCCTCTCGGTAATGCACGTCACTATAAGCCTTGCAAGCAATGTAGCTAATGAGTTAGTTACGGAATGATGCATTACATAACGAGTAAAGAGACTTGCCGGTAACAAGATTGAACTAGGTATTGAGATACTGACGATAACATACCGATGACAAAGGGAACAACGTATGTTGTTATGCGGTTTGACCGGTAAAGATCTTCGTAGAATATGTAGGAGCCAATATGAGCATCCAGGTTCCGCTATTGGTTATTGACCGGAGACGTGTCTCGTTCATGTCTACATAGTTCTCGAACCCGTAGGGTCCGCACGCTTAAAGTTAGATGACAGTTATATTATGAGTTCATGTGTTTTGATGTACCGAAGATAGTTCGAAGTCCCGGATGTGATTACAGACATGAGGAGGAGTCTCGAAATGGTCGAGACATGAAGATTGATATATTGGACGACTATATTCGGACACCGGAATGGTTCTGGGGGTTATCGGATATATACCGGAGTACTGAGGGGTTAATGGGCCACATGGGCCCAAAGTGGAGAAGAGGAGGGGAGGCCAGGGTAGGCCGCGCGCCCCCTCCCCCTCTAGTCTGAATTGGACAAGGAGGGGGGCGCCCCCCCCCCCTTTCCTTCCTCCCCCCTCTCCATTCCTTCCTCTCCTAGTTGGACAAGGAAAGGAGGGAGTCCTACTCCCGGTGGGAGTAGGACTCCTCCTGGCGCGCCCCTAATGGCTGACCGCCCCTCCCCCCTTGCTCCTTTATATACGGGGGCAGGGGCACCTCTAGACACAACAACAATTGATCCTTGAGATCTATTAGCCGTGTCGCTGCCCCCTCGACTATATTCCACCTCGATAATATCATTAGCGCTGCTTAGGCGAAGCCTGCATCGATAGAACATCATCATCGTCCTGCGCCGTCGTCTTGTGGAACTCCCTTCTACACTCGGTTGGATCGGGGATCGAGGGACGTCATCGAGCTGAACGTGTGCTATAACTCGGAGGTGCCGTGCTTTCGGTGCTTGATCGGTCGGGCCGTGAAGACGTACGACTACATCAACCGCGTTATTCTAACGCTTCCGCTTTCGGTCTACGAGGGTATGTGGACAACACTCTCCCCTCTCATTGCTATGCATCACCATGATCTTGCGTGTGCATACGAATTTTTTTGAAATTACTACGTTCCCCAACAGTGGCATCCGAGCCAGGTTTTATGCGTTGTTGTTATATGCACGATGTCGTGGAATTGTCACGGCAGATGTCCTAGGGTAAGGACTTAGTCATGAGGCCAACGCATCTATGTGGTAGCTTGAGAGGGGTTGAGCGGAATCGAGAGACGCAACACAAGACAAGGGTTTAGACAGCTTCGGGCCCCGGGAAACATCATCCGGTAAAAACCCTACATGCTGTTTGAGGCTAGGTCTCATTATCATCATGAGGGAGTCACCGTAAACCGGCTCTCCTCTTTGTGTCTAGCCCTAGAGATTATTGCTTCTAACTCATTCCTCTTTGGGGAGCCCTGCCCCTCCTTATATATGTTGAAGGGGCGTTTTACATGACTAGTCCTAGTTGGATTAGGATTACTCTATTACAAGTGGAGTCCTAGTCTTGCTTCCTTTGTAGGAGAATAGTCCTTATGCTTTCCTCATAAACCGGCCCACCATTAAACGTGAACCGGCCTTCTGGGCCTTGGGCCTCGTCATCCATCTAACCCGCCCACCGGGTTACTAATGAACCGCCAAGACCGGGCGGGTATCCCGTGAGTCGTCTAGTCCGGCCGGGTTAAACTTCCGGCCGGTTTACGCCGCGGGGTATATCCCCGACATTAGCCCCCAGTTTAATTTGGATTTATCCATGTTAAACTGATCCTGATCATCCTTAAGTCCTTGTCACTTCCTTCTTCTAGAAAATCCGGTTTAATAGGCCAGCTTCATAATCAACTTGCTGACATTAGTTTCTCATAGAAAATATATTGTGAAGAATAACTCCTTTGATTCAGCTCCCAGTGCTTAACAAAAATAATGGTCCTTGAAATCCTCATCTGATCTTCAGCCGGTTTAAGAATGTAAAACTTGCCGGTTTATAAATATTGATAGCACCGGTTCATACTTGTAATTGACCTCCAGCTTGAAAATATACCTCTTATAAGACTATCACTTGTAGCCCTCAAGTCTTAAGAAGGTAGCATAGCAATATCTTAAGACTTGCTTCAATATAAATATCACAATCTTGAAGAAATCCAGTTTGTTCATCTCAATCACTAGTCAGAATTGAGTATTCCCAATATGTAGCCCCCAAGTGCCGGGTTGTCATGCTTGCAAGAACACAGGACTTGTAATTTCCTGATACTCATAAAAACTTCAACCAGTGTATCCCCCAAGGGCCGGGTCATTATGCAATAATGAGCAGGGACTTTGTAAATATAATCATGTAATCTTTGAACAACAACGGTGTATAGCCCCCAAGGGCCGGCTCAGTAAGATAATATTGAGCTGGGACTTGATATATACTTCAATAAAAATAATATCATATAATACAACCCCCATCATGGGGCTTGAATCCACGTCCACAAGGTTAAGAGCCTTGTGCTTTACCAACTGAGCAATGTACCCTTCAATATAATGGATAAAAAGCTTTGTACCTTGAAATGTTGACAGGAGCAATTGGTAGCCCCCAAGGGCCGGCTCATTATAATGTGATGAGTCGGGTCTTCAATAATATGAGCAAAAAATGACTTTACATTAGCCCCCAAGTGTCATGGTGCATGCTTGCAGTAACATGAGACTTGCATACTTAATGTAATCTCAACTTCAATAATGTAGCCCCCAAGTGCCGGGTTGTAAGCCTGCAGCAACTCGGGACTATTCCTTCAATTGTAGATTAAAAACCATATCCATTGATAATATGATAGCCATTGCGCTAAAGCGACTTTGAAAACCTTAATCATAATACTGGTTACTGATAACCATAATAGAAATCCAGCCATGTTGGCTATTTGAAGATTTAAATAATCCGGTATGAAAACCTTATTCATTCAATATCATAATGAAAATTCAGCCAAGTTTGGTTATTTGAATAATATAACCCAATGATTTATAAGCGCATGATTCCAATGGCGCAATCCAAATATATACTGGCGACTTATAATCAAAAGCCAGACCAGTTTAACAAAACACCGGATAATTTCTCATCATACACTGGCGACTTATCGTCTTAAAGCCAGGCCGGTTTAATAAACACCAGATAATTTATCATCATGCTTTATTCCACCTGCCTCTGCATACAACAAGTTTAAAGTGTCCTGGCGGTTTACCGCCGGACGGGTCATAATTGTCAGGACCCCGACTCGGTGTCACATCGATCTAGCCTGTAACACATCATATCACTTTGCGGCCTCACGCACGGTATCCCAACGGGTGTCGCCTTACCTTGGCCCGGGACCGTTTGCGCCTTTTGGCACACGTATATGATAGTGTCGCTAGCATCCATATGAAAAGGAGCCCGGGCTGACATGACTAGTCGTATACCCAAAGTGGCACAGACTTACGAGGACAGCATCCATGACCCGCATCGAGCGTGTCGGTCAACAGCAAGTAAGTTCGGGCTGAAGCATTGGGCTAGCAGGACTCGATAAACCGGGCTGTAGCGGGCTAACAGACTCCGGTACTCAATGCGTGACATTTCCCGAAGGAACGAGACCAGAGCGAAGAAGGACACATGCCGGCCAGCCTAAGTGTTCGGAGCGGTAGCAAGCTACCATGGCTCGATGGAGACACTAGGAGACATTTCCGGTAAGAGAGGCTACTAAAGATAAACAACTAGATAGTCGGATCCCACACATACCAAGCATTTCAATCATACACACAATATGCTCGATATGTGCAAATACAACAAGGCATCACAACATGACTCTCGACACAAGTACTTTATTTAAAGGCTCGAGAGCCATTCATAACATACACACAAGTACGGGTCACACGACCCACATACAAGTCATACAAGCATACAAGCCACAGTGAAGTGTTTTGTCCGAGTCTGCACAACTAGTAAAATAAAAGAGGCTTGGGTAAGCCTAGCTATACTACATGGTCCTTCTCTTGCTCAGGATCACCACCTGGGCCTTAGTCTACTCATCGATGTCAACGTCTACGAAGAACCCGTCGGAAGGGTTTGAGGCATCTTCTGAAAAATGTAAATTAAAGCAACATGAGTACAAAGGTACTCAGCAAGACTTACATCAGACCCTACATACATGCATATTATCAAGAAGGGTTGGTGGGGTTGTTGCAGCAAGCCAGCTTTGACTCATGGCTAAGCTATCCTACGAGACACCAACTTGAAATAGTTTTGCGCACTCGAGTCCACTACTCATCACTTCAATACACCACCGAGGATCCAACCCCGTCTTCCTACGGAGAAGCCATCCTCGGCACTCACGCTATCTTGAGGCTTTTAGTAGTATCCATTTACTTGTCTATGAACCGTATAGGCAACCAAGTAGTCCTTTACATGACGCGGCTATTCGAATAGATGATGTTAACCTGCAGGGTGTACTTCTTCATACGCTCTCACCACTTATCGCCGTTTACGACATGTACTCGGCAACCTTCAAGCGGAAGCCCAGCGTGGGTGTCGGCCACGACCTACCTAGACACCTAAGTCTCTAGTCCAGGTTTATCGCCTATTTGGGTTCCATCTATGAGGAGTTCGGCGAAGTCTCGCCCACAGCCCCAAGCGATGTGAACAGGGTTCCCGGGATACCAAGCGGGCATCCGGTACACCCGACCACGTACCTACCGCATCACAGCCCACCCCTACGGTCAGCGCTGTCCACGGCCTCGATGAGGCTACAAACACCGAAACTACTTGCAACTCTGGACCAAGACTAGGGTGAATAAGAAGTCGAGAGGGTCCATTGGTTTGGGCCCAATGCATGGTAGTAGCTGAATCTTAAATCACACATACAGATCTCGATTAGCAGGGCGGCCTCAATGAAACAACCCACCATGTACTCCTACATGGCCTTTCATTGATACCTTTACCAAATCGTGTTCAACACCTTACTCTCGTCGACTCGATCATTTCACTCTAGCCATCATCCCGATGAACCGGACGACACGACTCTAAGCATAGCAGGCATAGCAAGGTAGGAACAACACAATCACATGGCTCAATCAACTCCTACACATGCTAGTGGGTTTCATCTAGTTACTGTGGCAATGACAGGTCATGCAGAGGAAATGGGTTCAACTACCGCAGCACACAGCAGTTTGAATCGCGTTGTCTTAATGCAGTAAACAAGAGCAGGTGCAAGAACGTGGGATTTTATCGATATGATCAAATGGTTGGTTGCTTGCCTGACGGGTCGTTACACGGGTATTGTTCTTCGTCTGGGTTATCACGGTACTCCTCGGGGCCAGAACCTGCCGCAGGAACACCGATACACAAGCATTACCAAACAAGATGCAACAATATGATGCATGCAATGAGACATGGCAAAATGAGTGCTTTGGGCTAATGCAACTAAGATCAGATGGGTTTGAACCAATTTGAACCAAAGATTCAAAATTCAAACTCATATATGATCATTTAAAGTGTTTAAACTTGTTCTGCCATAAACAGTGGGTTAGCTTTTGTAAACATGCATGAAACCAGTACAGATGGATAGATTGGATTTTTCTGATCATTTTTCATATATAATTTGTCTCATTTGGAGCTATGGTTGATTTTATATGAATTTTGAAGTTTGAAACAATTTCGGAATTTCTGTGTAAAAATAATTCGATAATTTAAATATTATACGACCTCGTCATCTTGACGTCGGGGTCAACAGGCTGGTCAGGTCAAACTGACCAGTGGGTCCCAGCGATGTCGATGGGGTTAGCTTATTTAGAATTTAATTAAACTAAACTAGATTAATTAGTGGGGCTGGGCCCACATGTCATAGACCGGGGGGTCAAATCCACGGCGTCTAGCCATGCGCGAAACGCGGCGGCGGCGATAGTGGTTTTGGTGTTTGGCCACCAAGCGGGCGCGCGACCACGGAGTGAAGCTAAGGGCGAGCCGCAGCTCTTGGCGGAGTCCGTTGAGCTCGGGGTGGCGGAGTAAGCGCCGGCGGCGGTTTGGCGGCCACCGGGCTCGGGTGAGTGAACTCGCGGTGGAGTGTGCGGTGGGGTGCGTGGGGTGCGTGGTTAGCACCAGCGTGGCGTGGTGAACGTGTTGGACAGGGTGAGGGCGGAGTGTGGCGGGAGCACGTCGGCGGCGAGTCCGCGGCGGTGCGTCGCGCGATCCTCGTCGCGATCGTTGTGGTGCAGGAGCGAGAGAGAGAGTCGAAATAGCTAGGCTCACAGCGGGCGCGAAGCGGTGCGACGGCGTGGTCGGGGGCGAGCTGCAGCGGCGACGGCGTTGAAGGGGATCTCCGGCGGCGGACTCGAAGCGAAGCTTAGTGCGGCGTCTTGAGCACCTGCGGCGCTTCGGGGCTCGGCTAGCGCGAAGGAGTCGGCGACGGCGGAGCGTCTGACACGATGGCGCGGCGTGGGGTCGGCGGAGGCGCGGCTACGACGGTGGTCTTGCGGCGGTGGCGTCGGCCATGGCGTGGGGAGCGAGGAGACGAGAGGGAGAAAGGCGTCTGGGGTGCGGGAGAGAGCGAGGGTCGATCCCGGCGTGGCAAGGCGAGAGGCGGCGAGGCGGCGAGCAGGTGCGTGGCACCGTGCATGCTCGCCGTCGAGCACCTGCTGCTGCTGGCCGACAAGCAGCTCATTGGCGCGGTCTTTGGCTGGGCGGCCAGTGGGCTGGCTAGTGGGCGGCTAGTGCCTGTAAGTTTCTTTCTGTTGTTTTCTTTTTCTATTATTCGTAACTTTGTTGATTTATTTAAAATACCAAAAATGTTCTAAAATTCACCAAACTACTCTGGTCCATTGTTGGAATATTTCCAACATGAAACATTTAGTTTGGAGATATTTGGACATCTGAAATATTTTATAAATTTTAAATGCCCAAATCCAAATAGCTATGATTTAATTCAATGACCTTAGGATGACCTAGGAAAATGTGCACCACTTTTGGCAAAGCTTCTGGACCAAGACAAAAATGATGGACTTTTTAGAAGGGCATTCAGGTTCATCGAAAATATTTTAATAAACCCTAGTTGTTTGAGAGGGGGTTGGGGGTTCTGGCAATCCCATTTCAAATTTCTGTTGAATGAAATAAACATGATGCAACATTCTAATGCATGGACTAGCTAGGTTGTGACAACTCACCCCCACTCAAAAGAATCTCGTCCGAGATTTAGGTTCCTCCGAAAGAGGGCGGGTACTCAAGTCGAAGGCGATCCTCCCTTTCCCAAGTAGCTTCCTTCTCGAGAATGGTGCGACCATTGAACCTTGAGAAACTTGATATTATGCCGTCGAGTGATGCGCTCGGCTTGATCGAGGATCTGAGCGGGTATTCTCGATATGTGAGATTATCTTGAAGATCAAGCGTTTAGTGGTCCACTCCACGGATAGGATCCGAAAGCAACGCTGAGTTGAGAAGCGTGGAAGGCGTCGTGGACTTTGGAGAGATGCGGAGGTAGTTCAATTGGTAGGCAACTTCTCCTCGTTTGGCAAGAATGCGAAAGGGTCCAATGTAGCGAGCCAATTTGCCTTTGATACGGCGATGGGTTCCCTTGGAGGGTAACCCGAAGGTAAGCCTTCTCGTCAACCTCGTAAGTCATAGCCTTATGTTTTCGGTCATATTGACTCTTTTGGCGAGATTGGGCTGTTTTCAACTTTTCACGAGCGATCGAACTTGCTCTTCGCCTCTGGATCATATCCGGGCCAAAAATTATCTTTCCCGGTTTACGACCAGTTAAGAGGTGTTCGACACCTTCGTCCATAGAGAACTTCAAAAGGTGCTTTGCCCAAGCTAGATTGATAGCTGTTGTTATAAGCAAATTCGGCAAATGGAAGGCATTTCTCCCAATCCATTCGAATGAGATAACGAAGCTCGAAGCATGTCTTCTAGGATTTGGTTGACCGTTCCACTTGACCACTTGATTGAGGTGGAGCAGCAGTGCTAAAGGAAGATGGGTTCCCATAGCGTTTTGGAAACTTTCCCAAAATCGAGAGGTGAAGAGACTTCCTCTATCGAGTTTATTTCAATGGAACACCATGAAGAGACACTATTAGGGATACGTACAAGTCTGCTAGCTGACTAGCGGTTATACTCTCATGACAGGTAAGAAATGGGCTACTTTGGAAAGGCGGTCGATAACGACAAAGATAGCGTTATTCCCTCTCTTGGTCCCGGGAAAACCGGTGATGAAATCCATACTAATTTTATCCCATTTCCATTCAGGAATAGCTAAAGGTTGAAGGGTGCGGCAGGCCGTTGATGCTCTGCTTTTACCGCGGCGGCGCAGGCGTCGCGATTAGCAACATATTGAGCAATGTCTCTCTTCATCCTAGTCCACGGAACCTCTGGCGTAGGTCTGATACATTTTAGTGCCACCGGGATGAATGGTGAGAGGAGATTCATGAGCTTCCTTAAGGATTAATCGCGCAGGTTTCGCACCTTAGGAACCACTAGGCGGGTTCAAAGTATCGACCCTTGATCATCAATGGAGAAACAATCCGCAACTCCTTTCTTGGCGTTTCTTTTGATGCGGAAATTCCGGATCTACCTTTTGGGCCTTGATGATCTGATCCGTAAGGAAGGTTTAGCCACCAAGGTGGAAAGGAACCCTCGAGGAACAATGTGAAGGTTAAGCTTCGAAATTCCTCGTGGAGAAGTGGTTGACTTTGTTGCAACATTAGATTGTTGCAATAAGATTCTGACTTAAGCGCATCAGCCATGGCGTTGGCTTTTCCTGGGGTATAAGTTATCCCTAAATCGAAATCTGAGATCAACTCGACCCAACGTCTTTGCACGAGATTCAAATCTGGTTGGGTAAATATATATTTCAGACTTTGGTGATCGGTGTAGATTTATAGCGATTACCAAGAAGGTAATGTCGCCAGGTTTTGAGTGCATAGACTACATTTGCAAGCTCTAGATCATAGTAGGGTAGTTTTCCTCATGTGGGTGTAATTGCCGTGAACCATAAGCAATTACGTGTCGATCTTGCATGAGAATACAGCCTAGTCCTTGTCATGAGCGTCATAATAGATAACAAAGTCTTTAGAAATCTGGTGGTACCAACACGGGAGCGAAGTTAAGCGTCTTTTCAGTCCTGAAGCTGTGCTCACATTGTGGAGTCCACTCGAACTTTTATCCTTCTTGAGGAGTTCGATTAGAGGTTTAGCAACTTTGGAGAAGTTCTCGGAAGCGGCGACAATAGCTCGCTAAGCCAAGGAAGCTCGAACTTGCTTGACCGATTCAGGTGGAGTCAATTAAGGCGGCTTGAACTTCGCTCGGGGTTTACAGCAATACCTTTACCGAAATTACATGTCCTAGATAGGTCACCGGCAGCCAAAATTCGCATTTGGAAAACTTGGCATAAAGGCGATGCTCTCGAAGTTTCATCAACACTAGCCTTAGATGTTCGGCATGTTCTTCCTCGTTCTTGGAATAGATGAGTATGTCATCGAGGTAAACCACGACGAATTTATCCAAATACTCCATGAAGATTGAGTTCATTAACCGGGAGAAGGTGGCTGGGGCGTTGGTTAAGCCAAAGGACATGACGGTGTACTCGTATTGGCCGTAACGAGTAACAAAAGCCGTTTTAGGAATGTCCCCGTTTCGGATTTTGATTTGATGGTAGCCTAACCTCAAATCCATCTTAGAAAGGCGAGGATCCTGCGAGCTGATCATACGGATCGTTGATCTGAGGAGCGGATACTTGTTCTTAATTGTGACCAAGTTGGCGGGTCGATAGTCTACAACCATCCGATCCGTACCATCCTTCTTCTTGTGAAGAGGGCAGGGGCAAGCCCAAGGAGATGAACTAGGGCGGATGAAACCCTTTTGTAAGGCCTCATCGAGTTGTTTCTTAAGTTCGGCTAGTTCTAGGGGTGCCATCTTATAGGGTCTTCTAGAAATTGGGACAGTTCCTGGAATGAGATCTATCACGAATTCAACATCTCTGTCAGGTGGAACACACAGCAATTCTTCTGAAAGACATCCGGAAAGTCACGGACTACGGAGCGTCTTGAGGTCAGCAATGGTGGCATTAAGAGAATATAATTGGCGCTTAGATATTGGGTCAAGACATTGACTATCTTTCCCGATGGGTGCGTAAGTTGAACAGTCCTAGAGAAGCAATCAATCTTGGCATGATGGGCTGACATCCAGTCCATACCCAAGATGATATTTATATCCGAAGATTTGAGAGCTATCAGCGATGCAAGGAAAACAAGTCTGTCGACCTGAATTTCATTTCCATGGCTTACTCTAGAGGTTTGCCATCTAGAACCGGGGTAGAAATTTCCATGGTGGAAGGCATGTCACGAAATGTAGTGTTATGCAAGCGAGCATAATTTTCGGATATGAATGAATGAGATGCTCGATGTCGAAAAGAGCGGATGCGGGTGGCAATTAACAAGAAGCGTGCGAGCACGGCGTTGGGATCCTCTTGGGCCTCCTCGGTGAGACACAATTAACATGGCCACGTCGCGGTGGTGGCGGCAGCATAGAACACTTTTCTGGCTGGCTTGCCACGGCCAACAGCTTTGCGAGGCTGGTTGGGGTTGGTGCAGGGACAATCGCGCATGTAGTGGCCTGATTCCCCACATTTGAAGCATGTCACGGGGCTGGCGTGAGGGCGCTGTTGGTTGGTCCACCATAGGGCCTAGTTGGTGCATCTGGCTGAACTGGCGGCGCTGGAAGGATGGCCTCGGTGTGAATCTGGGTGGCGAGGCGTATTAGGCACCCACACACGGCGCTTCGTGGTCGGCACGGATGAGGAACCCATATCACGACCATGCTTGCGTGTTGCCTCGAAATCGGTCGACCAGTTTCAGCGCCGATGGCTTTGTTAACAAGCTTACGGAAGAGGTGCACTCATGCGAGCGTAGATCTCGGCGGAGCTCGGGGCTAAGTCCCTTGCGGAACCTTGCACATTTCTTGGCGTCGGTGGAGACCTCTTGATGGCATAACGTGCGAGGTTACCAAACTCTCTGCTATAGGCGTCCACGGAGAGCGACCTTGGGTGAAACTGCAGAACTCCTCACGTTTGCGATCCATGAGACCCTCCGAATGTGATGTTCACGGAAAGCCTCGCTGAATTCTGCCCAAGTAGTGACATGGCCAATCGGGCGCATAGCCATATAGTTCTCCCACGAGATCTGGCGGGGCCTTGAGATGATATGCAGCAAAGGTGACCTTGTCCGCCTCGGCTACGATCTGAAACGCAGCTTGTGAGTAATCTTTGCCGGCCGATCATCAGCGTCGAGAGGCTCGGCGGAGTGGTGGAAGGTAGGCGGGTGTAACTTGTGAAGTCAGCGGCGACACCAAGTTGTTTCTCGGATGATGGGCTGTGTTACATTCGATCGCTCCAGCAAGCGGTTGGTCTCCGTTTGTTTCTCTCGGCCTCGGCATAACCCGGCGGAGAAGGAGGGTGAGGCAGGTTTGCTTCTCCAACTCCACTGCCTTCGGCCTGCTCTGGCGGAGCAGGGTTGTTGCGGGTGTTAACCATCCTAGGGAAAACAAGACAAGGATTTAGTCCAGGATGGCAAGATTCTAACATAGAAGTGTAGAATGTAATGGATAACTCGGAATGCGAGATGATCATCCGTATGACATGGTGGATACAGAAACTACTTCTTTATTCCATCGTCATACACACCATACAAGGTTTAGTACAAGACCAAACAAAGTACTACTACGGTGAAAGGAAGATTACATCTCATCGGAGGCACACCAAGCTCCTATACATTATTTTTGTTACACCTCCGGGATTAGTACACACTAAGTCATATTCCACGGGTCACGCAGGACGGTGGAAATACAACTATTACAATACTAGTGGGACTACTACTAACTCAGGCGTCTCCGTAGTAGTTCTCGTAGAAGTCTCCTCCATAACACAGGAGTTCAACATGATCGTCAGGAAGCAGGCGGTCTGGGGAGCTGTGGACCGTAAGGGCAAGGGTGAGGTCTTGGACCTCTGAGCGGTGGCAAGCGAGGACCACGAGGTGGGGTGATGCCCCCACATCACGCCCGATCCATCATGTCCGCGAGCAGCCTGACAGGATACAAATCTCTCATATCCATATAACCAGCTTGAGCAGCGGTGCAAAAGCGAGTCAAGGTAGCCCGGTGATCAAGACGGGCATTGAAAACTCCATCCTCAAGGCCCGACTCTCTCGGTCCTTGTCCTCGAGCAACTCAGCGGTGAATGCGGGTTAGGGAGTCCTCGACTAGAATCGGCATAGATGGCTCGGAGATAACCAAACGCTCGAAGTGAACTCGGCATATCTGGGAAGTCGGTGTTGCGGAGCGATCCCATCTGGCTCGTATAATGGTCATCATAGAGTATGCAGCATCTTGAACCGCCATATCAATAGTAACACCAAGCCCATAGGAGCTGTGAAGGGCCTCGGTGGAACCAGGATAAGAGAAACACCGGACGGTGCAAAGATCTGACTTTGATTAAAGTCTCGATCTTGCTCTTCAAGCGTATTAAGGTACCAGCGGTATCCCGCTTGATCATAACCGAACTAGCATGGTAGTATGACCGGTCACACCAATGCATCTGGTCGACGAACCACTTGATTGTGATCACGAGTGGCCATCTGGAAGCACAACCACAATGCAAAGGCATTAGTATTTCTAGCGAATTTGGACAGACAAACAATCAGTAAATGCTCAAAGTTGAGACATTTCACAAGGATCTGCATAACCACTCAACAATATCATATCAAGGTTACGGGTCCAATTTAGTAACATAACGGGATAGTAAAACTGAACCAGGCTTGTAACCATCAAACCTACAAGGTACTCTTGATTAGTAACACGTGAGCCTAATAGAGAAAGAGGTCCTAATCCTTAACCCCGGTGGAAGAATGGGTGACTCGGATCAGAATATTATGAGATAAAGAAGTAAAAAGAGCCTTACGTATCGTCCCACAATCAATTCCCTACATATAACTAAAGCATTTCTAGACTCAACATCGACCAGTTTGGCTTGGAGAACCTCTGAGCAGTCCGGCTCGATGCCAACGCTGTCGGGACCCGACTCGGTGTCACATCGATCTAGCTCTGTAACACATCATATCACTTTGCGGCCTCACGCACGGTATCCCAACGGTGTCGCCTTACCTTGGCCGGGACCGTTTAGCCTTTTGGCTGCGTATATGATAGTGTCGCTAGCATCCATATGAAAAGGAGCCGGGCTGACATGACTAGTCGTATACCCAAAGTGGCACAGACTTACGAGGACGAGCATCCATGACCCGACATCGAGCGTGTCGGTCAACAGCAAGTAAGTTCGGGCTGAAGCCTTTGGGCTAGCGGGACTCCGATAAGCCGGCTGTGGCGGGCTAACAGACTCCGGTACTCAATGCGTGACATTTCCCGAAGGGACAGACCGAGCGAAGAAGGACACATGCCGGCCAGCCTAAGTGTTCGGAGCAAGAGCAAGCTACCATGGCTCGGTGGAGACACTAGGAGACATTTCCGGTAAGAGAGGCTACTAAAGATAAACAACTAGATAGTCGGATCCCACACATACCAAGCATTTCAATCATACACACAATATGCTCGATATGTGCAAATACAACAAGGCATCACAACATGACTCTCGACACAAGTACTTTATTTAAAGGCTCGAGAGCCATTCATAACATACACACAAAATACGGGTCACACGACCCACATACAAGTCATACAAGCATACAAGCCACAGCGGAAGTGTTTTGTCAGAGTACGCACAACTAGTAAAATAAAAGAGGCTTGGGTAAGCCTAGCTATACTACATGGTCCTTCTCTTGCTCAGGATCACCACCTGGGCCTTAGTCTACTCATCGATGTCAACGTCTACGAAGAACCCGTCGGAAGGGTTTGAGGCATCTTCTGAAAAATGTAAATTAAAGCAACATGAGTACAAAGGTACTCAGCAAGACTTACATCAGACCCTACATACATGCATATTATCAAGAAGGGTTGGTGGGGTTGTTGCAGCAAGCCAGCTTTGACTCATGGCTAAGCTATCCTACGAGACACCAACTTGAAATAGTTTTGCTTTTCGAGTCCACTACTCATCACTTCAATACACCACCGAGGATCCAACCCCGTCTTCCTACGGAGAAGCCATCCTCGGCACTCACGCTTATCTTGAGGCTTTTAGTAGTATCCATTTACTTGTCTATGAACTGTATAGGCAACCAAGTAGTCCTTTACCGCGGACGCGGCTATTCGAATAGATGATGTTAACCCTGCAGGGGTGTACTTCTTCATACACGCTCTCACCACTTATCGCCGTTTACGACATGTACTCGGCAACCTTCAGCGGAAGCCCAGCGTGGGTGTCGGCCACGACCTACCTGAACACCTAAGTCTCTAGTCCGGGTTTATCGCCTATTTGGGTTCCATCTATGAGGAGTTCGGCGAAGTCTCGCCCACAGCCCCAAGCGATGTGAACAGGGTTCCCGGGATACCAAGCGGGCATCCGGTACACCCGACCGCGTACCTACCGCATCACAGCCCACCCCTACGGTCAGCGCTGTCCACGGCCTCCATGAGGCTACAAACACGAAACTACTTGCAACTCTGGACCAAGACTAGGGTGAATAAGAAGTCGAGAGGGTCCATTGGTTTGGGCCCAATGCATGGTAGTAGCTGAATCTTAAATCACACA
This sequence comes from Aegilops speltoides, assembly GCA_021437245.1. Lineage (NCBI taxonomy): Eukaryota > Viridiplantae > Streptophyta > Magnoliopsida > Poales > Poaceae > Aegilops > Aegilops speltoides. Next base: position 492,032,787 of record CM038142.1, read on the forward strand.
TCAGATCTCGATTAGCAGGGCGGCCTCAATGAAACAACCCACCATGTACTCCTACATGGCCTTTCATTGATACCTTTACCAAATCGTGTTCAACACCTTACTCTCGTCGACTCGATCATTTCACTCTAGCCATCATCCCGATGAACCGGACGACACGACTCTAAGCATAGCAGGCATAGCAAGGTAGGAACAACACAATCACATGGCTCAATCAACTCCTACACATGCTAGTGGGTTTCATCTAATTCTTGTGGCAATGACAGGTCATGCGAGAGAAATGGGTTCAACTACCGCAGACACAGCAGCTTGAATCGCGTTGTCTTAATGCAGTAAACAAGAGCAGGTGCAAGAACGTGGGATTTTATCGATATGATCAAATGGTTGGTTGCTTGCCTGACGGGTCGTTACACGGGTATTGTTCTTCGTCTGGGTTATCACGGTACTCCTCGGGGCCAGAACTCGCCGAGAACACCGATACACAAGCATTACCAAACAAGATGCAACAATATGATGCATGCAATGAGACATGGCAAAATGAGTGCTTTGGGCTAATGCAACTAAGATCGAGATGGGTTTGAACCAATTTGAACCAAAGATTCAAAATTCAAACTCATATATGATCATTTAAAGTGTTTAAACTTGTTCTGCCATAAACAGTGGGTTAGCTTTTGTAAACATGCATGAAACCAGTACAGATGGATAGATTGGATTTTTCTGATCATTTTCATATATAATTTGTCTCATTTGGAGCTATGGTTGATTTTATATGAATTTTTGAAGTTTGAAACAATTTCGGAATTTCTGTGTAAAAATAATTCGATAATTTAAATATTCGTCGACCTTCGTCATCTTGACGTCGAGGTCAGCAGGCTGGTCAGGTCAAACTGACCAGTGGGTCCCAGCGATGTCGATGGGGTTAGCTTATTTAGAATTTAATTAAACTAAACTAGATTAATTAGTGGGGCTGGGCCCACATGTCATAGACCGAGGGGTCAAATCCACCGGCGTCTAGCATGGCCGAGCCAACGCGGCGGCGATAGTGGTTTTGGTGTTTGGCCACCAAGCAGGCGCGGCGACCACGGAGTGAAGCTAAGGCGAGCCGCAGCTCTTGGCGAGTCCGTTGAGCTCGGGGTGGCGGAGTAAGCGCCGTGGCGGTTTGGCGGCCACCGGGCTCGGGTGAGTGAACTCGCGGTGGAGTGTGCGGTGGGGTGCGTGGGGTGCGTGGTTAGCACCAGCGTGGCGTGGTGAACGTGTTGGACAGGGTGAGGGCGGAGTGTGGCGGGAACACGTCGGCGGCGAGGTCCGCGGCGGTGCGTCGCGTCGCGATCCTCGTCGCGGTCGTTGTGGTGCAGGGGCGAGAGAGAAGTCGAAAGTAGCTAGGCTCACGGCGGGCCTTAGCGGTGCGAGCGGCGTGGTCGGGGGCGAGCTGCAGCGGCGGCAGCGTTGAAGGGATCTCCGGCGGCGGACTCGGCGAGCTTAGTGCGGCGTCTTGAGACCTGCGGCCTTCGAGGGCTCGGCTAAGCGCGAAAAATCGGCAACGGCGGAGCGTCTGAACCGATGGCGCGGGCGTGGGGTCGACGGAGCGCGCAGCTACGACGGTGGTCTTGGCGGCGGTGGCGTCGGCCATGGCGTGGGGAAGCGAGGGAGACGAGCTGGGGAAAGCAGGGCGTCTGGGGTGCGGGAGAGGCGAGGGTCGATCCCGGCGTGGCAAGCGAGAGGCGGCGAGGCAGCGGCAGGTGCGTGGCACCCGTGCATGCTCGCCGTCCGAGCACCACTACCTGCCTGCCGACAAGCGGCTCATTGGCGCGGTGCTGGGCTGGGCGGCCAGTGGGCTGGCTAGTGGGCGGCTAGTGCCGGGTAAGTTTCTTTCTGTTGTTTTCTTTTCTATTATACGTAACTTTGTTGATTTATTTAAAATACCAAAAATGTTCTAAAATTCACCAAACTACTCTGGTCCATTGTTGGAATATTTCCAACATGAAACATTTAGTTTGGAGATATTTGGACATCTGAAATATTTTATAAATTTTAAATGCCCAAATCCAAATAGCTATGATTTAATTCAATGACCTTAGGATGACCTAGGAAAATGTGCACCACTTTTGGCAAAGCTTACGGACCAAGACAAAAATGATGGACTTTTTAGAAGGGCATTCGAGGTTCATCGAAAATATTTTAATAAACCCTAGTTGTTTGAGAGGGGTTGGGGGTTACGGCAATCCCATTTCAAATTTACTGTTGAATGAAATAAACATGATGCAACATTCTAATGCATGGACTAGCTAGGTTGTGACAATAATGCCCAACATATAACCGGGTTTATAACCAAGGCTGCATTTAAGAATAATCAAATATGAAATATATCATACCTGTGACATTGAATCACATTGCTTTGGCTTACCAACTTTTTGTAGTAAAAGTGATAATCCCAATCTTGAGTCTTGATAACTCCTTCCATATTGTGCGGTTTATGATAAAACTATGCGGGTTATGATAGACACCGGATTAACAATATATATCTTTGGCGACTTGTAGTCGAACCGGACGAGTGAAGTCTCGGATTATAACTTGATCGTGTCTTGATAACTTGTAATTGAAAGCCAACCGGGTTGATAAACACGGTTTACTCCATAATAAGATGGTAACATAAAATCAAAAAAATCAGACCGGGCAAATAATCTCCGGATTAAAATTGAGCGTGTTCCGTCAATTGTGATCGAACCGGATTAAAAGCGTTGTCGGTTTAAAAACGCAACAAAAAATCGAATACCAATTATGAAAAATATGGCAACAAAGGCAACAACTTTTGCAAAGAAAACTTCTTGAGCTGGTCGGATGGCATTACCATGGTCAAGCGCAACCAAGCTCCCGAAGCGTAGCGATGGTGCCGATCGGCCAGGTCCCCAAAAGACTTCGTGGCATCGCTTGCCACCAAGTGGCATGACATTGGTTGGGTTCGACCAAGCCCCAAATGACTCGTACCTGAGGCGACCAAGAGGCGTGACCGGTTCAAACTTGACCGTGTCCCCAAATGATCTGGTGGCTTTACGCCTATCAAGAGGTGTTGCATTGGTTGGACACGACCAAGCCCCAAGTGATAAAAACAAATGTCAAGGGTAAACCGGAGGCGCTTTAAAAAGAATCACTCCATGTAACCACGCATGATGAGAAAGACAGAGACCCGCTTTATGAGGCGAAGCCCCCATGTGATCAATATGTTAAGCCAATAAGGCAGGATATCCATGTTTGAATCGCGCATCATGGCAGCAGGTCCTCTTACGTAATTTTAACCTTTTGCAAGAGATCAATTCTTCTTGAACGGGATCTTGAACCGGATATGGAAACTTCAAAGCTTTGTGGTAGACATCTTTCCCTTGAACGGAATCTTCATTTTCAACGAAAATTTTACGATGACCTTTAAACTCGAACTTGCGAAGTTAATTCCTTTTGAACCGGAAATTCTTAAACGGATTTGAGAGCTTGATGAGGCGGCTTCCCTTGAACGGATTTTAAACGGAATCTTTTACGATGACCGGAACTTCTTCATTGGGCAGGATTTTGTAATTGTCATATACTTTCTAAGCGAAAATTTTACGGCGGCCTTCAAATAACTTGATAGCCTCCGGGACGGGTTATCTTTCCTCCATTGTCACGGGGTTTTAAATTTGCTGAAGCGGCAAGACTTCGTTCGTCATATCATCGTAGCCCCAGGTCTCAAGATGACGAAGCCATCCTCGGCACTCACGCTTATCTTGAGGCTTTTAGTAGTATCCATTTACTTGTCTATGAACTGTATAGGCAACCAAGTAGTCCTTTATCATGACGACGCTATTCAATAGATGATGTTAACCTGCAGGGTGTACTTCTTCATACACGCTCACCACTTATCGCCGTTTACGACATGTACTCGGCAACCTTCAAGCGAAGCCCAACGTGGGTGTCGGCCACGACCTACCTAGACACCTAAGTCTCTAGTCCAGGTTTATCGCCTATTTGGGTTCCATCTATGAGGAGTTCGGCCAAGTCTCGCCCACAGCCCCAAGCGATGTGAACAGGGTTCCGGGATACCAAGCGGGCATCCGGTACACCCGCCACGCACCTACCGCATCACAGCCCACCCCTACGGTCAGCGCTGTCCACGGCCTCCAGTAGGCTACAAACACCAGAAACTACTTGCAACTCCTGGACCGAAGACTAGGGTGAATAAGAAGTCGAGAGGGTCCATTGGTTTCGGGCCCAATGCATGGTAGTAGCTGAATCTTAAATCACACATACAGATCTCCGTGCTTAAGGACGGCCTCAATGAAACAACCCACCATGTACTCCTACATGGCCTTTCATTGATACCTTTACCAAATCGTGTTCAACACCTTACTCTCGTACCGACTCGATCATTTCACTCTAGCCATCATCCCGATGAACCGACGACACGACTCTAAGCATAGCGAGGCATAGCAAGGTAGGAACAACACAATCACATGGCTCAATCAACTCCTACACATGCTAGTGGGTTTCATCTAGTTCTTGTGGCAATGACAGTCATGCAGAGGAAATGGGTTCAACTACCGCAGCAAGCACACAGCAGCTTTGAATCGCGTTGTCTTAATGCAAGAAACAAGAGCAGGTGCAAGAACGGGGATTTTATCGATATGATCAAATGGTTGGTTGCTTGCTCGACGGGTCGTTACACGGGTATTGTTCTTCGTCAGGTTATCACGGTACTCCTCGGGGCGTAACTCGCCGCAGAACACCGATACACAAGCATTACCAAACAAGATGCAACAATATGATGCATGCAATGAGACATGGCAAAATGAGTGCTTTGGGCTAATGCAACTAAGATCAGATGGGTTTGAACCAATTTGAACCAAAGATTCAAAATTCAAACTCATATATGATCATTTAAAGTGTTTAAACTTGTTCTGCCATAAACAGTGGGTTAGCTTTTGTAAACATGCATGAAACCAGTACAGATGGATAGATTGGATTTTTCTGATCATTTTCATATATAATTTGTCTCATTTGGAGCTATGGTTGATTTTATATGAATTTTGAAGTTTGAAACAATTTACGAATTTCTGTGTAAAAATAATTCCATAATTTAAATATTATACGACCTTCGTCATCTTGACGTCAGGGTCAACAGGCTGGTCAGGTCAAACTGACCAGTGGGTCCCAGCGATGTCGATGGGGTTAGCTTATTTAGAATTTAATTAAACTAAACTAGATTAATTAGTGGGCTGGGCCCACATGTCATAGACCTGTGGGGTCAAATCCATCGGCGTCTAGCATTGGCGAAACGACGCTGGCGGCGATAGTGGTTTTGGTGTTTCGCCACCAAGCGGGCGCGGCGACCACGGAGTGAAGCTAAGGACGAGCCGCAGCTCTTGGCGGAGTCCGTTGAGCTCGGGGTGGCGGAGTAAGCGCGGCGAAGTTTGGCGGCCACCGGGCTCGGGTGAGAGGAACTCGCGGTGGAGTGTGCGGTGGGGTGCGTGGGGTGCGTGGTTAGCACCAGCGTGGCGTGGTGAACGTGTTGGACAGGTGAGGGGGCGGAGTGTGGCGGGAGCACGCCGGCGGCGAGGTCCGCGGCGGTGCGTCGGTCGCGATCTCGTCGATCGTTGTGGTGCACGGAGAGAGAGAGAGAGTCGGGAAGTAGCTAGGCTCACAGCGGGCGCTGTGGTGCAGACGGCGTGGTCGGGGACGAGCTGCAGCGGCGACGCGTTGAAGGGGATCTCCGGCGGCGGACTCGGCGCGAAGCTTGGTGCGGCGTCTTGAGCACGCGGCGCTTCGAGGCTCGGCTAAGCGCTGAAGGAGTCGACGACGGCGGAGCGTCTGAACACGATGGCGCGGCGGGGGACGGAGGGCGCGGCTCGACGGTGGTCTTGGCGGCGGTGGCGTCGGCCATGGCGTGGGGGAGCGAGGGAGACGAGCCGGGAGAACGGGGCGTCTGGGGGTGCGGGAGAGCGAGGGTCGATCCCGGCGTGGCAAGGCGAGAGGGCGGCGAGACGGCGGCAGTGCGTGGCACCCGTGCATGCTCGCCGTCGAGCACCCTGCCTGCCTGCCTGGCCGGCAAGCAGCTCGCTGGCGCGGTGCTGGGCTGGGCCGGCCAGGTGGGCTGGCTAGTGGGCCGGCTAGTGCCCAGGTAAGTTTCTTTCCTGTTGTTTTTCTTTTTCTATTATTCTGTAACTTTGTTGATTTATTTAAAATACCAAAAATGTTCTAAAATTCACCAAACTACTCCTGGTCCATTGTTGGAATATTTCCAACATGAAACATTTTAGTTTGGAGATATTTGGACATCTGAAATATTTTATAAATTTTAAATGCCCAAATCCAAATAGCTATGATTTAATTCAATGACCTTAGGATGACCTAGGAAAATGTGCACCACTTTTGGCAAAGCTTCTGGACCAAGACAAAAATGATGGACTTTTTAGAAGGGCATTTCAGGTTCATCGAAAATATTTTTAATAAACCCTAGTTGTTTCAGAGGGGTTGGGGGTTCTGGCAATCCCATTTCAAATTTCTGTTGAATGAAATAAACATGATGCAACATTCTAATGCATGGACTAGCTAGGTTGTGACAACTCACCCCCACTCAAAAGAATCTCGTCCCGAGATTTAGGTTCCTCCGGAAAGAGGGCGGGGTACTCAAGTCGAAGACGATCCTCCCTTTCCCAAGTAGCTTCCTTCTCAGAATGGTGCGACCATTGAACCTTGAGAAACTTGATATTATGCCGTCGAGTGGTACGCTCAGCTTGATCGAGGATACGAACGGGGTATTCTCGATATGTGAGATTATCTTGAAGATCAAGCGTTTCGTGGTCCACTCCACGGATAGGATCCGAGAAGCAACGCCTGAGTTGAGAAACGTGGAAGACGTCGTGGACTTTGGAGAGATGCGGAGGTAGTTCCAATTGGTAGGCAACTTCTCCTCGTTTGGCAAGAATGCGAAAGGGTCCAATGTAGCGAGGAGCCAATTTGCCTTTGATACGGCGATGGGTTCCCTTGGAGGGTAACCCAAGGTAAGCCTTCTCGTCAACCTCGTAAGTCATAGCCTTATGTTTTCGGTCATATTGACTCTTTTGACGAGATTGGGCTGTTTTCAACTTTTCACGAACGATGCGAACTTGCTCTTCTGCCTCCTGGATCATATCCGGGCCAAAGAATTGTCTTTCCCCGGTTTCTGACCAGTTAAGAGGTGTTCGACACCTTCGTCCATAGAGAACTTCAAAAGGTGCTTTGCCCAAGCTAGATTGATAGCTGTTGTTATAAGCAAATTCGGCAAATGGAAGGCATTTCTCCCAATCCATTCCGAATGAGATAACAGAAGCTCGAAGCATGTCTTCTAGGATTTGGTTGACACGTTCCACTTGACCACTTGATTGAGGTGGAACGCAGTGCTAAAGGAAAGATGGGTTCCCATAGCGTTTTGGAAACTTTCCCAAAATCGAGAGGTGAAGAGACTTCCTCTATCCGAGTTTATTTCCAATGGAACACCATGAAGAGACACTATTCGGGATACGTACAAGTCTGCTAGCTGACTAGCGGTTATACTCTCGCGAACAGGTAAGAAATGGGCTACTTTGGAAAGGCGGTCGATAACGACAAAGATAGCGTTATTCCCTCTCTTGGTCCTGGGAAAACCAGTGATGAAATCCATACTAATTTTATCCCATTTCCATTCAGGAATAGCTAAAGGTTGAAGGGTGCCAGCAGGCCGTTGATGCTCTGCTTTTACACGACGGCAGACGTCGCAGTTAGCAACATATTGAGCAATGTCTCTCTTCATCCTAGTCCACCAGAACCTCTGGCGTAGGTCCTGATACATTTTAGTGCCACCGGGATGAATGGTGAGAGGAGATTCATGAGCTTCCTTAAGGATTAATCGCCGCAGGTTTCGCACCTTAGGAACCACTAGGCGGGTTCCGAAGTATACGACCCCTTGATCATCAATGGAGAAACAATCCGCAACTCCTTTCTTGACGTTTCTTTTGATGCGGGAAATTCCCGGATCTACCTTTTGGGCCTTGATGATCTGATCCGTAAGGGAAGGTTTCGCCACCAAGGTGGAAAGGAACCCTCGAGGAACAATGTGAAGGTTAAGCTTCCGAAATTCCTCGTGGAGAAGTGGTTGACTTTGTTGCAACATTAGATTGTTGCAATAGGATTTACGACTTAGCGCATCAGCCATGACGTTGGCTTTTCCTGGGGTATAAGTTATCCCTAAATCGAAATCTGAGATCAACTCGACCCAACGTCTTTGCCTGAGATTCAAATCTGGTTGGGTAAATATATATTTCAGACTTTGGTGATCGGTGTAGATTTCGCAACGATTACCAAGAAGGTAATGTCGCCAGGTTTTGAGTGCATAGACTACAGCTGCAAGCTCTAGATCATGAGTAGGGTAGTTTTCCTCATGTGGGTGTAATTGCCGTGAACCATAAGCAATTACGTGTCGATCTTGCATGAGAATACAGCCTAGTCCTTGTCGCGAGGCGTCGCAATAGATAACAAAGTCTTTAGAGAAATCTGGTGGTACCAACACGGAGCGAAGTTAAACGTCTTTTCAGTCCTCGAAACTGTGCTCACATTGTGGAGTCCACTCGAACTTTTATCCTTCTTGAGGAGTTCGCTTAGAGGTTTAGCAACTTTGGAGAAGTTCTCGACGAAGCGGCGATAATAGCTCGCTAAGCCAAGGAAGCTCGAACTTGCTTGACCGATTCGGTGGAGTCCAATTAGGACGGCTTGAACTTCGCTCGGGGTTTACAGCAATACCTTTACCGAAATTACATGTCCTAGATAGGTCACTTCTGGCAGCCAAAATTCGCATTTGGAAAACTTGGCATAAAGGCGATGCTCTCGAAGTTTCATCAACACTAGCCTTAGATGTTCGGCATGTTCTTCCTCGTTCTTGGAATAGATGAGTATGTCATCGAGGTAAACCACGACGAATTTATCCAAATACTCCATGAAGATTGAGTTCATTAACCGGGAGAAGGTGGCTGGGGCGTTGGTTAAGCCAAAGGACATGACGGTGTACTCATTGGCCGTAACGAGTAACAAAAGCCGTTTAGGAATGTCCCGTTTGGATTTTGATTTGATGGTAGCCTAACCTCAAATCCATCTTAGAGAAGACCGAGGATCCCGCGAGCTGATCATACGGATCGTTGATCCCGGGAGCGGATACTTGTTCTTAATTGTGACCAAGTTGACGGGTCGATAGTCTACAACCATCCGATCCGTACCATCCTTCTTCTTGACGAAGAGGACGGGGCAAGCCCAAGGAGATGAACTAGGACGGATGAAACCCTTTTGTAAGGCCTCATCGAGTTGTTTCTTAAGTTCGGCTAGTTCTAGGGGTGCCATCTTATAGGGTCTTCTAGAAATTGGGACAGTTCCTGGAATGAGATCTATCACGAATTCAACATCTCTGTCAGGTGGAACACCTGGCAATTCTTCTGGAAAGACATCCGGAAAGTCACGGACTACCGGAACGTCTTCGAGGTCTGGCAATGGACTGGCATTAAGAGAATATAATTGACGCTTAGATATTGGGTCAAGACATTGACTATCTTTCCCGATGGGTGCGTAAGTTGAACAGTCCTAGAGAAGCAATCAATCTTGGCATGATGGGCTGACATCCACCATACCCAAGATGATATTTATATCCGAAGATTTGAGAGCTATCAACGATGCAAGGAAAACAAGTCTGTCGACCTGAATTTCATTTCCATGGCTTACTCTAGAGGTTTGCCATCTAGAACCCGGGGTAGAAATTTCCATGGTGGAAGGCATGTCACGAGAATGTAGTGTTATGCAAGCGAGCATAATTTTCGGATATGAATGAATGAGATGCTCGATGTCGAAAAGAACGGATGCCGGGTGGCAATTAACAAGAAGCGTGCGAGCACGACGTTGGGATCCTCTTGGGCCTCCTCACCGAGACACAATTAACATGGCCACGCAAGCGGTGGTGGCGGCAGGCATAGAACACTTTTCCCGCTGGCTTGCCACGCCAACAGCTTTTGCGGGCTGGTTGGGGTTGGTCTGGGACAATCGCGCATGTAGTGGCCTGATTCCCCACATTTGAAGCATGTCACGGGGCTGGCGTGAGAGGAGCGCTGTTGGTTGGTCCACCATAGGGCCTAGTTGGTGCATCTGGCTGAATGGGCGAGGCGCTGGAAGGATGGCCTCGGTGTGAATCTGGGTGGCGAGCGATAGGCACCCACACACGGCGCTTCGTGGTCCAAACGGATGAGGAACCCATATCACGACCATGCTTGCGTGTTGCCTCAAATCGGTCGACCAGTTTCAGCGCCGATGGCTTTGTTAACAAGCTTCGGAAAGAGGTGCACTCATGCGAGACGTAGATCTCGGCGGAGCTCGGGCTAAGTCCCTTGCGGAACCTTGCCTGCTTCTTGGCGTCGGTGGAGACCTCTTGATGGCATAACGTGCGAGGTTACCAAACTCTCGCTATAGGCGTCCACGGAGAGCGACCTTGGATGAAACTGCAGAACTCCTCACGTTTGCGATCCATGAGACCCTCCGAATGTGATGTTCACGGAAAGCCTCGCTGAATTCTGCCCAAGTAGTGACATGGCCAATCGGGCGATAGCCATATAGTTCTCCCACGAGATCGGCGGGGCCTTGAGATGATATGCAGCAAAGGTGACCTTGTCCGCCTCAGCTACCAGTGCAGAACGCAGCTTGTGAGTAATGCTGCGAAGCCAGTCATCAGCGTCGAGAGGCTCGACGGAGTGGTGGAAGGTAGGCGGGTGTAACTTGATGAAGTCACTGAGCGACACCAAGTTGTTTCTCGGATGATGGGCTGTGTTCTGTTCGATACGCTCCAGCAAACGGTTGGTCTCCCGTTTGTTTCTCTCGGCCAAAGATAACTTCGCCGAGAAGGAGGGTGAGGCAGGTTTGCTTCTCCAACTCCATCGCCTTGCCTGCTCTGGCGGAGCAGGGTTGTTGCGGGTGTTAACCATCCTAGGGAAAACAAGACAAGGATTTAGTCCAGGATGGCAAGATTCTAACATAGAAGTGTAGAATGTAATGGATAACTCGGAATGCGAGATGATCATCCGTATGACATGGTGGATACAGAAACTACTTCTTTATTCCATCGTCATACACACCATACAAGGTTTAGTACAAGACCAAACAAAGTACTACTACGGTGAAAGGAAGATTACATCTCATCGGAGGCACACCAAGCTCCTATACATTATTTTTGTTACACCTCCGGGATTAGTACACACTTAGTCATATTCCACGGGTCACGCAGGACGGTGGAAATACAACTGTTACAATACTAGTGGGACTACTACTAACTCAGGCGTCTCCGTAGTAGTTCTCGTAGAAGTCTCCTCCATAACCTGGGAGTTCAACATGATCGTCCGGAAACAGACGGTCCTGGGGAGCCTGTGGACCGTAAGGGCAAGGGTGAGGTCTTGGACCTACGAACGGTGGCAAGCGAGGACCACGAGGTGGGGTGATGCCCCCCACATCACGCCAGTCCATCATGTCTGGCAGAGCAGCCCTGACAGGATACAAATCTCTCATATCCATATAACCAGCTTGAACAGCCGGTGCAAAACGAGTCAAGGTAGCCCAGTGATCAGCACGGGCATTGAAGAGCTCCATCCTCAAGGCCCGACTCTCTCGGTCCTTGTCCTCGAGCAACTCAGCGGTGGTACGGGTTAGGGAGTCCTCCTGACTAGAATCGGCATAGATGGCTCGGAGATAACCAAACGCTCCAGGAAGTGAACTCGGCATATACCGGAAGTCGGTGTTGCGGAGCAGTCCAGTCCTGGCTCGTATAATGGTCATCATAGAGTATGCAGCATCTTGAACCGCCATATCAATAGTAACACCAAGCCCATAGGAGCTGTGAAGGGCCTCGGTGGAACCAGGATAAGAGGGAAACACCCGGACAGTGCAAAGATACTGACTTTGATTAAAGTCTCGACATCGCTCTTCAACTGTGTAATTCGGGGTACCAACGGTATCCCGCTTCGATCATAACCCGAACTAGCATGGTAGTATGACCGGTCACACCAATGCATCTGGTCAGACGAACCACTTGATTGTGATCACGAGTGGCCATCTGGAAGCACAACCACAATGCAAAGGCATTAGTATTTCTAGCGGAATTTGACAGAGAAACAACTCAGAAATGCTCAAAGTTGAGACATTTCACAAGGATCTGCATAACCACTCAACAATATCATATCAAGGTTACGGGTCCAATTTAGTAACATAACAGATAGTAAAACTGAACCAGGCTTGTAACCATCAAACCTACAAGGTACTACTGATTAGTAACACGTGAGCCTAATAGAGAGAAGAGGTCCTAATCCTTAACCCCCGGTGGAAGAATGGACTGACTCAGATCAGAATATTATGAGATAAAGAAGTAAAAGAGCCTTACGTACCATCCCACAATCAATTCCCTACATATAACTAAAGCATTTCTAGACTCAACATCGACCAGGTTTGGCTTGGAGAACCTACAGCAGTCCGGCTCGATGCTAACGCTGTCGGGACCCGACTCGGTGTCACATCGATCTAGCTGTAACACATCATATCACTTTGCGGCCTCACGCACGGTATCCCAACGGTGTCGCCTTACCTTGCCCGGGACCGTTTAGCCTTTTGGCACACGTATATGATAGTGTCGCTAGCATCCATATGAAAAGGAGCCGGGCGACATGACTAGTCGTATACCCAAAGTGGCACAGACTTACAGGGACAGCATCCATGACCCGAAGATCGAGCGTGTCGGTCAACAGCAAGTAAGTTCGGGCTGAAGCACTTTGGGCTAGCAGACTCCGAAACCGGGCAGAAGCGGCTAACAGACTCCGTACTCAATGCGTGACATTTCCCGAAGGACAGACACGAGAACGAAGAAGGACACATGCCGCCAGCCTAAGTGTTCCGAGCAGAGCAAGCTACCATGGCTCGGTGGAGACACTAGGAGACATTTCCGTAAGAGAGGCTACTAAAGATAAACAACTAGATAGTCGGATCCCACACATACCAAGCATTTCAATCATACACACAATATGCTCGATATGTGCAAATACAACAAGGCATCACAACATGACTCTCGACACAAGTACTTTATTTAAAGGCTCGAGAGAGCCATTCATAACATACACACAAATACGGGTCACACGACCCACATACAAGTCATACAAGCATACAAGCCACAGCGGAAGTGTTTTGTCCGAGTACGACAACTAGTAAAATAAAAGAGGCTTGGGTAAGCCTAGCTATACTACATGGTCCTTCTCTTGCTCAGGATCACCACAGGCCTTAGTCTACTCATCGATGTCAACGTCTCACGAAGAACCCGTCGGAAGGGTTTGAGGCATCTTCTCAAAAATGTAAATTAAAGCAACATGAGTACAAAGGTACTCAAAGAAGACTTACATCGACCCTACATACATGCATATTATCAAGAAGGGTTGGTGGGGTTGTTGCAGCAAGCCAGCTTTGACTCATGGCTAAGCTATCCTCGAGACACCAACTTGAAATAGTTTTATGCTTTCGAGTCCACTACTCATCACTTCAATACACCACCGAGGATCCAACCCGTCTTCCTACGGAGAAGCCATCCTCGGCACTCACGCTTATCTTGAGGCTTTTAGTAGTATCCATTTACTTGTCTATGAACCGTATAGGCAACCAAGTAGTCCTTATCATGACGCGCTATTCGAATAGATGATGTTAACCTGCAGGGTGTACTTCTTCATACACGCTCACCACTTATCGCCGTTTACGACATGTACTCGGCAACCTTCAGCGGAAGCCCAACGTGGGTGTCGGCCACGACCTACCTAGACACCTAAGTCTCTAGTCCGGGTTTATCGCCTATTTGGGTTCCATCTATGAGGAGTTCGGCCAAGTCTCGCCCACAGCCCCAAACGATGTGAACAGGGTTCCCGGATACCAAACGGGCATCCGGTACACCCGCCACGTACCTACCGCATCACAGCCCACCCCTACGGTCAGCGCTGTCCACGGCCTCGATGAGGCTACAAACACGAAACTACTTGCAACTCTGGACGAAGACTAGGGTGAATAAGAAGTCGAGAGGGTCCATTGGTTTCGGGCCCAATGCATGGTAGTAGCTGAATCTTAAATCACACATACAGATCTCGAAGCTTAGGGCGGCCTCAATGAAACAACCCACCATGTACTCCTACATGGCCTTTCATTGATACCTTTACCAAATCGTGTTCAACACCTTACTCTCGTCGACTCGATCATTTCACTCTAGCCATCATCCCGATGAACCGGACTCGACACGACTCTAAGCATAGCAGGCATAGCAAGGTAGGAACAACACAATCACATGGCTCAATCAACTCCTACACATGCTAGTGGGTTTCATCTAGTTCTTGTGGCAATGACAGTCATGCAGAGGAAATGGGTTCAACTACCGCAGACACACAGCAGTTTGAATCGCGTTGTCTTAATGCAGATAAACAAGAGCAGGTGCAAGAACGGGATTTTATCGATATGATCAAATGGTTGGTTGCTTGCTCGACGGGTCGTTACACGGGTATTGTTCTTCGTCAGGTTATCACGGTACTCCTCGGGGCGTAACTCGCCGCAGAACACCGATACACAAGCATTACCAAACAAGATGCAACAATATGATGCATGCAATGAGACATGGCAAAATGAGTGCTTTGGGCTAATGCAACTAAGATCGATGGGTTTGAACCAATTTGAACCAAAGATTCAAAATTCAAACTCATATATGATCATTTAAAGTGTTTAAACTTGTTCTGCCATAAACAGTGGGTTAGCTTTTGTAAACATGCATGAAACCAGTACAGATGGATAGATTGGATTTTTCTGATCATTTTTCATATATAATTTGTCTCATTTGGAGCTATGGTTGATTTTATATGAATTTTTGAAGTTTGAAACAATTTCTGGAATTTCCTGTGTAAAAATAATTCCAGTAATTTAAATATTATACAAGACCTTCGTCATCTTGACGTCAGGGGTCAACGGGCTGGTCAGGTCAAACTGACCAGTGGGTCCCGCGTGTCAGTGGGGTTAGCTTATTTAGAATTTAATTAAACTAAACTAGATTAATTAGTGGGGCTGGGCCCACATGTCATAGACCCAGGGGGGGGTCAAATCCACCGGCGTCTAGCCGCCGGCGAGCCCGACGCGGCGGCGATAGTGGTTTTTGGTGTTTCGGCCACCAAGCGGGCGCGCGACCACCGGAGTGAAGCTAGGACGAGCCGCAGCTCTTGGCGGAGTCCGTTGAGCTCGGGGTGGCGGAGTAGCGCCGCGGCGAAGTTTGGCGGCCACCGGAGCTCGGGTGAGAGTGAACTCGCGGTGGAGTGTGCGGTGGGGTGCGTGGGGTGCGTGGTTAGCACCAGCGTGACGTGGTGAACGTGTTGGACAGGGTGAGGGGGCCGGAGTGTGGCCGGGAGCACGTCGGCGACGAGGTCCGCGGCGGTGCGTCGCGTCGCGATCTCGTCGCGCTGTTGTGGTGCACGGAGCGAGAGAGAGAGTCGGGAAGTAGCTAGGCTCACAGCGACGCCTTACGGTGCGAGCGGCGTGGTCGGGGGCGAGCTGCAGCGGCGACGCGTTGAAGGATCTCCGGCGCGGACTCGGCGAAGCTTAGTGCGGCGTCTTGAGCACGCGGCGCTTCGAGGCTCGGCTAAGCGCGAAGGAGTCGACGACGGCGGAGCGCTGAACACGGTGGCGCGCGTGGGGTCGACGGAGGGCGCGGCTACGACGGTGGTCTTGGCGGCGGTGGCGTCGGCCATGGCGTGGGGAAGCGAGGAGACGAGCTGGGAGAAACGGGGCGTCTGGGGTGCGGGAGAGCGAGGGTCGATCCCGACGTGGCAAGGCGAGAGGCGGCGGCGAGACGGCGAGCAGTGCGTGGCACCCGTGCATGCTCGCCGTCGAGCACCTCGCTCGCTGCTGCCGGCAAGCAGCTGCATTGGCGCGGTGGGCTGGGCCGCCAGTGGGCTGGCTAGTGGGCCGCTAGTGCCTGTAAGTTTCTTTCTGTTGTTTTCTTTTCTATTATTCTCAACTTTGTTGATTTATTTAAAATACCAAAAATGTTCTAAAATTCACCAAACTACTCCTGGTCCATTGTTGGAATATTTCCAACATGAAACATTTTAGTTTGGAGATATTTGGACATCTGAAATATTTTATAAATTTTAAATGCCCAAATCCAAATAGCTATGATTTAATTCAATGACCTTAGGATGACCTAGGAAAATGTGCACCACTTTTGGCAAAGCTTCTGGACCAAGACAAAAATGATGGACTTTTAGAAGGGCATTCGAGTTCATCGAAAATATTTTTAATAAACCCTAGTTGTTTCAGAGGGGGTTGGGGGTTCTGGCAATCCCATTTCAAATTTCTGTTGAATGAAATAAACATGATGCAACATTCTAATGCATGGACTAGCTAGGTTGTGACAATAATGCCCAACATATAACCCGGGTTTATAACCAAGGCTGCATTTAAGAATAATCAAATATGAAATATATCATACCTGTGACATTGAATCACATTGCTGGCTTACCAACTTTTTGTAGTAAAAGTGATAATCCCAATCTTGAGTACTGATAACTCCTTCCATATTGTGCCGGTTTATGATAAAACTGTACCGGGTTATGATAGACACCGGATTAACAATATATAATACTGGCGACTTGTAGTCGAACCAGACCGGGCTGAGAGTCTCCGGATTATAACTTGATCGTGTACTGATAACTTGTAATTGAAAGCCAACCCGGGTTGATAAACACCGGTTTACTCCATAATAAGATGGTAACATAAAATCAAAAAATCAGACCGGGCAAATAATCTCCGGATTAAGAATTGAACGTGTTCCGTCAATTGACAGTCGAACCGGATTAAAACGTTGTCGGTTTTAAAAACGCAACAAAAAATCGAATACCAATTATGAAAAAATATGGCAACAAAGGCAACAACTTTTTGCAAAAGAAAAGCTTTACTGAGCTGGTCAGATGGCATTACCATGGTCAAACGCAACCAAGCTCCCGAAGCGAGCGATGGTGCCATCGGCCAGTCCCCAAAAGACTCGTGGCAATCGCGCCACCAAGTGGCATGACATTGGTTGGGTTCGACCAAGCCCCAAATGACTCTCGCCCTCAGAGGGTCGACCAAGAGGCGGACCGGTTCAAACTTGACCGTGTCCCCAAATGATCTGGTGGCTTTCGCCTATCAAGAGGTGTTGCATTGGTTCGGACACGACCAAGCCCCCAAGTGATAAAAAACAAATGTCAAGGGGTAAACCGGAGGCCGCTTTAAAAACAGAATCACTCCATGTAACCACGCATGATGAGAAAGACAGAGACCCCGCTTTATGAAGCAGAAGCCCCCATGTGATCAATATGTTAAGCCAATAAGGCAGGATATCCATGTTTGAATCGCGCATCATGGCAGCAGGTCCTCTTCTGTAATTTTTAACCTTTTTGCAAGAGATCAATTCTTCTTGAACCGGGATCTTGAACCGGATATGGAGAGCTTCAAAGCTTTGTGGTAGACATCTTTCCCTTGAACCGGAATCTTCATTTTCAACCGAAAATTTTCTGACGGCCTTTAAACTCGAACTTGCGAGAAGTTAATTCCTTTTTGAACCGGAAATTCTTAAACCGGATTTGAGAGCTTCAGTGAGACTGGCTTCCCTTGAACCGGATTTTAAACCGGAATCTTTTCTGATGACCCGGAACTTCTTCATTGAGCCGGGATTTTGTAATTGTCATATACTTTCTAAGCCGAAAATTTTCTGGCGGCCTTCAAATAACAGTAGCCTCCGGGACCGGGTTATCTTTCCCTCCATTGTCCTGGGGTTTTTAAATTTGCTGAAACTGGCAAGACTCGTTGCGTCATATCATCGTAGCCCCCAGGTCTCAAGATGACTCGAAGAGTTGGCTTGAGATTCTCCACATTTGACCATAGCAAAAGGCGTATATCATTGGCGTTGATAACATGATGTGAATCCACAGAAGGTTGAGGTGACTGCGGCGGGTTATAAATGATCCCGTATGAGCCGTGTCAGCAACTCGGCCAATGGTTCCTTCCAACTGGAAATTTGAAGTTAACCAAACTGTAGTGGCGGCGACTTGTGCGCCTGCCCATTGAACCATCCAGTGCAAACGGCGGTTGATAATAATTTGCCTCCAATTTGAAAGAAAGCCGGGCTACCCAAGCTGTGACTTGCTCATACTTCAATAAACAGCCCATGCAGATAGGTGCGGCCTGGTATGTTGATGTAGACCAGGCCACGAGAGGCGGACGAAAAAGTTGACCTCGACATCAGAGGTGGCTCAAACAGATGAACCGACCGCGGCGTAAACCGGCGCAGGCGAGTCAACTACGTCGTTTTGATGTAGTGAACAATTGTCCTGCATCAACAATATTGCAGACCAAGGCAAGGATAAACTGCTCTTTGACAAAAATAATATGCGCCCATAAAATATATTTAAAATGGATATCACCTGATGTGGCAGGCCAGGAATAATCCGCCATGAAGTTGATGATCACTAGGTTAAGTTGAAATCACTCACGGGTGAGTCGGCCGGCATGTAGATGTAAACCGGACCGTGATACGCGTGCCCGTGAATGGCATAAAAATTGTCCTGTAAAAATATTACGGACGAGTAATTGTTCTTTGAAGAAAATAATATGTGCTTGATAAAATGATCGAAATGGATATCACCGGTATTTTTTGTCGGATGATCGTATATAACGCCATTTTTAAGCTACTCTCTCTGTTTGAGGCAAAGCGGCGGTTGATTAGACACAGCAGAACCGGAACTGGATTACTGTGAACCAGATCCTTGGAGTTGTATTGACCAGTCCACCTTTTTCAGCTTTGTCTTCTAACAGGAGCAATTTTCCATCAAACTTTGGGAGCTGTGCCATGCAATAGTACTAGTAATTTTCCGTCAGACTTAAGATCCACATAGTGCTAATTGCCACACACTCGGTCGGCTGGATGTCCAATCTTCTCATGAAGCAAGCTGCTCTCTCCAGGCGTTGGTGCTTAGCCCTTGCATCAGCTTTTTTTTTGGATTTGTGCAGCGGCACTAACATTGTTATGTTGAACTGCTCTTGGACTCTCCTCCGAGGTGCCTTGTCATTAAACATATGATTGTAAAGGTCCAAATCATCGAACTTCATCCGGTGTTGAGTGTTATGAATCTCGCCACGGGCATATATCGCACCCGCATGTCTACTATGCACCAAGATGGCGTCGTTCGATTGAATCAACTTCATCAGTGATCTCGAGTATGCAGCTGATGTACCAAAGACAGGCTTCAAACGCCTCATGTCTGAAACTTGTATCCAATAGCGACAATTTCCGGTTAGCGGTCGGCGGATCATGGACGTGCCCGCGACCACCGTAGCAGAGGCAAGCTGACCCGGGATGGCACTAGAAAGAGGGCTCGAACCAGCAGCCGCGCCCGCGACCACAGCCCCACAAAGAACAGCACCGGCACCACAGCAACAATACCGACCTCCGCGGCTCCGGTTTAAAAGGAGGAGCGGGCATGGTGACCCGGCGCGGCGACTGGTATAGAGGCGGAGTAAGACCAGGGCGTACGGCACAGCCATCAAAGGTGGACGGTGACTTGGCGACGGGGCCGGCGGCTTGGTTGTAGAAGCTCTCCCACTATATTGTAAGTGAAGGAGACGGCAGGCCGGCGATTTAGCACAGGGCCGCGGCAAGTCTGCAGCGGAGAGGCAGACCGGCGATGCTCCAACGGCAGGTGAAGCGGAGAGGCGGACCGGAGATCCTCCGGTGGCGGGTGAAGCGGAGAGGCGGACCGGAGATGCTTCGGTGGCGGGTGAAGCGAAGCACCGACGACGGCGGTTTATCTGCAGATGTGGCGGTTTAGGCAAGCGGCGGCCTGCAGCAGAAGCAACCCACGGCGGTTTACGGTGGTCAGCCGAGGCGACTTAACGACGGCGAGTTGACACAGCAGTTGAACTTTGGCCGGGTCGAGTCCCTGGCTGTCGGCGGTTTAGATTGATTTGGCCTTCTCTTGTTTGACTGATGCACAAGTTTCCATGGCGGCGTCGGCTGTGGGGGCAGAGGCGATTCTGGATTAGTGAGACTCGATGGCGACTCTCTAGCAGCAGCTTGATGCAGGACGGTCCAGAGGGCGACCGGGCAGCTCACGGCGTTGTGCGGAAGTGAAGGCAAAGGCGTCGACAAAGGTGGACGATCGCGAGGCCGTGTGGGCAGGACGGCCGCGCACCGGCGCGGCTCGCAGGCGAGGGTATGCGGAGACATGGCACACGCACACCAGCGTGGGCGGAGCCCAGCGGCGGAGGCAGGACAGCGAGGCCGCC
Source organism: Aegilops speltoides (assembly GCA_021437245.1). Taxonomy (NCBI): domain Eukaryota; kingdom Viridiplantae; phylum Streptophyta; class Magnoliopsida; order Poales; family Poaceae; genus Aegilops; species Aegilops speltoides. The sequence continues at coordinate 492,053,169 of CM038142.1, forward strand.
GAGTCCGAGTCAATCCAGTCGTCCCCGTGCTCGTCCTGTCGTTGTCGGTTTGACCACCCCCGATCCGTATCCTCCAGGTTGTGGGCTCACGGCCCCTTTTCTTTTTTCCCCTTTTTTTCCTTTTACGTGGGAAAACTCTCCCTGAACCCCGTGTGAGTCCAATTCGAGGCTGTTGCTTTGGTCTTTCCGTCGCTGTCAGGAACAGCTTCAACACTTTGTTTTTACTTACGCAGATCGACAACCGTAAACTGCCTCGGGACTTGATGAAGACTTTGTTTCTTGGACACAGAGATAGCCCATTACTTGGCGGTCGCCGCACATCAGACAAATCCTGGATGTTTTTGCACGCACTCGAAAACCTTGTCCATCTCGACTTCTGACGGCGGTACTCTCAAAATTGATCTGGCTCCGGACCAACGAAACGCAGGTAGCATGCCGCGAGGCAAAGATCCTTAATTCTTCTTAAACTCAAAAATCTCACAGATTATAAATCTGAACCGATGAACTTGAGGCTGATACAGATCTTTCCAAACCGGCTCTTCTTCACTCGGAAAATCACGAACTAATCGATCCCTGAGAGAAATCCCTCCAAGAACTCAACACCACCGTGCGCAGGCCCCACGGTAGGCGCCAACTGTCGTGGAATTGTCACGGCAGATGTCCTAGGGTAAGGACTTAGTCGTGAGGCCAACGCATCTATGTGGTAGCTTGAGAGGGGTTGAGCGGAATCGAGAGACGCAACACAAGACAAGGGTTTAGACAGCTTCGGGCCCCGGGAAACATCATCCGGTAAAAACCCTACATGCTGTTTGAGGCTAGGTCTCATTATCATCATGAGGGAGTCGCCGTAAACCGGCTCTCCTCTTTGTGTCTAGCCCTAAGATTGTTTCTCTTGCTTGTAGTCTGTTCCTCTTTGGGGAGCCCTGCCCCTCCTTATATATGTTGAAGGGGCGTGTTACATGACTAGTCCTAGTAGGATTAGGATTAATCTATTACAAGTGGAGTCCTAGTCTTGCTTCCTTTGTAGGAGAATAGTCCTTAAGCTTTCCTCATAAACCGGTCCACCATTAAACGTGAACCGGCCTTCTGGGCCTTGGGCCTCATCATCCATCTAACCCGCCCACCGGGTTACTAATGAACCGCCAAGACCGGGCGGGTAGCCCATGAACCGCCAAGCTCCAGGCGGGTTACCAGTGAGTCATCCAGTCCGGCCGGGTTATACTTCCGGCCGGTTTACGCCACAGGGTATATCCCCGACACACGAGTAGAACACAAGTGAGTTGTGGGTGATACAAGTCATACTGCTTACCAGCATGTCATACTTTGGTTTGGCGGTATTGTTGGATGAAGCGTCCCAGACCACATTACGCGTACGCCTACATGAGACTGGTTCTACCGACGTGCTTTGCACACAGGTGGCTGGCGGGTGTCAGTTTCTCCAACTTTAGTTGAACCAAGTATGGATATGCCCGGTCCTTGAGAAGGTTAAAACAGCACTAACTTGACGAACTATCGTTGTGGTTTTGATGCGTAGGTAAGAACGGTTCTTGCTCAGCCCGTAGTAGCCACGTAAAACTTGCAACAACAAAGTAGAGGACATCTAACTTGTTTTTGCAGGGCATGTTGTGATGTGATATGGTCAAGACGTGATGCTATATTTTATTGTATGAGATGATCATGTTTTGTAACCGAGTTATCGGCAACTGGCAAGAGCCATATGGTTGTCACTTTATTGTATGCAATGCAATCGCCCTGTAATTGCTTTACTTTATCACTAAGTGGTAGCAATAGTCGTAGAAGTAATAGGTGGCGAGACGACAACGATGCTACGATGAAGATCAAGGTGTCACGCCAGTGACGATGGTTATCATGACGGTGCTTCGGAGATGGTGATCACAAGCACAAGATGATGATGGCCATATCATATCACTTATATTGATTGCATGTGATGTTATCCTTTATGAATCTTATTTTGCTTTGATTGACCGTAGCATTATAAGATGATCTCTCACTAAATTTCAAAGTAAAAGTGTTCTCCCTGTGTATGCACCGTTGCGAAAGTTCTTCGTGCTGAGACACCACTTGATGATCGGATGTGATAGGCTCTATGTTCAAATACAACGGGTGCAAAACAGTTGCACACGTGGAATACTCAGGTTAAACTTGACGAGCCTAGCATATACAGATATGGCCTCGGAACACTGAGACCGAAAGGTCGAGCGTGAATCATATAGTAGATATGATCAACATAGTGATGTTCACCATTGAAAACTACTCCATCTCACGTGATGATCGGACATGGTTTAGTTGATTTGGATCACGTGATCACTTCGATGATTAGAGGGATGTCTATCTAAGTGGGAGTTCTTAAGTAATATGATTAATTGAACTTAAATTTATCATGAACTTAGTACCTGATAGTATTTTGCTTGTCTATGTTTGTTGTATATAGATGGCTCGTGATGTTGTTCCGTTGAATTTTAATGCATTCCTTGAGAAAGCTAAGTTGAAAGATGATGGTAGCAATTACACGGACTGGGTCCGTAACTTGAGGATTATCCTCATTGCTGCACAGAAGAACTATGTCCAAGAAGCACTGCTGGGTGCCAGGCCTGCTGCAGATGCAACTGACGATGTTAAGAACGTCTGGTAGAGCAAAGCTGATGACTACTCGATAGTTCAGTGTGCCATGCTTTACGGCTTAGAACCGGGACTTCAACGATGTTTTGAACATCATGGGGCATATGAGATGTTCGAGGAGTTGAAGTTAATATTTCAAGCAAATGCCCGAATTGAGAGATATGAAGTCTCCAATAAGTTCTATAGCTGCAAGATGGAAGAGAATAGTTCTGTCAGTGAACATATACTCAAAATGTCTGGGTATAATAATCACTTGATTCAAGTGGGAGTTAATCTTCCTGATGATAGTGTCATTGATAGAATTCTTCAATCACTGCCACCAAGCTACAAGAGCTTCGTGATGAACTATAATATGCAAGGGATGGACAAGACTATTCCCGTGCTCTTCGCAATGCTAAAAGCTGTGGAGGTAGAAATCAAGAAGGAGCATCAAGTGTTGATGGTTAATAAGACCACCAGTTTCAAGAAAAAGGGTAAACGGAAGAAGAAGGAGAACTTCAAGAAGAATGGCAAACTAGTTGCCGCTCAAGAGAAGAAACCCAAATCTAGACCTAAGCCTGAGACTGAGTGCTTCTACTGCAAGCAGACTGGTCACTGGAAGCGGAACTGCCCCAAGTATTTGGCGGATAAGAAGGATGGCAAGGTGAACAAAGGTATATGTGATATACATGTTATTGATGTGTACCTTACTAATGCTCGCAGAGCACTGGTATTTGATACTGGTTCATTGCTAATATTGGCAACTCGAAACAGGGACTACGGATTAAGCGAAGATTGGCTTAGGACGAGGTGACGATGCGCGGGGGAAATGGTTCCAAAGTCGATGTGATCGAGGTCGGCACGCTACCTCTACATCTACCTTCGGGATTAGTTTTAGACCTAAATAATTGTTATTTGGTGCCAGCGTTGAGCATGAATATTATATCTGGATCTTGTTTGATGCGAGACGGTTATTCATTTAAATCAGAGAATAATGGTTTTTGTATTTATATGAGTAATACCTTTTATGGTCATTCACCCTTGAAGAGTGGTCTATTTTTATTAGATCTCGATAGTAGTGATACACATATTCAAAATGTTGAAGCCAAAAGATGCAGAGTTGATAATGATAGTGCAACTTATTTGTGGCACTGTCGTTTGGGTCATATTGGTGTAAAACGCATGAAGAAATCCATACTAATGGACTTCTGGAATCACTTGATTATGAATCACTTGGTACTTGCGAACCGTGCCTCATGGGCAAGATTACTAAAACGCCGTTCTCCGGAACTATGGAGCGAGCAATAGATTTGTTGGAAATCATACATACTGATGTATGTGGTTCAATGAACATTGAGGTTCGCGGCGGGTATCGTTATTTTCTCACCTTCACAGATGATTTAAGCAGATATGGGTATATCTATTTAATGAAACACAAGTTTGAAACATTTGAAAAGTTCAAAGAATTTCAGAGTGAAGTGGAAAATCATCGTAACAAGAAAATAAAGTTTCTACGATCCGATCGTGGAGGAGAATATTTGAGTTACCAGTTTGGTTTACATTTGAAAAGATGCGGAATAGTTTCACAACTCACGCCACCCGGAACACCACAATGTAATGGTGTGTTCGAAGTGGTAATCGTACTTTACTAGATATGGTGCAATCTATGATGTCTCTTACTAATTTACCGCTATCGTTTTCGGATTATACTTTAGAGACGGACGCAATCACGTTAAATAGGGCACCATCTAAATCCGTTGAGACGACGCCTTATGAACTGTGGTTTGGCAAGAAACCAGAGTTTTCATTTCTTAAAGTTTGGGGCTGCGATGCTTATGAGAAGAAACTTCAACCAGATAAGCTCAAACCCAAATCGGAGAAATGTGTCTTCATAGGATACCCAAAAGAGACTATTGGGTACACCTTCTATCTCAGATCCGAAGGCAAGACTTTTGTTGCTAAATTTGGATCCTTTCTAGAGAAGGAGTTTCTCTCGAAAGAAGTGAGTGGGAGGAAATTAGAACTTGATGAGGTAACTATACCTGCTCCCTTATTGGAAAGTAGTTCATCACAGAAACCAGTTCCTATGACGACTACACCAATCAGTGAGGAAGCTAATGATATTGATCATGAAACTTCAGAACAAGTTACTAACGAAGCTCGTAGGTCAACCAGAGTAAGATCCGCACCAGAGTGGTACGGTAATCCTATTCTGGAAGTCATGTTACTTGACCATGGCGAACCTACGAACTATGAGGAAGTGATGATGAGCCCAGATTCTGCAAAACGGCTTGAGGCCATGAAATCTGAGATGGGATCCATGTATGAGAACAAAGTATCGACTTTGGTTGACTTGCCCGATGATCGGCAAGCCATCGAGAATAAATGGATCTTCAAGAAGAAGACTGACGCTGATGGTAATGTTACTATCTACAAAGCTCGACTTGTTGCGAAAGGTTTTCCACAAGTTCAAGGAGTTGACTACAATGAGACTTTCTCACCCGTAGTGATGCTTAAGTCTGTCCGAATCATGTTAGCAATTGCCGCGTTTTATGATTATGAAATATGGCAAATGGATGTCAAAATTGCATTCCTGAATGGATTTCTGGAAGAAGAGTTGTATATGATGCAACCAGAAGGTTTTATCGATTCAAAAGGTGCTAACAAAGTGTGCAAGCTCCAGCGATCCATTTATGGACTGGTGCAAGCCTCTCGGAGTTGGAATAAACGTTTTGATTGTGTGATCAAAGCATATGGTTTTATAAAGACTTTTGGAGAAGTCTGTATTTACAACAAAGTGAGTGGGAGCTCTGTAGCATTTCTGATATTATATGTAGATGACATATTGTTAATTGGAAATGATATAGAATTTCTGGATAGCATAAAAGGATACTTGAATAAAAGTTTTTCCATGAAAGACCTCGGTGAAGCTGCTTACATATTAGGCATCAAGATCTATAGAGATAGATCAAGACGCTTAATTGGACTTTCACAAAGCACATACCTTGATAAAGTTTTGAAAAGGATCAAAATGGATCAAGCAAAGAAAGGGTTCTTGCATGTATTACAAGGTGTGAAGTTGAGTCAGACTCAATGCCCGACCACAGCAGAAGATAGAGAGAAAATGAAAGATGTTCCCTATGCTTCAGCCATAGGCTCTATCATGTATGCAATGATGTGTACCAGACTTGATGTATGCTTATCAATAAGCTTAGCAGGAAGGAACCAAAGTAATCCAGGAGTGGATCACTTGACAGCAGTCAAGAATATCCTAAAATACCTGAAAAGGACTAAGGATATGTTTCTCGTTTATGGAGGTGACAAAGAGCTAGTCGTAAATGGTTACGTCGATCCAAGCTTTGACACTGATCCGGACGATTCTAAATGGCAAACCGGATACATGTTTATATTGAAGGGTGGAGCTGTCAGTTGGTGCAGTTCTAAACAAAGCGTCGTGGCGGGATCTACATGCGAAGCGGAGTACATAGCTGCTTCGGAAGCAGCAAATGAAGGAGTCTGGATGAAGGAGTTCATATCAGATCTAGGTGTCATACCTAGTGCATCGGGGCCAATGAAGATCTTCTGTGACAATACTGGTGCAATTGCCTTGGCAAAGGAATCCAGATTTCACAAGAGGACCAAGCACACCAAGAGACGCTTCAATTCCATCTGGGACCAAGTCCAGGTGGGAGACATAGAGATTTGCAAGATACATACGAATCTGAATGTTGCAGACCCGTTGACTACGCCTCTTCCACGAGCAAAACATGATTAGCACCAAGGCTCCCACTACTAGGGAAAAGCCTAGCAGCAGCACGGGTTTTGGGTGTATCGAGAGCGCGGTGCTCGTGCTCTCGATACGACGCCATTAACTAACTTGTAGCAATGAAGCGTGTTGACACACGCCATCGCTATACATGGTTAGTCAGAGCGTGCGTTGCAAACAGATCTACTGCTAATTAGCTGTAGCGGGTCTTATACCCCGCGCTACTGCTATTACTTTCAAAAACAAAAAAAATCTTGATCCCGTGCATGCTGTCAATGGCAGCAATGGTAAGATCTAGCAATGATTGGCATCGCCGGAGGCATGAACGGACAGCGGAAGACCAGATCCAGTAGTAGCTGTTGGAGAGGGCCCGTTTCTATGGCAGAGCTGGGCTGCGGCGTGGGGCTCCTCTTCCCGACCATGCCAAATAACTCCGGGTCATCCATGGCGACGACCTACACGGGCATGGACATGGGAGGGTGAGTCAAACCAGAGGGAGAGAGAGAAAGGGAAAACCAAGGGAGAGAGGAAGGTGAAGTAGGGAGCAGCGGAGCTAGTCACCGGTGGCGAGGTGCTCTGGTGTGGTGGCGCGGGGCGGCGGCCTCCTAGACGTTGGTGGAAGACCGGCGAGCTCCTAGACGCCGGTGGAGCGAGGCGGCGGCCTCTCTCGACGCCATGGAGGAGGATGGGTGCATGGGCAAGAGGTCCATGTGAGAGCATATGGAAAGTGAGAGGAGAGAGTGGTGGAAGGGAGGAGGGATTTGGGGGAGGAGATGGGGATTCGACCGAGGATGTGGCAACTTCACCTACCTCGTACTTAGTAGTAGCGAGGGGTATAAAACCGTGCTACTACTATCAACTTAGTAGTAGCGCAGGTTTATACCCCTCGCTACTACTATGGCATGTGTCGGTGGGCACGGTAGAGACCGCTTAGTAGTACCGAGGGTTAAAAACCCGCGTTACTACTATCAATTTAGTAGTAGCGAGGGTTAAAAACCCGCGCTACTGCTAATTAGCAGTAGCGCTTCTTTTTGTGCCGTGCTGCTGCTAAGATTCTGTGTATAAGGTTTTCCCTAGTAGTGTCCATGGGTGTTAGAATCCTTACTGTGTAATCTAGATTATTGACTCTAGTGCAAGTGGGAGACTCGAGGAAATATGCCCTAGAAGCAATAATAAAGTTATTATTTATTTCCTTATATCATGATAAATGTTTATTATACATGCTAGAATTGTATTAACCGGTAACATAATACAAGTGTGAATACATAGAAAAACATAGTGTCACTAGTATGCCTCTATTTGACTAGCTCGTTGATCAAAGATGGTTATGTTTCCTGACCATAAACATGAGTTGTTATTTGGTTAACGGGATCACATCATTAGGAGAATGATGTGATTGACTTGACCCATTCCGTTAGCTTAGCACTTGATCATTTAGTATGTTGCTATTGCTTTCTTCATGACTTATACATGTTCCTACAACAATGAGATTATGCGACTCCCGTTTACCGGAGGAACACTTTGTGTGCTACAAAACGCCACAACGCAACTGGGTGATTATAAAGGATCTCTACAGGTGTCGCCAAAGGTTCCTGTTGAGTTGGCGTATTTCGAGATTAGGTTTTGTCACTCCAATTGTCGGAGAGGTATCTTTGGGCCCTCTCGGTAATGCACATCACTATAATCCTTGCAAGCAATCTAGCTAATGAGTTATTTACGGAATGATGCATTACATAATGAGTAAAGAGACTTGCCGGTAACGAGATTGAACTAGGTATTGAGATACCGGCGATCGAATCTCGGGAAAGTAACATACCGATGACAAAGGGAACAACGTATGTTGTTATGCGGTTTGACCGATAAAGATCTTCATAGAATATGTAGGAGCCAATATGAGCATCCAGGTTCCGCTATTGGTTATTGATTGGAGACGTGTCTCGGTCATGTCTACATAGTTCTCGAACCCGTAGGGTCCGCACGCTTAAAGTTAGATGACAGTTATATTTTGAGTTCATGTGTTTTGATGTACCGAATATAGTTCGGAGTCCCGGATGTGATCAGAGACATGACGATGAGTCTCGAAATGGTCGAGACATGAAGATTGATATATTGGACGACTATATTCGGACACCGGAATGGTTCTGGGGGTTATCGGATATATACCGGAGTACCGGGGGGAACCCCCCGGTGGGTTAATGGGCCACATGGGCCCAAAGTGGAGAAGAGGAGGGGCGGCCAGGGCAGGCCGCGCGCCCCCTCCCCCTCTCGTCCGAATTGGACAAGGAGGGGGGGCGGCGCCCCCCCTTTCCTTCCTCCCCTCTCTCCCTTCCTTCCCCCTCTCCTGGTTGGACAAGGAAAGGAGGGAGTCCTACTCCCGGTGGGAGTAGGACTCCTCCTGGCGCGCCCCTCCTGGCCGGCCGGCCCCTCCCCCCTTGCTCCATTATATACGGGGGCAGGGGGCACCTCTAGACACAACAACAATTGATCCTTGAGATCTATTAGCCGTGTGCGATGCCCCCCTCCACTATATTCCACCTCAATAATATCGTAGTGGTGCTTAGGCGAAGCCCTGTGTCGGTAGAACATCATCGTCGTCACCACGCCATCATGCTGACGGAACTCCCCTTTGACACTCAGCTGGATCGGAGTTCGGGGGACGTCAGCGAGCTGAACGTGTGCTAGAACTCGGAGGTGCCGTGCTTTTGGTGCTTGATCGGTCGGGCCGTGAAGACGTACGACTACATCAACCGCGTTGTTCTAACGCTTCCGCTTTTGGTCTACGAGGGTACGTGGACAACACTCTCCCCTCTTGTTGCTACGCATCACCATGATCTTGCGTGTGCGTCGGAATTTTTTTGAAATTACTACATTCCCCAACAGATAGATGTCTAGGTACATAGACATAACACCGTGTCCCTAGTAAGCCTCTACTAGATTAGCTCGTTAATCAGAGATGGTTAAGTTTCCTAACCATAGACATGAGTTGTCATTTTATGAATGGGATCACATCATTAGGACAATGATGTGATGGACAAGACCCATCCGTTAGCTTAGCATATTGATCGTTCAGTTTTATTGCTATTGCTTTCTTGATGTCAAATACATATTCCTTCGACTATGAGATTATGCAACTCCCGTATACTGGAGGAATGCATTGTGTGCTATCAAACGTCAGAACGTAACTGGGTGATTATAAAGATGATCTACAGGTATTTCCGAAGGTCTTTGTTGGGTTGGCATAGATCGAGATTAGGATTTGTCACTCCAAGTATCGGAGAGGTATCTCTGGGCCCTCTCAGTAATGCACATCATAAGAAGCCTTGCAAGCAATGTGACTAATGAGTTAGTTGCAGGATGATGAATTACGAAATTATTAAAGAGACTTGCCGGTAACGAGATTGAACTAGGTATGAAGATACCGACGATTGAATCTCGGGCAAGTAACATACCGATGACAAGGGAATAATGTATGTTGTCATTACGGTACGACCGATAAAGATCTTCATAGAATATGTGGGAACCTATATGAGAATCCAGGTTCCGCTGTTGGTTATTGACTGGAGAGGGGTCTTGGTCATGTCTATATAGTTCTCGAACCCGTAGGGTCCGCACGCTTAACGTTCGATGATGATTTTGTATTATATGGGTTATGTGATTTGGTGACCGAATGTTGTTCAGAGTTTTGGATGAGATCACGGACATGATGAGGAGTCTTGAAATGGTCGAGAGGTAAAGATTCTTATATTGGACGATGATGTTCGAACACCGGAAGTGTTCCGGGGGTACCGGGTTCATATCGGGTCACCAGAAGGGGTTCCAGACATCCCCCCAGCAACTACATGGGCCTAATGGGCCAAGAAGGGGACATACCAGCCCCTAAGGGGCTGGTGCACCCCATGTAGGCTGAAAATAGGAGGGGAATCAAAGAGAGGAAGAGATAAAGGAAGGGGAGCAATTCGGCCTCCCCCTTCCTTCTCTCCTCCCTCCTCCTTCCTTCCCTCTCCAGATGAATATGGAAGGGGGGCGAATTTGGAGATGCCCAAGTAGGATTCCCCCTACTTGCGGTGCCCCCTTGGCTGCCTCTCCTCCCCTCCAACCTATATATATATGAGGGGGGTACTGCTTGAATACACATCAACAGTTGTTAGCCGTGTGCGGCGCCCCCCTCCACACTTTACGCCTCCGGTCATATTCACATAGTGCTTAGGCGAAGCCCTGCACGGATCACTTCACCATCACCATCACCATGCCGTCATGCTAATGGAACTCTCCCTCGACACTTTGCTGGATCAAGAGTTCGAGAGACGTCATCGAGTTGAATGTGTGCAGAACTCGGATGTGTCGTACATTCGGTGCTTGATCGGTCGGAACGACAAGAAGTTCGACTACATCAACCGCGTTGTCAAGCGCTTCCGCTTTCAGTCTACGTGGGTACGTGGACACACTCTCCCCCTCTCATTGATATGCATCTCCAAGATAGATCTTGCGTGAGCATAGGAATTTTTTTGGAATTGCATGCTACATTTCCCTACAGTGGCATCAGAGCCAGGTCTATGCGTAGATGATATGCACAAGTAGAACACAAAGAGTTGTGGGCGGTGATCGTAATATTGCTTACCACCAAAGTCTTATTTTGATTCAGCGGTATTGTTGGATGAAGCGGCCCAGACAATCCTCACATGACCACGTTCATGAGATCGGTTCTGTCGGTGGGAAACGACACCTATGGGATCACTGGAATCCCTTCTATGGTTGCGGGGCATGGGGATCGTGAGAAGAGCAGGACTAGCAGACAACACAAAGGGATTTACCCAGGTTCGGGCCGCAAAGATGCGTAAAACCCTACGATCCTGCTTTGGTGGATGTATTTCGTGTTCTTGAGCTCTTGAACTAGCTCTAGGTGCTGTGAGGTTCGAAAGAGTTGAATCCTTCTCCCATGCGCCATGGGCCTCCTTTTATAGGCGAAAGGGGTTGCCACATTGGCACAAAGGAGGTGGAGAGTGCTACAGCGTCATGAGCTTATCGCGGGTATTACAGGACAAAGCACATTTAATGCGAGGCTTAGGTGTCCCTTCGCTTTATCGGGGATGGGGGCGAGGCCCGTCCCGTCCGTCGCTGCTCCTCCTTGCTACAACACGCGCCCTGGCCAGCGATGCATGCGGTGCCATGTAGGCAGGCAGGCAGCTGAGGTGGCGCGGTGGTGGAGCCTCCACAAAGGGCTGCATGTTGCCATGCAGGTGCCTGCCCAGCTGGTTGTGTCGGCAGCTGCATGCGAACGGTGGCGAAGGCTTGGCTGGCGCGGGCCTGGCAGTGGCCTTGCCGGTGCGCTTGGCGAGGGTCTTGTCGGGTGGCCCGGCAAGGGTCTTGTGAACTGTGTGCGTGAAGGCATGGCTTGTGAGCTGTGTGCCATTGTCGGTGATGATCCTGTTGGGCACCCCAAAATGGCACACTAGTCCCTTGAAAAACTTGATGGCTGACTGCGCTGTCACCTTCCTCACTGCTTCCACCTCTGGCCACTTCGTGAACTTGTCGATTGCGACGTAAAAGTACTCAAAGCCCCCAACAGCACAGGGGAAAGGGCCCAATATGTCGAGCCCCCAGACCGAGAAGGGCCAGGAGAGAGGGATAGTTTGAAGGGATTGAGCTGGTTGATGGAGCTTCTTTGAATGGAACTGGCACGCTTCACACTTGGTTACTAGTGCCGTCGCATCCTAGAGGGCGGTGGGCCAGAAGAAACCTTGCCGGAAAGCCTTCCCGGCAAGGGCACTTGACCCTATGTGGGAGCCACATATGCCTGCATGTATCTCTGCCAACAGCTTTAGTCCTTCCTCCCGGGAGATGCACATCAATTTCACCCCATTCAGTCTTCTTCTGTACAATACGTTATCAACGAATTTGTACAGAGCAGACTGGCAGGCTACTCTTTCTGCCTCTTCCTGCTCCTCAGGAAGCTCTCCTTTTTGAAGGAATCGGATGGTGTGATGCGCCCATGCCAGAGCCTGTGGCTCGACAACAAGGACCAAAGGCATCTCTTCTGTCACGGGAGCGGCCGCCTCCACGGCCATGACCTGAGGTCCTGCCGGAGTCGGTTGCCATGCGGCAGGATCGGGATCCACGTCAACATCTTCGCCGGCGGCTCTGGGGAGCTCGGTGGGGAAGTACTTGTCGGGGCCTAGCTTCCTCCGCTTGTTTTGCCTGGTCGACGGCTCAACGGATGGTTGGGTTAACTGAAGCACAAAAGTACCTGGTTCCGTAGGTAGCTTGAGGGCAACGTGCTTTGACAGGTAGTCGGCGATGTCGTTCTCCGCTCGAGGGACATGCTCCGCTTGTATACCGTCAAAGCGCTCCTCCAGTTTCCTCACCGCATCTACATAAGCTTCCATCAACGGGCTTTGGTAATCTTTGTTGATCTGCCTGACGACGAGCTGTGAGTCGCCCCTGACGATGAGCTTCTTAACTCCAAGGTCTGTCATGATCCTGAGACCAGCAAGCAAACCCTCGTACTCGGTAGTGTTGTTGGTTGACATCTCCCGGGGAAGTGCATCTGGATGACATACTTGAGGTGCTCTCTGGTGGGTGCGCCAAGAAGCACACCAGCACCGGCGCCTTGCAGCGAGAAGGCACCATCAAAGTACATGATCCAATTGCAGCTCATTTCCTTGCCGTGGAGAGTGGTCCCCTGTACCTCTTCGTCGGGCGTCGAGGTCCATTCCGGAACAAACTCCGCCAAGACTCTGCTCTGAATCGTCGAGGTACTTTCAAACTTCACACCGAAACTTGACAGCTCCAGGGCCCATTCCATGATCCTCCCCATTGCATTTGGGTTGTGCAGTATCCGTTGAAATGGGAGGCGGGTGACCACCATGATCTCGTGCGCTTGGAAGTAATGGCGCAGCTTCCTCGAAGCCATAAGGAGGCCGAAGAGCAGCTTTTGCACACATGAGTACCTCGACCTAGCCCCCTGCAGGAGGGCGCTGACGAAGTAGACTGGGTGTTGCACCATTTTCTTCTTCTGCGCCTCTTCACCCAGTCGCGTGGGTCCTGTCGCGCTGGCGACAACCCCTGTCGGGGACTCAATCTTGCCGGGATCGAGCCCTGCTGGAGAGGGTTTCGGCTTGCCATCTGTTGGCTCTGTCGCTACCGCTGCCTTCTCGTCGGCCTCTCTCTGCGCCACTAGTGCGGTGCTAACCACCTGATTTGTTGCCGCTAAATAAAGCAGCAACGGTTATTGTGGTTTGGGCGCGACCAACACTGGGGTAGAGGAGAGGTATCTCTTCAAATCCTACAGCGCTGCCTCGGCCTCTGGGGTCCAGTCCACTGGCCCAGCCTTCTTCAAGATCTTGAAAAAAGGAAGGGCGTGCTCCGCGGACTTGGAGATGAACCGGCTCATGGCGGCAACACAACCAGTGAGCCGACGCACGTCCTTGATCCGTTTGGGTGCCTCAATCTGCTCGATGGCCTTGATCTTATCTGGGTTTGCTTCAATCCCGCGCTGGGACACAAAGAACCTGAGAAGCTTGCCGGACAGGACGCCGAAGACACACTTCTCAGGGTTCAATTTGAGGTTGATCTTGCGCAGGTTCCTGAATGTTTCCTCCAGATCCTGCACAAGGGTTGCTTTGTCCTTGGTTTTGACCACTATGTCATCCATATAAGCTTCCATATTTCTATGTAGCTGGGGCTCAAAACCAATTTGGACTGCTCTTGCAAAGGTTGAGCCAGCACTCTTCAACCCGAAAGGCATCCGTAAAAAGCAATACGTACCACATGGGATGATGAATGCTGTCTTTTCCTCGCCTTCTTTTGTCATGAAGGTTTGGTGGTATCCCGAGTAGGCGTCAAGGAATGATAACAGGTCACACCCAGCCGTGTTAACAATCTGGTCGATGCACGGTAATGGGAAGGGATCCTTTGGACAGGCCTTATTGATGTCTGTGTAGTCAATACACAGCCTCCACTTCCCATTTGCCTTGCGCACCACTACCGGATTGGCCAACCACGTCGGATGGAGTACTCCTCTCACCAAGCCTGCCGCCTCTAGCTTTCTGATTTCCTCCATGATGAACTCCTGCCTCTCCAGGGCTTGCTTCCTGACCTTCTGCTTGACGGGCCGCACATGGGGACAGACAGCAAGGTGGTGCTCAATCACCTCCCTGGGAATGCCGGGGATGTCGGAGGCTTGCCATGCAAACACATCGACATTTGCCCGCAGGAAGGTGATGAGCTCGCTTTCCTATTTGCCGTCAAGGGTGGAGCTTATGGTGAATGCTCCCCCCGTGCCGTCCTCCTTGACGGGCACCTTCTTGGTCTCTGGTGTTGTAGCTCTGGACTTCTTGCCCTTGTCGGCGGAGCTCTCTAGCACGTTCTCAACGGAAGCACAACACCCCGAAGAGGTGCGCTTGTCGGAGTGGGTGCGAGGGGTCTCGTCGGTCTTCTTCTCCCCCTACCTGGCGCACCATAGATGTCGGTGGGAAACGACACCTATGGGATCACTGGAATCCCTTCTATGGTAGCGGGGCGCGGGGATCGTGAGAAGAGCGGGACTAGCAGACAACACAAAGGGATTTACAAAGGTTCAGGCCGCAAAGATGCGTAAAACCCTACGATCCCGCTTTGGTGGATGTATTTAGTGTTCTTGAGCTCTTGAACTAGCTCTAGGTGTTGTGAGGTTCGAAAGAGCCGAATCCTTCTCCCGTGCGCCATGGGCCTCCTTTTATAGGCGAAAGGAGTTGCCACAGTGGCACACAGGAGGTGGAGAGTGCTACAGCGTCGCGAGCTTATCGCGGGTATTACAGGACAAAGCGCATTTAATGAGAGGCTTAGGTGTCCCTTCGCTTTATCGGGGAAGGGGGCGAGGCCCGTCCCGTCCGTCGCCGCTCCTCCTTACTTCGACACGCGCCCTGGCCAGCGATGCATGTGGTGCCATGTAGGCAGGCAGGCAGATGAGGTGGTGCGGTGGTGGAGCCTCCATGAAGGGCTGCATGTTGCCACGCAGGTGCCTGCCCAGCTGGTTGGGTCGGCAACTGCATGCGAATGGTGGTAAAGACTTGGCTGGCGCAGGCCTGGTAGTGGCCCTGCCGGTGCGCTTGGCGAGGGTCTTGCCGGGTGGCCCGACAAGGGTCTTGCCGGGCGGCCCGGCAAGGGTCTTGCCGTGGCGCGCTGGCTTCCTCGCAAGGATCTTGCCGGGGGTCTTGTGGGCTTCTTCGGTGAGGATAGCTGCCTTCCTATCCTCATTTGATCTTGAGCATTCTATGTCTTCACAAAGATCTGCATGCCACCACGGAGGTGCCTCCCGAGCCCTGTCCTGACGCACTTGTCTAGCGTTGGTGGGCTCAAAGGTGGCTTGCCCAGCTGGTGGGGGCGAGCTCCCCCGGCAAGGGTCTTGCCGGGGCTGCTGAGGCTACCCCAGCAAAGGTCCTTGCCGGGGAAACCTGCTCCATCCATCTGATCTTTGTGGCCTTGGTCCTTGTCGTTGCTTTGTTTGCCTTGTAGCTTCGGCTTCTCTCTGGCTTCCCTTTCCTGCCCTGTTATGCGTGGCCATGGCGGGAGGCTCTGACTGCCCACACACAAGTAAAGGGGTCAAAAGCAGAGGCCCTACTTTTGTGCACCGACAGGTTCCACCGACAGACATGCAACTAGTTTTGCATAAAGGTGGCTGGCGGGTGTCTGTTTCTCCAACATGATGTGATATACGTTATTGTATGAGATGATCATGTTTTGTAAAGTTATCGGCAACTGGCAGGAGCCTTATGGTTGTCTCTTTATTGTATGAAATGCAAACACCGTGTAATTGCTTTACTTTATCACTATGTGTTAGCGATAGTTGTAGAAGCAATAGTTGGCGAAACGACCACGACGCAATGATGGAGATCAAGGTGTCGAGCCGGTGATGATGGAGATCATGACGATGCTTTCGAGATGGAGATCAAAAGCACGAGATGATGATGGCCACATCATGTCACATATTTTGATTACATGTGATGTTTATCTTTTATGCATCTTATTTTTCTTAGTACGGCGGTAGCATTATAAGATGATCCCTTACTAAAATTTCAAGGTATAATTGTTCTCCCTAAGTATGCACCGTCGCGACAGTTCTTTATGCTAAGACACCACGTGATAATCGGGTGTGATATGCTCTACGTTCACATACAACGGGTGCAAGATAGTTTTGCACATGTGGAATACTTGGGTTAAACTTGACGAGCCTAGCATGTACAGACATGGACTCGGAACGCTGGAGACCGAAATGTCAAACGTGAATCATATAGTAGATATGAGCAGCATAGAGATGTTCACCATTGAAGACTACTCCATCTCACGTGATGATCGGACATGGTTTAGTTGATTTGGATCACGTGATCATTTAGATGACTCGACGGATGTCTATCTAAGTGGGAGCTCTTAAGTATTATGATTAATTGAACTTAATTATCGTGAACTTAGTCCTGATAGTATTTGCATATCTATCATGTAGATCAATAGATTGCGATATAGCTCCTATATTTTTTTGATATGTTCCTAGAGAAAATTTGAAATACGATAGTAGAAATTATGCGGACTGGGTCCGTGATCTGAGGATTATCCTTGTTGTTGCACAGAAGAATTATGTCCTTGATGCACCACTAGGTGACAGACCTATTGCAAGAGCTGATGCAGAAGTTATGAATGTTTGACAAGCTCGGTATGATGACTACTTGATAGTTTAGTGTACCATGCTTTATCGCTTAGAACTGGGACTTCAAAAACGTTTTGAACGCCACGGAGCGTATGAGATGTTCCAAGAGGTGAAATTGGTATTTCAGACTCATACCCATGTCAAGAGGTATGAGATCTCTGACAAGTACTTTGCCTACAAGATGGAGGAGAACGGCTTAGCTAGTGAGCATGTACTCATAATGTCTGGGTAGTAAAATCGCTTGAATCAAGTGGTAGTTAATCTTCCAGATAAGATTGTGATTGACAGAGTTCTCTAGTCACTATCACCAAGCTAATAGAACTTCGTGATGAACTATAATATGCAAGGGGATGACAAAAATGATTCCCGAGCTCTTCACGATGCTGAAATCGGCAAAGGTAGAAATCAAGAAAGATCATCAAGTGGTGATGGTTGACAATACAACTAGTTTCAAGTAAAAGGGCAAGGGAAAGAAAAGGGAACGTCAAGAATAATGGCAAGCATGTTGCCACTCCCATGAAGAAGCCCAAAGCTGGACCCAAGCCTGAAATAGAGTGCTTATACTTCAAAGGAAATGGTCACTGGAAGTGGAACTGCCCCAAACATTTAGTGGATAAGAAGGATGGCAAAGTGAACAAAGGTATATTTGATATGTAGATTATTGTGTACCTTACTAGTGTTCGTAGTAGCCCCTGGGTATTTGGTACTTGTTCAGGTTCTAAGATTAGTTTCTCGAAACAGGAGTTACAGAATGAATAGAGACTAGTTAAGGGCGAGGTGACGATGTGTGTTGGAAGTGATTCCAAGGTTGATAAGATCACCATCGCACACTCCCTCTACCTTTGGGATTAGTGTTGAAAATAAATAAATGTTATTTGGTGTTTGTGTTGAACATGAATATGATTGGATCATGTTTATTGCAATATGGTTATTCATTTTAAGTTAGAGAATAATTGTTGTTTTGTTTACATGAATAAAACCTTCTATGGTCATACACCCAATGTAAATTGTTTATTGAATCTCGATCGTAGTGATACACCTATTAATAATATTGATGCCAAAAGATGCAAAGTTTATAATGATAGGGCAACATATTTGTGGCACTGCCGTTTAGGTCATATTGGTGTAAATCGCATGAATAAACTCCATGCGGATGGGCTTTTGGAATCACTTCATCATGCATCATTTGATGCTTACGAATCATGCCTCATGGGCAAGATGACTAAGACTCCGTTCTCCAGAACAATGGAGTGAGCCACTGACTTATTGGAAATAATACATACCGATGTATGCGGTCCAATGAGTGTTGAGGCTCGCGGTAGGTATCATTATTTTCTAACCTTCATAGATGATTTGAGCAGATATGGGTATATCTACTTGATGAAACACAAGTCTGATACATTTGAAAAGTTCAAAGAATTTTAGAGTGAAGTGGAGAATCATCATAACAACAAAATAAAGTTTCTACGATCTCATCGTAGATGCGAATATTTGAGTTACGAGTTCAGCCTTCATTTAAAATAATGTGGAATAGTCTCACAACTCACGCCACCTGGAACACCACAGCGTAATGGTGTGTCTGAACATCATAACCGTACTTTATTAGATATGGTGCGATCTATGATGTCTCTTACCTAATTAGCACTATCGTTTTGGGGTTATGCATTAGAGACAGCTGCATTCACGTTAAATAGGGCACCATCTAAATCCGTTGAGACGACACCGTATGAACTATGGTTTGGTAAGACCCTAAGATGTCGTTTCTTAAAGTTTGGGGTTGCAATGCTTATGTGAAAAAGCTTCAGCGTGATAAGCTCGAACCCAAATCAAATAAATGCATCTTCATAGGATACCCAAAAGAAAATGTTGGGTACACCTTCTATCCCAAATCCGAAGGCAAGATTTTTGTTGCTAAGAATGGATCCTTTCTAGAGAAGCAGTGTTTCTTGAAAGAAGTGAGTGGGAGGAAAGTAGAACTTGATGAGGTAATTGTACCTTCTCTCGAATTGGTAAATATCTCATCACAGAAAACCGTTCCCATGATGCCTACACCAACTAGATAAGAAGCTAATGATAATGATCATGAAACTTCGGATCAAGTTACTACCAAATCTCGTAGGTCAACTAGAGCACGTTCCGCACGAGAGTGGTACGGTAATCCTGTTCTAGAGGTCATGTTACTAGACCATGATGAACCTACAAACTATGAGGAAGTGATGATGAGCCCAGATTCCGCAAAATGGCTTGAGGCCATGAAATCTGAGATGGGATCCATGTATGAGAACAAAGTATGGACTTTGGTTGACTTGCCCGATGATCGGCAAGCCATTAAAAATAAATGGATCTTCAAGAAGAAGACAGACGTTGATGGCAATGTCACCATCTACAAAGCTCGACTTTGCGCAAAAGATTTTTGACAAGTTCAAGGGGTTGACTATGATGAGACCTGCTCACCCATAGCGATGCTTAAGTCCGTCCGAATCATGTTAGCAATTGCCGCATTTTATGATTATGAAATCTGGCAAATAGACGTCAAAACTGCAATCCTTAATGGATTTCTTAAAGAAGAGTTGTATATGATGAAACCAGAAGGTTTTGTCGATCCTAAAGGTGCTAACAAAGTGTGCAAGCTCCATCGATTCATTTATGGCTGGTGCAAGCATCTCGGAGTTGGAATATACGCTTTGGCGAGGTGACCAAAGCATATGGTTTATACAGACTTTTGGAGAAGCCTGTATTTATAGGAAAGTGAGTGGGATTTCTGTAGCATTTCTAATATTATATGCGGATGACATATTATTGATTGGAAATGATATAAAATTTCTAGATAGCATAAAAAGATACTTGAATAAAAGTTTTTCAATGAAAGACCTCGGTGAAACTACTTATATATTGGGCATCAAGATCTATAGGGATAGATCGAGACGCTTAATATGACTTTCAAAAAGCACATACCTTGACAGGATTTTGAAGAAATTCAAAATGGATCAGTCAAAGAAAGAGTTCCTGCATGTGTTACAATGCGTGAAATCGAGTAAGACTCAAAGCCCGACCACGACAGAAGATAGAGAGAGAATGACAGTCATTCCCTATGCCTCAGCCATAGGTTCTATAAAGTATGTGATGTTGTGTACTAGACCTATTGTGTACCTTGCCATGAGTTTAGCAAGGGGGTACAATAGTGATCCATCAGTAAATCACTGGACATCGGTCAAAATTATCGTTAGTTATTACCTAAGAGGACTAAGGAAATGTTTCTTGGTTGTAGAGGTGATAAAGAGTTCGTCGTAAAAGGATTACGTCGATGCAAGCTTTAACACTAATCTAGATGACTCTCAGTCTCAATCTGGATAAGTGAGAGCAATTAGCTAGAGTAGCTCCTTGCAGAGCATTGTAGACATAGAAATTTGCAAAATACATATGGATCTGAATGCGGCAGACCGTTGACTAAACTTTTCTCACTAGCAAAACATGATCAAACCTTAGTACTCTTTGGGTGTTAATCACATAGCAATCTGAACTAGATTATTGACTCTAGTAAACCCTTTGGGTGTTGGTCACATGGTGATGTGAACTATGGGTGTTAATCACATAAAGATGTGAACTATTGGTGTTAAATCACATAACGATGTGAACTAGATTATATATTGACTCTAGTGCAAGTGGGAGAGTGAAGGAAATATGCCCTAGAGGCAATAATAAAGTTGTTATTTTATATTTCCTTATATCATGATAAACGTTTATTATCCATGCTAGAATTGTATTAACTGGAAACTCGATACATGTGTGGGTACATAGACAAAACACTGTGTCCCTAGTAAGCCTCTACTAGACTAGGTCGTTAATCAAAGATGGTTAAGTTTCCTAACCGTAGACATGAGTTGTCATTTGATGAACGGGATCACATCATTAGGAGAATGATGTGATGGACAAGACCCATCTGTTAGCTTAGCATATTGATCGTTCAGTTTTATTGATATTGCTTTCTTCATGTCAAATACATATTCCTTGGACTATGAGATTATGCAACTCACGGATACCGCAGGAATGCCTTATGTGCTATCAAACATCACAACGTAACTGGGTGATTATAAAGATGCTCTACAGGTATCTCCGAAGGTGTTTGTTGGGTTGGCATAGATCGAGATTAGGATTTGTCACTCCGAGTATCGGAGAGGTATCTCTGGGCCCTCTCGGTAATGCACATCATAAGATGCCTTTCAAGCAATGTGACTAATGAGTTATTTGAGGGATGATGCATTACAGAATGAGTAAAGATACTTGCCAGTAACGATATTGAACTAGGTATGAAACCGACGATCGGATCTCGGGCAAGTAACATGCGATGACAAAGGGAATAACGTATGTTGTCATTATGGTACGACCGATAAAGATCTTCGTAGAATATGTGGGAACCAATATGAGCATCCAGGTTCCGCTATTGGTTATTGACCGGAGAGGTGTCTCGGTCATGTCTACATAGTTCCCGAACTCGTAGGGTCCGCACGCTTAACGTTCGATGATGATTTTGTATTATATGAGTTATGTGATTTGGTGACCGAATGTTGTTCAGGGTCACGGATGAGATCACGGACATGATGAGGAGTCTCAAAATTGTTGAGAGGTAAATATTCATATATTGGACGATGATATTCGGACACTGGAAGTGTTCCAGGTGTACTGGGTACATATCAGGTCACAGGAAGGGGTTCCGGGCATCCCCCGGGCAACTACATGTGCCTAATGGGCTAATAAGGGGACATACCATGTGCCCCATGTAGGATGAAATAGGAGGGGAAGGAAAGAGGGTAAGAGGGAAAGGAAGGGTAGCTATTCGGCCTCCCACTTCCTTCTCTCCTCCCTGCTCCTTCCTTCCCCCTCCAGATGAATATGGAAGGGGGGGCGAATTGGGAGGCGCCCAAGTAGGATTCCTGCTACTTGGGGCACCCCCTTGGCTGACTCTCCTCCCCTCTAACCTATATATATGAGGGGGTCAACGCTAGAACACACATCAACAGTTGTTAGCCGTGTGTGGCGACCCCCTCCACAGTTTACGCCTTCGGTCATATTCATGTAGTGTTTAGGCAAAGCCCTGTGCGGATCACTTCACCATCACCGCCACCACGCCGTCATGCTGACAGAACTCTCCCTCGACACTTTGCTGGATCAAGAGTTCGAGGGACGTCATCGAGCTGAACATGTGCAAAACTCGGAGGTGACGTACGTTCAGTGCTTGATCGGTCGGAATGAGAAGAAGTTCGACTACATCAACCGCGTTGTCAAATGCTTCCGCTTTCGGTCTACGAGGGTACGTGGACATACTCACCCCTCTCATTGCTATGCATCTCCTAGATTTATCTTGCTTGAGTGTAGGAATCTTTTTGAAATTGCATGCTATGTTTCCCTACACCTCGTAGGGCTTCGCCTAAGCACTACGAAAATATGACCGAAGGTGTAGACGGTGGAGGGGGGCACCGCACACAGCTAAACAATTGTCTGGGGTGTCCTAGGCACCCCCTCCTCATATATATAGGTGGGAGGGAGAGGGGAGAGGCCAAGGGGCACCCCAAGTAGGTCTGAATCCTACTTGGGCTCCCGCCCTTGCCCGCGCCCCCTGCCATATTTGTTGGAGGGGGAGGAAAGAGGGGGGAGAGGGAAGGAAGGGGGAATCCTATTCCACTCTTTCCTTTCCTTTCCCTTCCCCCCTTTCCTTCTCCTCCGAGGCCGGCCCATATAGGGGGCGCACCAGCCCCTTGTGGCCAGTGTGTTTCCCCTCTTGGCCCAGAAGACCCATATCTTTTGCTAGGGGTGCCCGGAACACCTTCCGGTGACCCGATAAGTACCCGATACCCTTCGGAACACTTCCGGTGTCTCATACCATCGTTATATATATATATATATATATATATATATATATATATATATATATATATATATATATATATATATATCAATCTTTACCTCTTGACCATTTCGAGACTCCTCGTCATGTCCGTGATCTCATCCGGGACTCCGAACAACATTCGGCCACCAAATCACATAACTCATATAATACTATATCATCATCGAATGTTAAGCGTGCGGACTCTACGGGTTCGAGAACTATGTAGACATGACCGAGACACCTCTCAGGTCAATAACCAATAGCGTAACCTTGATGCCCATATTGGCTCTTACATATCCTATGAAGATCTTTATCGGTCGAACCGTTATGACAACATACGTAATTCCCTTTGTCCATCGATATGTTACTTGCCCACGATTCGATCGTTGGTATCTTCATAACTAGCTCAATCTCGTTACCGGCAAGTCTCTTTACTCGTTTCATAATACATCACCTCGTGACTAACTCCTTAGTCGTTTGCTTGCAAGCTTATGATGTGTATTATCGAGAGGGCCGAGAGATACCTCTTCGATACTCGGAGTGACAAATCCTAATCTCGATCTATGCCAACTCAACAAAAACCTTCAGAGATACCTGTAGAGTATCTTTGTAATCACCCAGTAACGTTGTGATGTTTGATAGCACACAAGGTATTCCTCCGATATCCAGGAGTTCATAATATCATAGTCGGAGGAATATGTATTTGACATGAAGAAAGCAATAGCAATAAACTAAACGATCATTATGCTAAGCTAACGGATGGATCTTGTCCATCACATCATTCTTCTAATCATGTGATCCCGTTATCAAATGACAACACATGTCCATGGTTAGGAAACTTTAACCATCTTTGATCAACGAGCTAGTCTAGTAGAGGCTTAGTAGGGACATGTTGTTTGTTTATGTATTCACACATGTATTAAGGTTTCCAATCAATACAATTCTAGCATGAATAATAAACCTTTATCATGAATAAGGAAATAAAAAATAACAAATTTATTATTGCCTCTAGGGCATATTTCCTTCAACTTGTTGTGGGTTGACAAACATAGTTTCGGTCATTGTTACAATTAAAAGGAACGAATAAAGAAAGAGAGGTTCACATATAAATATATTATCTTGGACATCTTTTATGATTGTGAGCACTAATTAAAAAATTATATGCTAAGAAGTCGATGTTGGACAAGGAAGACAACATAATGAGTTATGTTTGCTTATTTCCGAATAGAAGTTATATGGTCATGGATCCTCTAACATGTGACGCTTGCTTCCACCTCATACTAGCCAAAAATTCCGCACCAAGTAGAGATGCTACTTGTGCATCCAAATACCCTTAACCCAATTTTGCCTTGAGAGTCAACTATACCTACCTATGGATTGAGTAAGATCCTTCAAGTAAGTTGTCATACATGCAAGCAATAAAAATTGCTCTTTAAATATGTATGATCTATTAGTGTGAGGAAAATAAACTTCATATGAACTTGCGATGGGGAAGAAATAAAAGCAACATACTGCATGAAAAAGTTTTATATCTCAAGCGGCAATATAAAGTGATGTTCCATTGCATTAAGATTTCGTGCATCCAACCAAAAAGAGCATGACAACCTCTGCTTACCTCTGCGAAGGGTCTGTCTTTTATGTTTTAGTACTTACCCTTATGCAAGAGTCATGGTGATCCACACTATTCTTTATATTCTGCCTTTTTCTTTTGGCAAGCGTCATGTGTTGGGGAAAGATCTAGACACATATATCCACTCGGATGTAGGTGATCATAAATTATTATTCTTGACACTACCCTTGAGGTAAAAGGTTGGGAGGCAAAGTTATAAGAACCTATCTTTCTCTGTGTCCGATTGAGGCTTTGATCTCATAAGTATCGCGTGAGTGTTAGCTATTATGAAAGACTAAAATATGATTGAGTATGTGGACTTGCTAGACAAGCTCTTATATTGGCTCTTTCCGATGTTATGATAAATTGTAATTGCTTCAATGACAGAGATCATAGTTTGTTGGTTTTCAATAAAGTTTTTGATTCATACTTTACCCTGTGAACGGATTATAACTTTATCATGAGAAGTTATATCACAATATGTTGTTGTTCCAAAGATGATCATGATGCCTCATGTTCGTATTTTATTTTATCGACACCTCTATCTTAAAACATGTGGACATGATTATCAATCTCGGCTTTCGCTTGAGGACAAGCGAGGTCTAAGCTTGGGGGAGTTGAGACGTCCATTTTGCATCATGTTTTAATATCCATATTTATTGCATTATTGGCTGCTATTTCACATTATGGTACAATAACAGGTGGCCACAAGCCTGGGGGCGAGCCCTACCCCTAGGGCACGCCCCCAGGGCTTGTGGGCCCCCTGGCAGGTCTCTGATGCACATCTTCTGCTATATGAAGCGTTTTGACCTAGAAAAAAATAAAGGGAGAGCTTTCGGGATGAAGCGCCGCTGTCTCGAGGCAGAACCTGGGAAGGAGCAATCTAAGGCTCCGGCAAAGCGATTCTGCCGGGGAAACTTCCCTCCGAGAGGGGGAAATCAAAGCCATCGTCATCACCCACCATCTCCTCTCAAACCCTAGTTCATCTCTTGTAT
Organism: Aegilops speltoides; assembly: GCA_021437245.1. Lineage (NCBI taxonomy): Eukaryota > Viridiplantae > Streptophyta > Magnoliopsida > Poales > Poaceae > Aegilops > Aegilops speltoides. The sequence continues at coordinate 492,078,720 of CM038142.1, forward strand.
CCAATCTTTGCCTCAGAAACTCAGATTGGTACCTATGGGTTGCTAGTAGTGTTGATTACTCCTTGTAGTTGATGCTAGTTAGTCTATTTGTTGGAAGATCATATGTTCAGATCCTTAATGATATTAAATAACCTTCTGATCTTGAACATGAACATGCTTTGTGAGTAGTTACTTTTGTTCCTAAGGACATGGGAGAAGTCTTGTAATAAGTAATCATGTAATTTGGTATTCGTTCGATATTTTGATGAGATGTATGTTGTCTTTCATCTAGTGGTGTTATGTGAACATTGACTACATGACACTTCACCATGCTTTGGGCCTAGGGGAAAGCATTGGGAAGTAATAAGTAGATGATGGGTTGCTAGATTGACAGAAGCTTAAACCCAAGTCTATGTGTTGCTTCGTAAGGGGCTGATTTGGATCCACATGTTTCATGCTATGGTTAGATTTATTTAATTTCTCCTTTCGTAGTTGTGGATGCTTGCGAGAGGGGTTAATCATAAGTGGGAGGCTTGTCCAAGTAAGGACAACACCCAAGCACCGATCCACCCACATATAAAATTATCAAAGTAGCGAATGGGAATCATATGAGCATGATGAAAACTAACTTGATAGTAATTCCCATGCAGCGGCGTTTGCTGAGGCCACAACGGCGGTAAGACTCTTTGATTGCTCAACCAGGTGCTCCTTCTCCTACCGCAGAACTCGATGTAGCACGCTAGGTTGCCGACGCACATGCGGGGCTCCACCTCCACCTCCCGCCTTCGGGTGGCGGTGGCAGAGGGGGTGATGACCCTAGCGGTCGACGGTGGGGTGGCGGCCACGGCGGCTGATGGTTGGGTGGCGGCCATGACGGCCACCTCCCGCCTTCGGGTCATGGTGGCAGAGCAGGTGATGGCCACGGTGGCCAACGGTGGTGTGGCCGCCACGACGGCCACCTCCCACCTTTGGGCCGCGATGGCAGAGCGGGGGATGGCCTTGGCTTTCAAAGATGGTGTGGCAGCCACGGTGGCCGATGATGGGGTGGCGGCAACGACGGCCGGCAATAGTTGCCGACTGGCAGCTGTGGCAGAACGTGTGGTGGATGTTGTGCATGCATCCAACAGGGACGCCACGCGCAGTACACGATGTTGGGGACTGCACTGCTGACGTGGTGTAGCCTTTCAGCTAGAGCTGTCCTCTAATCATGGCGGAGTGACTGAGCGACGATGACGGGCTGGTGCAATTGGCGATTGTGGGAAAAGCAGACGAGATAAGCTACGGGGAGGGAGGGGAAAATGCGACGCAGGACTTGTTGATAACCTACAAGTATAGAGGATCGCAACAGTTTTCGAGGGTAGAGTATTCAACCCAAATTTATTGGCTCGACACAAGGGGAGCCAAAGAATATTCTCAAGTATTAGCAGTTGAATTGTCAATTCAACCACACCTGGATAACTTAATATCTGTAGCAAAGAATTTAGTAGCAAAGTAGTATGGAAGTAACGGTAACGGTAGCAAAAGTAACAATAGCAGTTTTGTAGTAATTGTAACAGTGGCAATGGTAAAGTAACTAAGCAAAGATCAATATGTGAAAAGCTCGTAGGCATTGGATCAGTGATGGATAATTATGTTGGATGTGATTCCTCATGCAACAGTTATAACATAGGGTGACACAGAACTAGCTCCAGTTCATCAATGTAATGTAGGTATGTATTCCGAATATAGTCATACGTGCTTATGGAAAAGAACTTGCATGACATATTTTGTCCTACCCTCCCGTGGCAGCGGGGTCCTATTGGAAACTAAGGGATATTAAGGCCTCCTTTTAATAGAGTACCGGACCAAAGCATTAGCACTTAGTGAATACATGAACTCCTCAAACTACGGTCATCACCGGTAAGTATCCCGGTTATTGTCACTTCGGGGTTAACGGATCATAACACATAATAGGTGACTATAGACTTGCAAGATAGGATCAAGAACTCACATATATTCATGAAAACATAATAGGTTCAGATCTGAAATCATGGCACTCAGGCCCTAGTGACAACCATTAAGCATAGCAAAGTCATAGCAACATCAATCTTAGAACATAATGGATACTAGGAATCAAAGCCTAACAAAACTAACTCGATTACATGGTAAATCTCACCCAACCCATCACCGTCTAGCAAGCCTGCGATGGAATTACTCACGCACGGCGGTGAGCATCATGAAATTGGTGATGGAGGAAGGTTGATGATGATGACGGTGATGGATTCCCCTCTCTGGAGCCCCGAACGGACTCCAGATCAGCCCTCCCGAGAGAGATTAGGGCTTGGCAGCGGCTCCATATCGTAAACGCGATGAATCCTTCTTCTAATTTTTTTCTCCCCGAACGTGAATATATAGAGTTGGAGTTGAGGTCGGTGCAGCATCAGGGGGCCCACGAGGCAGGGGGCGCGCCCGTGTGGGGGCTAGGCGCTCCCCCACCCTCGTGGACAGGGTGTGGGCCCCCTGGTCTTGATTCTTTCATCAGTACTTTTTATTAATTCCAAAAATATTTTCCGTGAAGTTTCAGGTCATTCCAAGAACTTTTGTTTTTGCACAAAAATAACACCATGGCAATTCTGCTGAAAACAGCGTCAGTCCGGGTTAGTTCCATTCAAATCATGCAAGTTAGAGTCCAAAACAAGGGCAAAAGTGTTTGGAAAGTAGATACGATGGATACATATCAACTCCCCCAAGCTTAAACCTTTGTTTGTCCTCAAGCAATTCAGTTGAAAAACTGAAAGTGATAAAGAAAAACTTTTACAAACTTTGTTTGCTCTTGTTGTTGTAAATATGTAAAGCCAGCATTCAAGTTTTCAGCAAAGATTATGAACTAACCACATTCACAATAACACTTAGGTCTCATGTTTACCCATATCAAATGGCATTATGAACTAGTGAGCAATAATAATAAATCTTAGATGACAACACTTTCTCAAAACAATCATAATATGATATAGCAAGATGGCATCTCACTGGCCCTTTCTGAGACCGCAAAACATAAATGCAAAGAACCTCTGAAGATCAAGGACTGACTAGACATTGTAATTCATGGTAAAAGAGATCCAGTCATAGTAATACTCAGTATAAATTAATAGTAATGGATGCAAATGACAGCGGTGCTCTCCAACTGGTGCTTTTTAATAAGAGGATGATGACTCAACATAATAGTAAATAGATAGGCCCTTCATAGAGGGAAGCAGGGATTTGCAGAGGTGCCAGAGCTCGAGTTTTGAAACAAAGATAAATAATATTTTGGGTGGCATACTTTCATTGTCAACATAACAACCAAGAGATCTCGATATCTTCCATGCTATGCACATTATAGGCGGTTCCCAAACAGAATGGTAAAGTTTATACTCCCCCACCACCAACAAGCATCAATCCATGGCTTGCCCGAAATAACGGGTGCCTCCAACTAACAAAAATCCTGGGGTTTTTTGTTTGCAATTATTTTGATTTGAGCATGGGACTGGGCATCCCGGTTACCGGCCATTTTCTCGTGAGTGAGGATCAGAGTCCACTCCCCGTGAGAATACCCACCTAGCATGGAAGATATAGATAGCCCTAGTTGATACATGAGCTGTTCGAGCATACAAAACAGAATTTCATTTGAAGGTTTAGAGTTTGGCACATACAAATTTACTTGGAACGGCAGGTAGATACCGCATATAGGAAAGTATGGTGGACTCATATGGAATAACTTTGGGGTTTATGGATTTTGGATGCACAAGCAGTATTCCCGCTTAGTACACGTGAAGGCCAGAAAGAGACTGGGAAGCGACGAACTAGAGAGCGAGAACAGTCATGAACATGCATTAAAACTAATAGACATTGAGTGCAAGCATGAGTAGGATATAATCCACCATGAACATAAATATCGTGGAGGCTATGTTAATTTTGTTTCAATTACATGTGTGAACATGTGCCAAGTCAAGTCACTCGAATCGTTCAAAGGAGGATACCACCCTATCATACCACATCACAACCATTTTAATAGCATGTTGGCACGCAAGGTAAACCATTATAAACTACTAGCTAATTAAGCATGGCATGAGCAACTATAATCTCTAATTGTCATTGCAAACATGTTTCACTCATAATAGGCTGAATCAGGAACGATGAACTAATCATATTTACAAAAACAAGATAGGTCTAGTTCATACCAGCTTCTCTCATCTCAATCAGTCCATCATATATCGTCATTATTGCCTTTCACTTGCACAACTGAACGGTGTGGATAATAATAATAGTGCACGTGCATTGGACTAAGCTGGAATCTGCAAGCATTCAATTCAAGGGAGAAGACAAGGTAATATGGGCTCTTGGTTAAATCAATAATAATGCATATGAGAGCCACTCTACATTTTCATCATGGTCTTCTCCTCTCGACCCCAAAAGAAAAGAAAAGAAATAAAACATTTACACGGGAAAGCTCCCAACAAGCAAAAGAAGAACGAGAAATCTTTTTGAGTTTTCTTTTAGTTACTACTACTACAGGCATAGAAAGTAAACTAACTAGAAGATACAACTAATTTTTTTTGTTTTTCTTAAGGTTATTCAAACACACAAGAAGAAAGCGAGAAAACGAAATAAACTAGCATGGATGGTACAATGAAAAAGTATGAGCACCGACAACTGGAATGAGTGTGTGAACATGAATGTAATGTCGGTGAGAGATGCGTACTCTCCAAAGCTTAGACTTTTGGCCTAAGTTGGTCTATGCCCATGGATCAAAGTTGTAGTTGTGGTCGTACTGAGATGCAACAGCTATTGCCTCATGAGCTGCAGCTTGGAGGCAAGCTGCCTCCGTCCTCCTCTCTTACTCGTTCGCCTCCTCCCTAGTTATAATATATCTCCTTTTTGCCTGAAAGTCAAAGAAACTAGGAGCCAGGAGAGCAACATGGACAGTGCGACGTCTGTCAAAGACTAGTCGGTATTGGAGGAACTGTTCATTCCTCTCAACAAACTGATGACGAACCATAGCATCATAATCGAGATAAGTGGGAGGCAACTCCATATCATTTTCATGTATGGGTATCTCAAGAAAATTAGCCATACGGGTTGCATAAATCCCACCAAACAAGTCTCCACTTAAACTATTATTATGCAACCTACGTGCAACAATGGCCCCCAAGTTATATTGTTTATCTCCTAGCACAGCACTCTTGAGAACACTAAGATCTAGAACACACATGTGACATGCCTCGTCCTTGCCATTTATGCATCTACCTATAAAGAGAGCAAAATAATGTATAGCAGGAAAATGAATGCTCCCTATGGTAGCTTGTGTTATTTCTCTAGATTCCCCCACAGTGATACTAGCAAGAAAATCTTTAAATTCAGATTTGCGAGGTTCGCTAGCACTACCCCATTGTGGGAGTTTACAAGCAGTATGAAAATCTTCTAAGTCCATGGTATAAGATTTATTATAAAGGTCAAATAGGACAGTGTGAGAATTGCGTGAAGATGTAAAGTTGAACCTTCTCACAAAGGAATCAGCTAAGTGGTAACACTAAGGACACTTACTAGCATGAAGCCCTCGAGTTCAGCATTACGCACATATGCGTCAAATTCCTCCTTAATTCCTGCTTGGACCATGAAATCTTTTGACGGCCATTCACAAGACCACACTTGAGCTTCTCTTGGTAGTTCATGGTCCGGCTCACGTATTGCGGGCTTGGGTCCTTGCTTCCTTGAAGAACCACCTTGGTACATTTTCCCAAACATATTTCTTCCTCCGAAAAATTTCTGAAAATTTTAGTAACTCAAAATAAAAGTGAACCAAACTCAACAAAATTGATAGCAACTACTCCCATAAGTGCCTAGAACCTACATCATGCATTAGAACTACCTTGGACCATATAAATTTGTCATGCAAGCTCAAGAACAGAGTCACCTCAGCAACAGAAAATTGCAATAAATAAAGCACTAGAACAAAAACTAATTGGACCATTGGAGGAGTCACATACCAAAGAACAATCCCCCAAAACAGTTTCGTGAATGAAGCTTTGAGCAAGGAGATCAAAAATCGTAGCAAAATGAGCTAGAACACGAGTTTGAGCTGTGTGGTGATTTTTTTTCTAGAGGAAGACAAAGTGTGTGGGTGCAGGAATAAGTGGAGGGGGGCCACGTGAGGTCCACAAGGTAGGGGGGTGCGCCCTAGGGGGTGGGCGCGCCCTGGACCCTCATGGCCAGGTGGTTGCCCCCTCTGGTGTGTTCTCAGTGCCAATAATTCTTAAATATTCTAGAAAAAAACATATTTCATTTTCGGGATATTTGGAGAACTTTTATTTTTGGGGTATTTTTTATTGCACGGATAAATCAGAAAACAGACAGAAAATACTATTTTTGCTTTATTTAATTTAAATAACAGAAAGTAAAAGGAGGGTACATAAGGTTGTGCTTTCTAACTTCATCCATCTCATGCTCATCAAAAGGAATCCACTAACAAGGTTGATCAAGTCTTGTTAACAAACTCTTTTCGAATAACATGGAACTGGAGAAATTTCGAATAACACTAGGTTACCTCAATGGGGATATGCACGTCCCCAACAATAAGAATATCATATTTCTTCTTGACATTAGGGAGAGGAAATTCAAAACCTCCAATAGTAATCGTTGATATTTTTCCAATACAATTGATACTGTGGACTTGAGGTTGTTTCCTCGAAAAGTGTACCGTATGCTCATTACCATTAACATGAAAAGTGACATTGCCTTTGTTGCAATCAATAATAGCCCCTGCAATATTCAAAAAGGGTCTACCAAGGATAATTGACATACTATCGTCCTCGGGAATGTCAAGAATAACAAAGTCCGTTAAAATAGTAACATTAGCAACCACAACAGGCACATCCTCACAAATACCGACAGGTATAGAGGTTGATTTATCGGCCATTTGTAAAGATATTTTAGTAGGTGTCAACTTATTCAAATCAAGTCTACGATATAAAGAGAGAGGCATAACACTAACACCGGCTCCAAGATCACATAAAGCAGTTTTAACATAGTTTCTTTTAATGGAGCAAGGTATAGTTGGTACTCCTGGATCTCCTACTTTCTTAGGTATTCCACCCTTAAAAGTATAATTAGAAAGCATGGTGGAAATTTCGGCTTCCAGTACCTTTCTTTTATTAGTTAAAAGGTGAACTTAAACTTAAGTAGTTGGTTCGGGAAGTGTCCAATTATTTTCATTAGTCAACATATTATTCAATAGCAATTCAGCTTGATCAACTGTTCTTTCCCTGAAAACACAACCAGCACAACTATCCAGGTGGTCTCTGGAAGCATCGGTTAGTCCATTATAAAAGATATCAAGTATTTCATTTTTCTTGAGAGGATGATCACGCAAAGCATTAAGTAATTGGAGAAGCCTCCCCCAAGCTTGTGGAAGACTCTCTTCTTCAATTTGCACAAAATTATATATTTCCCTTAAAGCATCTTGTTTCTTATGAGCGGGGAAATATTTAGCAGAGAAGTAATAAATCATATCCTGGGGACTACGCACACAACCAAGATCAATAGAATTAAACCATGTTTTAGCATCACGCTTTAGTGAGAATGGAAATAGCTTAAGGATATAGTAGTAACGAGTTTTCTCATCATTAGTGAATAGGGTGGCTATATCATTTAACTTAGTAAGATGTACCACAATAGTTTTAGATTCATAGCCATAAAAAGGATCTGATTCAACCAAAGTAATTATCTCAGGATCGACAGAGAAATCATAATCCTTATTAGTAACACAGATAGGTGAAGTAGCAAAAGCAGGGTCGTATTTCATTCTAGCATTCAAAGACTTTTCTTTAAGCTTAGTTAATAATTTCTTAAGATCATATCTATCATTGCAAGCAAGAAAGTCTAGCAGTTTCTTCATCCATAACATAACCCTCAGGCACAACAGGCAATTCATATCTAGGGGGAGAATCTTCATCATCACTTTCATCAATATTATCAGTTTCAATAATTTCATTCTCTCTAACCCTAGCAAGTTGTTCATCAAGAAATTCACCTAGTGGCACAGTATTATCAAGCTTAGAAATAGTTTCATCATAAGCATCACACATAGCAGGAGTGGCATCATCAATAACATGTGACATATCAGAATTAATAGCAGAAGCAGGTTTAGGTGTCGCAAGTTTACTCAAAACAGATGGTGAATCAAGTGCAGAGCTAGATGGCAGTTCCTTACCTCCCATCGTAGTTGAGGGATAAATCTTGGTTTTCTCGTCTTTCAAGTTCCTCATAGTGATCAGTAGATATAAATGCCAAGTGTCTCAAAGAATAGAGCTATGCTCCCAGGCAACGGCGCCAGAAAATAGTCTTTATAACCCACAAGTATAGGGGATCGCAACAGTTTTCGAGGGTAGAGTATTCAACCCAAATTTATTGATTCAGCACAAGGGGAGCCAAAGAATATTCTCAAGTATTAGCAGTTGAGTTTTCAATTCAACCACACCTGGATAACTTAATATCTGCAGCAAAGTATTTAGTAGCAAAGTAGTATGGAAGTAACTGTAATGGTAGCAAAAGTAACAGTAGCAGTTTTGTAGTAATTGTAAGAGTGGCAACGGTAAAGTAACTAAGCAAAGATCAATATGTGAAAAGCTCGTAGGCATTGGATCAGTGATGGATAATTATGTCGGATGCGATTCCTCATGCAACAGTTATAACATAGGGTGACATAGAACTAGCTCCAGTTCAACAATGTAATATAGGCATGTATTCCGAATATAGTCATACGTGCTTATGGAGAAGAACCTGCATGACATCTTTTGTCCTACCCTCCTATGGCAGCGGGGTCCTATTGAAAACTAAGGGATATTAAGGCCTCCTTTTAATAGAGAACCGGACCAAAGCGTTAGCACTTACTGGATACATGAACTCCTCAAACTACGGTCATCACCGGTAAGTATCCCGATTATTGTCACTTCCCGGTTAACAGATCATAACACATAATAGGTGACTATAGACTTGCAATATAGGATCAAGAACTCACATATAGGTTTAGATCTTAAATCATGGCACTCGGGCCCTAATGACAACCATTAAGCATAGCAAAGTCATAGCAACATCAATCTTAGAACCTAATGGATACTAGGGATCAAACCCTAACAAAACTAACTCGCTTACATGATAAATCTCATCCAACCCATCACCGTCCAGCAAGCCTATGATGGAATTACTCACGCACGGCAGTGAGCATCATAAAATTGGTGATGGAGGAAGGTTGATGATGACGACGGCGACGGATTCCCCTCTCCGGAGCCCCGAACGGACTCCAGATCAGCCCTCCCGGCAGAGATTAGGGCTTGGCGGTGGCTCCGTATCATAAAACGTGATGAATCCTTCTTCTGATTTTTTTCTCCCCGGACATGAATATATAGAGTTGGAGTTGAGATCAGTGGAGCATTAGGGGGCCCACAAGGCAGGGGGCGCGCCCAAGGGGGTAGGCGCGCCCCACACCCTCGTGGACAGGGTGTGGGCCCCCTGGTCTTGATTCTTTTGCCAGTATTTTTTATTAATTCCAAAAATATTCTCCGTGAAGTTTCAGGTCATTCCGAGAACTTTTATTTGTGCCCAAAAATAACACCATGGCAATTCTGCTGAAAACAGCGTCAGTCCGGGTTAGTTCCATTCAAATCATGCAAGTTAGAGTCCAAAACAAGGGCAAAAGTGTTTGGAAAAATAGATACGATGGAGACGTATCACTCGCTGGCCGTGAGGGCTTATATAACAAGCTGGTAAGCATTGGAGTTTTAGGGGACTTCGCTGAGTCGGGCGGGAAGCTTGCGCGGTTGCGCGGGAACAGGCTCACCGACGATTCATTGGCACCTCTTCGATGCAAAGTTTGTCCAAAAGAACACATGTGAAGTGCTCAAGCTTGTGCTAGAAGCCTACTGCGCAACACGGTGACAAGACGTGCGAGAGATGAAATTACACGTACACATACGGTTAATAAAAAATGTTTGCGATTTAATTACCTAGCACATGTTCGCTCTCTACGCAGCATCGCGAACGATTGTTCGCCCACTGTGTGATGTGGAATGCGACGTAGTTTCACATCATGCTGCTGGCTCGCAACTGCTGGCCAGCTTGTAGGCGGCCATTCTCTGCGTGTTCAACTGCTCTATGCGTGTGGTTGCTCGCGGTTGAGGCGGCCGTGACAGGCTTTGCTCACGTCCCGCCGCACACGCTCTACTTGTGTCCCTCCGTATGTGCTTCCAGCGTTTGGGCCAGCGGGCGATCACGTACGTTCGTGTTGCCATTATGCATGTGGTTGCATCGGGCACGACGCCACTATGCAGTTACCCGCTGTAAAAACTGCCATGCGGACATGCAGAGAATCCAGGTTGCCCGATCCCCATTTATTCCCGCGGCCATTTACCTTAATGTCTCGCGCCCCATGATACAATAAGCACACCCACAATGACACATATAGAGACGATATCTAGCGGCTCCAATGGCGCTCCCCGTGACTCTAATGGCGCTCCCAGCAGCTGAGAACGATGATGGGTGGTAGTTCACCACGCGTCACGTAGTGGACACCCGTGTGAGGTCTCGGTGCTGTACACGAACGAGCCGGTCTTGGTGGAGAGATCCCTCCACACTATGGACCAATTGCTTGATGTGGACAAGTACCAAGTGGTCGGCTTCGACCTCGAGTTTACTGGAGGTCGTGCCAGGTATGATCATAAGGTTGTCGTCACCCAGTTGTGTGTGCGCCATGACGTCATCATCTGCCACTACTACCTGGCCACAAGGCCTTGCGAGCGTTTCGCCAGGTTTATCAACAGCCTCGACTACAGTTTCACTACGGTGGACACCAACAACAATCTAAAAGTGCTCGAGATTTCAGGCTTGGTCTGCCAGAATCTTGTTAACATCCGTGGCCACTACACGGTCTGGAGCAGCATGAAGAACAAGTAGGACTCCTTGGTTAACCTCGCCTCGACCATCATCGACCCCTACTACATGAAGATGTAGGGTGAGAGCAAGAAGGACAAGATCGCCTGGCACAGTGCCTGGGAGCAGAGACTGGATGAAGAACACGTCAAGTATGCGGCCAATGACGCATACACAAGCTACGAGATGTACATGCGGATCGTTGACATGAGGAAGTGCCTTGTCCTGCCCCAGATGAGGGATCGAGCCACAGAGCAGTGGTGGGAGCGTCACAAGAAGTAGATGATTAGATGATTGTTTCTCCTAGTTTAGAATGTATGTAATTTTTTATTGAGGAGTGTGCGAATGTTTTGTATAGTCATTTATGTAATTGGATGGTTATTTTGGTTATTTCTTGTTCTGTAGACAAAGCAAATCACATCGCATACGGAGTAAATTAGGGAACTCGTCGGCGATGATTTCATCAATCGCTGACAATTGTATACCAGCAAGCGTTTGCCCACAACACACACGGCTTATTAGCAGCAACCGTATGTGTTATTATCGGTCTCCGCACACATTTTTTATTATGGGCCCGTTTTCCGCAGATCACGTACATTTTGTTAAGTTGAACCGTTTCTGTTGTTTACGCTCATCACGAACAGTTCATCCGAGTGAATTGTATGCCGTCTATCGCACACACCTTTATGTGGCCGTCCGTTCTGTTGTGTTGCCTAATCTAAGATAGTTCATCCGAGTGAACTGTATGGCGTATATCACACACACCTTGATCTGGCTGACTGCTTCTGTTGTTCTGGTCATCGCAAACAGTTCGTATGGATCAACTGTATGCCATGTGTCACACATGCAACTCTAACCTGAATCGTGTTTGATGTCTCTGTCATCGCATATAGTTTGTCTTATTGGTGACGGTTTTATAAGGACACCATTTGTGATTCATGCATCGTACAAAGTTTCGTCAAAGGGGCTCTGATTCATGTGTCGCGTTAGCAGGTCCCTACACCACTGAAAGTTTCTGAGCTCACTCTTCAAACTCCTCTTCTCTCCTTCTAGCTTGCAATTCTCCAACTCCCACTTCTCTCCTACAACCTTCAAGTTTTTTTGAGCACCAACAACACTCTCTCTAGACCAGACTCTCTTCTATGGCTCATACGTTTCCCACAACCTAGCTAGACACATACTCCCTTCGTTCCAAAATAGATGACCTAGTACAAAGTTGAGTCATCTATTTTGAAACAAAGGGAGTATATTCAAATAATCTAGCCACTCACAATCAACCCATTCCACAGAACCATAGTTTTATCCTTCTTGCAAGTTCAACATAAATGACAAATTATAAGATACTTGTAATTATTCTTAGCTCGTAAATCAACATAGCTTTCCATTAGTTCATTATTTATTAACGAGCACTATGAATACAACATGCATATATTATCTATTACTGATTTGCTAAACAAGCTCAATGTTGCATAGATTGCAATTACTAAAACAACTAGATTGTAGTTACATAAGAACAAATCCGAGTTAGTAAAACAACTGGAAATGAGTTAAAAACCACTCACATGGCTTGAACATCCCAGAAATTTCCTCCCCGTGTCAACTGATTCAAAAGGCAAGAGTTTTTCGCAGGGGAAACTCATGTAGGCATCATGATGAGAGTGCCCGCCTACTACAATCCTTATAGGAAATTGTGTATGACATCTAAAACACCAACCAAATTGATTCAATACAGTTGCTTCGTGAAATTCCCACATCGATTAAAACAAGACGCACCTTGCTCCTCATCAAATCATCGGAGCCAGGGTTGGGGTCGTCAGTCATGGTCGGAGGACGTATCTCCGTCATTCCAGGACGGGATAGTCACGACGCGGGGTCCCGGCGTCAACAAGGGCTAGGAGGCTGCTACGGCGGATCTACTATCCGAAGTGGGCGAGAGCGGCGACAAAGACTATGAGCTACCGAATAGTAGCAAGCTAGTTCCAATGCATTGGTGCTTACATGAGGTGCTAAGCACATTAAAGACTTTAGCAACTAAAGCCCCCAATGCATAGGTTCTTAACTTGTTGGTGCTAAGCATCCTTCATTTAATGATTTTGCAACTAAAGTTCTTCATGCGTTGGTGGGATCCTTCAATTTAAGTGTTCTAGGTTCTCGCGCTTGGAATTGTTTCTTCCTGGGGTCACTACACTCATCTCTCTCCTCTTAATTACCTTGCCACATCAAACTTTTTACCTACATGGCAGCCTTAGCACCTGTACATGGCGAAGCATTGGAAGGGGCCTAATGTATGAAATCAGTGGTTGCGTCTTTGATGCCATAGAGCGCGGGGTGGTATCGGCAAAAGTGTGCGGGGGTTAAGTGTGTCATCCGCTCGACAAACAGATCCCACTTGACTGTCAAACGACGCATTGTGATTGGTCAAAGACTTTTCTATCAAAGCGTTCGCAGTTTGTATATCCAAGAGCTACATTTTGAAAGTTAATGAACCAACAGATCACATGCGAGCCAAATTTATGGACTACAAAGCCTATTAGCTCAACTGCAAATCACGACCCACAGACGACAGTTGGTAGACGCTGGGCCTGCGGGGCTTCTGTTCTCCTATACCTACGTGTGCACTGGTCCTCCCCGATTCCCTACTCACCGCAGCACGCCTGATCTACTGCTTACTTCGGTCTTCAGGGAACACACGGGCCGTGTGTGTGGAAAAGAACAAGTATTTTATTGTCTCTCTACTGCTTCCCTCACATTAATATTTTTCTCTCCTACACCATACGAATAGGAGAAATTACCGACTAGAGTACGTACAAAACGGAGCATAACGCGCAGTCAGACAGTTGGTAGACACTGGGCCAGTGGGCTTCAATTCTTTTATTATGCGTATATCTTCACTGGGCCTCCCCGGTTTCCCCTCAACTGTGAGAGGCCTGATCTACCATTTGGTCTTCAGGGAACACACGGGCCGTGTATGGAAAAGAACGAGTATTATATTGTCTCTCTGTTTCAGCTTCCCTCCCATTAATATTTTTGTCTCCCCGAACAATTCCACACGCACCACACGAATAGGAAAAGAACAAACATTTGGCATCAGCGATTAAATCATGCTCGCTGGCAAAAAGAAGTAGCAGCACTCGACCAGTAGGAGAAGGGACACCATCACGTTAGAGATGCTGCCAGAAAAACAAAAATGCCGCCTGCGATGTGGGCTCTCCTAGCAGGCCCAGGGCCCTTAAATTTTGTTGTTCTCGCGACTCGCTGTAAAAGCCTCTCTGCAAATGCCATCATGCAGGCATGAGACATGCATGCGGGTGCATGCATGCGTCCTGAACATCCGTGCCGGTGCCCTGTTACTCGGCGAGTCCATTCAATTCTTGGCATCAATTGAGGTTGCAGCTAGCTGAGCGGCTGTGCGTACGTAGCAGTGCCCGACGTACACAAGCCACTGCTGATCTCGCGCGTAGCCGCTGTGTGTGACTGGGTCACTGGGGTGAGATCCATGAGGATGACGAGGGTACCGGGTGACTAGTGAGTGTGCATAGCGGTGGTTATCGGACGCGGACAGGGTATGCCCCAGCGCGCTTAAATGCCAAATTATTGGATCCATCAGAGCTCAATCAAACTCCCACGTACACACCATTGCGGCTGTTGTTACTCGAATCGCGTGCTGCTACAGAAGCTCCACCCACGGCCATGGCGGCACGGACACCGGTGTGGGTAGGCCGCCCCGGGACGGCCGGGCGATTACTGCATGCGCGCTTGTTAGTAGTACTGTATCTGATCGGCTGGCTGGCTAGCTAACGCGGCAACCAGCGCGCCGTCCGATCTTGATGAACCGGGCGAGATGTTGACACCGGGTGACGGATCCCCAGATGCAGATGCTGCGTGCTGTATTGCTGTTGCACGCGGGGCGCAGGGCATTAATCCAACAAGTAGCAGGATTATGATCGATGGTACGGTAGTAGCATGTCACCTAACATCCCATATGACTTGACTTGATGCAATGCGCCAGATGTCCAGATCGAGTGAGATTCTTTGAAATGATTAATGCGATGCTCTGTCCTTTAGTACCGCATTATCTTGTTATTATCCAGATATAACCTTTTTTTGCATGCATTGGCAGATATCTCCTGTTCATTTGCTTTAGCCCTGAAATTATGTAGGCTGCAACTATTTTAATTAATAATGCGTTGGTCAGGTGTAGAACTTGCGACCTCTTATCTTTGAAACAATATTAAATTCACGCTCCAGCCAGTCCATTTAAATGTCCGAACCAATGGAGGGAGACGGACAATATTGAAACCTAAACCGGCCGCCGACTAGTGTTGCGAGGTGGCAAGGAAGCCGGCTAGTGGGCAACAGTTAGCAAGTCAACAAGGAATCGGAAGATCGACGTGGCGATAAGGAGGGGTTACCATGGTGTGATAGAGGAGGCGGAGGCACCATCTTCGTGATGTAAGAGGAGGGTCGGACCGACATTAGGCTCGGGTGAGTAGTGTGGTTGTGGTGGTGGGCGATGGTAATTCATGCCGATGAGGAAGATAAGATTGGTATTGGAGTATGCGAAGACACATCTTTGGAAGAAGGGGTGTTAGGGTTGTGAGAGAATGGTGAAAGACATATAAGTGCAAGTTACACCCCTCAGTTATCCCATGAGTTCACTACTTTAGCCCCTCTGCGAAACCCTGCGTGAATTTCCTATAGGTGTCAATTTTTTGATGATATAGTGTTACACTAGAAGAATTAGGCGTGCTTTGTGAAAGAACATGCGGTGCCCCCATGTTTGGTTTTGGCAATTGATGACAATCTCTATGGACTAATGGTTGCCTTGAGTTATATTTGAAGGGTTTGTCCATAGGCTTTTCTTGGAGTCCATTTGTTGGTTTCAAGGAGAATTTGTGATGACCACGGTGCTATTAAGGAATTATCCAAAGACCGGTCATGTGAGTGTTGAGCTTATGGCAAGCATGTCTTGAAGAAGAAGATTGTGTGATCATTCATGTCCACCTTCAAGACATCATCCAAATAAAGAGAGTTGGAAAGATTCAACACACAAAGCGCACAAGATGTACTGAGGGATCAAGTGATCCCATGGTATGGTAAGCATTGTCCATTACACTTTGTGTGCTAACCCATGGTCTTCGTGAGAGTTCTTTGTGGGGTTAGGTTGCGGTGTGCAACTTCAAGTGATGCATCACGAAGAGATCAAGTGCTTGAAGCTTGCCGTCCATTGTGGTGACAATGGACTTGTGAAGATGAGCGGAAGAGTGGCTCACCATAGTGGAGTATGGGGGAGCAATCAACTAGTCTTCATCGAGCCAACGCAATCAAGAAAGGTGGTCCATCTTGAGGAGGACAAGATCGTCATCATCTAGCTCAAGTGGATCATGCGCAAGGCAAAGGTTTGCCCTTGATAGGTTTTCTATTTTACCGGTCTCATGGTAGTTGTGGGAGACCGGGTTATAGGATCGATTGCCGTACTAACAAGGGGGGCTCTTGATGAGTTGCTTGATCGTATCGTTCGTAGAGAGCTCAAACCATTGCATCCTTGCATCATCTTTATTGGTTCTTATTTGGTTCTTCTCCTTGTGAGTTTTGAAGCTTATGGTCATTTTTATGACAAGCTCGAGTTCATCGAAAACGGAGTTTGCATGCATCTTCTATGATGTTTTCGATGTTGGAGGTTCTGCCGGTTCTTCTCTGTTGGAGGTTCCTCTCCTCTCTTGTTAGGCATACCTCCCCTGCCTCTTCTTACTATAACCAACAAGCTTGAGTTTGCTCAATTCGAGCTCATTTGCGAAGTTATGGCGTTCGGTTTTATTGTTTCCTCTGTTGTCTTCTCTGCAAAATGAAGGACTCCTAGTGTTGTTGATCCGGGGCATGCGGTAGTATCGCTCTTGAGCGGTAGTACCGCAGGCCCTCTTGTAGTACCGCCTGGGGAGCGGTAGTACCGTGGCCTCAAGCCAGGCGCAGCTGCTCGAGCGGTAGTAGGGGCGGATGTAATTTTTTACATCCGCGCCCTACGCGGTAGTACCGCGCCGCGAGCGCGGTAGTACCGTGGGCTCTAGCCAGGCTTAGCAGCATGAGCGGAAGTAGGGGCGGATGTAATTTTTTACATCCGCGCCCTACGCGGTAGTACCGCTCTTCGTGTGCGGTAGTACCGTGCCGGAGTTTTGCGCAGGTCCTCCCTCAGCGGAAGTAGGTACGGAAGTAATTTTTTACGTCCGTGCTTTCTCTGCGCCTAGTGTTGCCTGCCTTACGGTAGTACCGTAGGGGCGCGCGGTAGTACCGCTCCGGCGGTTCTACCGCTCGTTGCCCTGTGCAACAGGCCTTCATCTGGCCAGAGCTGCACACGCGGTAGTACCGCAGCCAACTGTGGTAGTACCGCGTCGTGCGGGCTGAGTGAGGGGATAACGGTTGGATTTTCTCCCCACCTATAAAAGGGGGTCTTCTTCCCCATTGGGACCTAATCCTGTGAGCTCGTGTTTTTCCCCCATTATTGCCCTTCTTCGAGCTTGCTAACTCTCAATCCCTCCATGGATTCTTGCTAGTTTTTGAGGGAAAAGAGAGAGGAGATCTAGATCCACATTTTCACCAATCACTTTCTCCTTTTTGTGAGGGGAACCCTTTGGATCTAGATCTTGGAGTTCTTCGTGTTCTTCTTTCGTTCTTCCTCTCATTTTCCTCCCTAGCATTAGTTGCTTTGGTGGGATTTGGGAGAGAAGGACTTGGCCACTCCGTGTGCCCTTGCCATTGCATTTGGTGCATCGGTTTGAGTTCTCCACGGTGATACGTGGAAGTTACAAGTTGAGAAGCTTATTACTCTTGGGTGCTTGGTGCCCTTGAGCTTGTTCCTCTTGGGTGCTTTGGCGCCCCAGACGGTTGGTGGTATTCGGAGCTCAATCATTGTGGTGTAAAGCTCCGGGCAAGCGTCGGGGTCTCCAATTAGGTTGTGGAGATCGCCCAGAGCAATTTGACGGGTACCGGTGACCGCCCCCAAGGGTTGCCAAAGTGTACGGGTTCGGTGACCGCCGCCAAGGGTCGCCATTTGTACGGGTTCGGTGACCGCCCTCAAGGGTCCCTTAGTGGAATCACGGCATCTTGCATTGTGCGAGGGCGTGAGGAGATTACGGTGGCCCTAGTGGCTTCTTGGGGAGCATTGTGCCTTCACACCGCTCCAAACGGAGATTAGCATCCGCAAGCGTGTGAACTTCGGGATACATCGTCGTCTCCGCGTGCCTCGGTTATCTCTTACCCGAGCCCCTTTACTTATGCACTTTACTTTGTGATAGCCATATTGTTCTTTGTCATATATCTTGCTATCACATAGTTGCTTATCTTGCTTAGCATAAGTTGTTGGTGCACATAGGTGAGCCTAGTTGTTGTAGGTTTTGTGCTTGACAAATTAACCACTAGGTTTATTCCGCATTTGTTCAAGCCTAAACCGTAATTATTTTAAAGCGCCTATTCACCCCCCCTCTAGGCGACATCCTCGATCTTTCACTTTGCTGCGATGTTTATATTGTTAGGGATATCATGGTGATCAAAATTGGTTTGACACATGGGGAAGATAGTGAAGTGTGTTTTGTTTTTTATAATACAATGTTTGATGTGTGTTTTGACAGTATGATTTTGTGTTATCTTTTAATCAACCCGTACGTGGAAAAGTTTTCTGCGTTGGTGGACGCATGTACTATATTAGTGCTATACTGCACGTGTTGGCGCTTCTTTGTTAGTTGGGAGGGTGTACGGGACGTATGTGTTTCTATAGAATGGTTGTTTCCAATTAATTTGAGAAGTTGTTGATCCAGTCAAAATCATGAATCAAATCCAAAATTAAATATCTCAACTGAATGAGAGAGCTTCGTGAGAAATCATTGACCTGGTAGTAATCAAGAACCAATGAACTCCTCAATTGAACGAGAGAGCTCCAAAATTAGGCAGCATAGTGCATTAGATAGCTCGTAAAAGAATTAAAGAGAGAGCCCCTTAAATCATTGACCCGATTAAAATCGGTGACCCAATTTCAAATTGAAAACTTCAATTGAATGGGAGGGCTCTAAAAATTAGGGAGCATGGTGTATTAGATCATAAAAGAATGGAAGAGAGAGCCCCTTAAATCCTTGACCCGGTCAAAACCCGTGTTCCAATTCCAAATTGAAGACCTCAATTGAATGTAAGGCCTTAAAAATTAACGAGCATAACGTATTAGATATATGTCCAAAATAATTGTGTCATCAACATTCCGTTTTGGGTAAATATATAAAAATACTTTAAAACAAGAAATTGACAAAATAAATGATGAAATGCAACATTATTCTAGAAATTGTGATTATCTTAACTTGTCAATATCGTTCAAACATCAATAAAACAGTAACAAGAATAAAAGTAGGAAACCTAATTGTGGAAAATAAAAAAATGTCTATGAGGACATATCTAGACTCATTTGTTTTCTAATATCGTTTTTTTATTTCTCTATGTGTTCAGTTCTTTATTCTTATTTTTATGATTTTCTTCATACTATTTATTTATGAATTATATTATTATTTTCTATTCTTAACAACTCATATGTTCTCCCAGTTTTTCTTTTAATCTTTTTTATATTGCTCCTAATTTAATTTTTTTATTAAAGTTTTCTTAAGAAATATTTATGTGCTCATAAAACTATTATAGTTTGTGTGAAAAATTGTAAAAATAAAATAAAATAGGCACCTATGTCATGTCCGTCAAAATGACCTTAATTTGTGAATGGCCTAATGAACTTCCGTTGGAAATTAAAATCAAGATATAACTGGGAAGGGTAATATACGTTTATATGCGCTTTTTGGTGATCTCTAAGACCTATTTGATTCACATGATTTAAAAAATTACAGGAATAGGTGAAACACATGAATAAGATAGAACTACATGCATGTGCAAAACTAGAGGATTGTAAAATAACATGAATTAACAGAGTCGTGTGTTCGAGTCGCATGTAGAAAGGACACAAGAACGCAAAAATACATAGTCAAACTAAGATTTTCTTTAACACAAAATAAACGCAGACGCTAATACATACACACATACACTCATCCCTATGAATGCACGCATGCATACCCTATCCCTATGAGCAGCTTTGAGAGACTGGGCCGGACATCATCTTGAGATTGACGAAGTCGCCACAGACTCCTTCATATTCGACAGGAACATCTCCTCCCACTGAACGCACATAGCTGGAACACCTGAAATAAATTCAGGAAAGTGCGAGCATAGACATGAACTCTGGTGGGATGAGGATACATCAGTCCTCCAAACCATCTAACCACATGTTGGTAAGACTATAACACATGCAAAAGTAAGATTTGTTGATATTGTATTTCTTATGGCCATTGCCTTGTTTTTTGTACATAGGAATCTAAAAAAGAGGTTTGAGTGGATTGTAAAATTCCTTTATTTTTTCCTTGAAACCCTGTTCCTCCATTTTTCCTACAACCCACTCATCTGAGTCAAATGGATTAATTGTGTTACTATAGGACACTTTCATATTCCTACATTTTTCCTCCACTATTCCCATGAATCACAGAGGCTAAGGCCAACTCTAGCCGATCCCCTAAAAGGCTATAAAGGAGTAAAATTTACATTTTACTACTCTAACTGGCAAATAGCCGATCTCCTAAGCCGAATAGCGGAGTAAAAATTAAAACTTTAACTCCTATTCCGCGCCTAAATATGCTCAGTCGCGACCGCGCGGAATAAATTTTCTTGCCTGTTGTGTGCCTCCCCACCCCCACTTCCCCTTGGCCGGTGCACCTCCCGGCGACCGTCCGCCGCCCGTGCCGCTACCTCGTCGCCTCCCTTGGCCCTCGCCGCCCTTCGACGGCACTCTCCATCGCCAAAATCGGGGTGAATCACCTCTGTCACCTTAGCCGATTCGTCGGATTGCTCACGAATCTTCTTCCTCGTTGGCGGCTACCGCTGAAGGAAATATGTCCTAGAGGCAATAATAGAGTTATTATTTATTTCCTCATATCATGATAAATGTTTATTATTCATGCTAGAATTGTATTAATCGGAAACATGATACATGTGTGAATATATAGACAAACATATAGTCACTAGTATGCCTCTACTTGACTAGCTCATTAATCAAAGATGGTTATGTTTCCTAACCATAGACATGTGTTGTCGTTTGATTAAAGGGATCACATCATTAGGAGAATGATGTGATTGACATGACCCATTCCGTTAGCCTAGCACTTGATCGTTTAGTATGTTGCTATTGCTTTCTTCATGACTTATACATGTTCCTGTAACTATGAGATTATGCAACTCCGCTTACGGAGGAACACTTTGGTGCTACCAAACGTCACAACGAATCGGGTGATTATAAAGGAGTACTACAGGTGTCTCCAAAGGTACATGTTGGGTTGGCGTATTTTGAGATTAGGTTTTGTCACTCCGATTGTCGGAGAGGTATCTCTGGGCCCTCTCGGTAATGCACATCACTATAAGCCATGCAAGCAATGTGACTAATGAGTTAGTTGTGGGATGATGCATTACGTAATGAGTAAAGAGACTTGCCGGTAACGAGATTGAACTAGGTATTGAGATACCGACGATCGAATCTCGGGCAAGTAACATACCGATGACAAAGAAAACAACGTATGTTATTATGCGGTTTGACCGATAAAGATCTTCGTAGAATATGTAGGAGCCAATATGAGCATCCAGGTTCCGCTATTGGTTATTGACCGAGAATAGTTCTAGGTCATGTCTACATAGTTCTCGAACCCGTAGGGTCCGCACGCTTAACATTACGATGATAGTTTTATTATGAGTTTATAAAGTTTTGATGTACCGAAGTTTGTTCGGAGTCCCGGATGTGATCACGGACATGACGAGGAGTCTCTAAATGGCCGAGACATAAAGATTGATATATTGGAAGCCTATATTTGGATATCGGAATGGTTCCGGGTGAAATCGGGATTTTATCGGAACACCGGGGGGTTACCGGAACCCTCCCGGGGGTTAATGGGCCTTAGTGGGCCATGAGGGAGAAGAGGAGGGCTGGACAGGGCAGGCCGCGCGCCCCTCCCCCCTAGTCCGAATAGGACAAGGAAGAGGGGGGGGGGCGGCGCCCCCCTTTCCTTCTCCACCAAGGCAGAGGGGGAGTCCTACTCCTGGGAGTAGGACTCTCCAGCGCACCCCTAGGGCCGGCCGCACCTCCCCTCCCTCCTTTATATACGGGGCAGGGGCACCCTAGAACACACAAGTTGATCTTCGTGATCGCTCCTTAGTTGTGTGCGGTGCCCTCCACCATATTCCACCTCGGTCATATCGTCGCGAGTTTAGGCGAAGCCTGCGCCGTAGAACATCATCATCGCTACCACGGCGTCGTCTCGACGGAACTCATCCCGACACTTTGCTGGATCGAGTCCGGGATCGCCATCGAGCTGAACGTGTGCTGAACTCGGAGGTGCCGTACGTTCGGTACTTGGATCGGTCGGATCGTGAAGACGTATGTCTACATCAACCGCGTTGTCATAATGCTTCCGCGTATGGTCTACGAGGGTACATGGACAATACTCTCCCCTCTCGTTGCTATGCATCACCATGATCTTGCGTGTGCGTAGGAAATTTTTTGAAATTACTACGTTCCTCAACAGTGGCATCCGAGCCTGGTTTTATGCGTAGATGTCATATGCACGAGTAGAACACAAGTGAGTTGTGGGCGATACAAGTCATTCTGCTTACCAGCATGTCATACTTTGGCTCAGCGGTATTGTGAGATGAAGCGGCCCGGACCGACATTACGCGTACGCTTACGCGAGACTGGTTTCACCGTTACGAGCACTCGTGATTAAAGGTCACTGGCGGGTGTCTGTCTCTCTCACTTTAGCTGAATCGAGTGTGACTACGCCCGGTCCTTGCGAAGGTTAAAACAGCACTAACTTGACGAACTATCGTTGTGGTTTTGATGCGTAGGTAAGAACGGTTCTTGCTCAGCCCGTAGCAGCCACGTAAAATTTGCAACAACAAAGTAGAGGACGTCTAACTTGTTTTTGCAGGCATGTTGTGATGTGATATGGTTAAGACGTGATGCTATATTTTATTGTATCGATGATCATGTTTTGTAACCGGTTATCGGCAATCGGCAGGAGCCATATGGTTGTCGCTTATTGTATGAAATGCAACGCATACTGTAATTGCTTTACTTTATCACTAAGCGGTAGCGATAGTCGAGAAGCAATAGATGGCGTAACGACAACGATGCTACGATGGAGATCAAGGTGTCGCGCCGGTGACGATGGTGATCATGACGGTGCTTCGGAGATGGAGATCACAAACACAAGATGATGATGGGCATATCATATCACTTATATTGATTGCATGTGATGTTTATCCTTTATGCATCTTATCTTGCTTTGATTGACAGTAGCATTTTAAGATGATCTCTCACTAAAAATTATCGAGAAGTGTTCTCCCTGAGTATGCACCGTTGCGAAAGTTCTTCGTGCTGAGACACCACGTGATGATCGGGTGTGATATGCTCTACGTTCAAATACAACGGGTGCAAAATAGTTGCACACGCGGAATACTCAGGTTAAACTTGACGAGCCTAGCATATAACAGATATGGCCTCGGAACACGAGACCGAAGGTCGAGCGTGAATCATATAGTAGATATGATCAACATATTGATGTTCACCGCTGAAACTACTCCATCTAACGTGACGATTGGACATGGTGTAGTTGATATGGATCACGTAATCACTTAGAGGATTAGAGGATGTCTATCTAAGTGGGAGTTCTTAAGTAATATGATTAATCGAACTTAAATTTATCATGAACTTAGTACCGATAGTATTTTGCTTGTCTATGTTTGTTGTAGATAGATGGCTCGTCTGTTGTTCCGTTGAATTTTAATGCGCTCCTTGAGAAAGCAAAGTTGAAAGATGATGGTAGCAATTACACGGACGGGTCTCAGAACTCGAGGATTATCCTCATTGCTGCATGAAGAATTACGCCCCGAAGCACCGCTGGGTGCCAGCCCTGCTGCCGATGCTAACCGACGACGTTAAGAACGTCTGGCGAGCAAAGCTGATGACTACTCGATAGTTCAAGTGCCATGCTTTACGGCTTAGAACCGGTCTTCAACGACGTTTTGAACATCATGGAGCATATGAGATGTTCCAGAGTTGAAGTTAATATTTCAAGCAAATGCCCGGATTGAGAGATATGAAGTCTCCAATAAGTTCTATAGCTGCAAGATGGAGGAGAATAGTTCACAAGGAACACATACTCAAAATTTTTGGGTATAATAATCACTTGATTCAACTGGGAGTTAATCTTCCTGATGATAGTGTCATTGATAGAATTCTTCAATCACTGCCACCAAGCTACAAGAGCTTCGTGATGAACTATAATATGCAAGGGATGGACAAGACTATTCCCGAGCTTTTCGCAATGCTAAAAGCCGCGGAGGTAGAAATCAAGAAGGAGCATCAAGTTTTGATGGTCAACAAGACCACCAGTTTCAAGAAAAAGGGCAAAGGGAAGAAGAAGGGGAACTTCAAAAAGAACAGCAAACAAGTTGTTTCTCAAGAGAAGAAACCCAAGTCTGGACCTAAACCGAGATCGAGTGCTTCTACCGCAAGCGCATCGACATCGAAGCGGAACTGCCCAAAGTATTTGGCGGATAAGAAGGATGGCAAAGTGAACAAAGGTATATGTGATATACATGTTATTGATGTGTACCTTACTAATGCTCGCAGTAGTACCTGGGTATTTGATACTGGTTCTATTGCTAATATTTGCAACTCGAAACATGGACTACGGATTAAGCGAAGATTGGCTACGGACGAGGTGATGATGCGCGTGGGAAATGGTTCCAAAGTCGATGTGATCGCGGTCGGCACGCTACCTCTACATCTAAGATCGGGATTAGTTTTAGACCTAAATAATTGTTATTTGGTGCCAGCGTTGAGCATGAACATTATATCTGGATCTTGTTTGATGCGAGACGGTTATTCATTTAAGTCAGAGAATAATGGTTGTTCTATTTATATGAGCAATATCTTTTATGGTCATGCACCCTTGAAGAGTGGTCTATTTTTATTGAATCTCGATAGTAGTGATACACATATTCATAGTGTTGAAGCCAAAAGATGCAGAGTTGATAATGATAGTGCAACTTATTTGTGGCCTGTCGTTTAGGTCATATCGGTATAAAGCGCATGAAGAAACTCCATACTGATGGGCTTTTGGAATCACTTGATTATGAATCACTTGGTACTTGCGAACCGTGCCTCATGGGCAAGATGACTAAAATGCCGTTCTCCGGAACTATGGAGCGAGCAACTGATTTGTTGGAAATCATACATACTGATGTTTGTGGTCCAATGAATGTTGAGGCTCACGGCGGGTATCGTTATTTTCTCACCTTCACAGATGATTTAAGCAGATATGGGTATATCTACTTAATTAAACACAAGTCTGAAACATTTGAAAAGTTCAAAGAATTTCAGAGTGAAGTGGAAAATCATCGTAACAAGAAAATAAAATTTCTACGATCTGATCGTGGAGGAGAATATTTGAGTTACGAGTTTGGTTTACATTTGAAACAATGCGAATAGTTTCAAACTCACGCCACCAGAACACCACAACGAAATGGTGTGTCCGAACGTCGTAATCGTACTTTACTAGATATGGTGCGATCTATGATGTCTCTTACTGATTTACCGCTATTGTTTTGGGGTTATGCTTTAGAGACGGCTGCATTCACGTTAAATACGGCACCATCAAAATCCGTTGAGACGACACCTCATGAACTGTGGTTTGGCAAGAAACCAAAGTTGTCGTTTCTTAAAGTTTGGGGCTGCGATACTTATGTGAAGAAACTTCAACCAGATAAGCTCGAACCCAAATCGGAGAAATGTGTCTTCATAGGATACCCAAAAGAGACTGTTGGGTACACCTTCTATCATAGATCTGAGGGCAAGATTTTTGTTGCTAAATTTGGATCCTTTCTAGAGAAGGAGTTTCTCTCGAAAGAAGTGAGTGGGAGGAAAGTAGAACTTGATGAGGTAATCAGACTGCTCCCTTATTGAAAGTAGTTCATCACAAGAACCGGTTCCCGTGACAACTACACCAATTAGTGAGGAAGCTAATGATATTGATCATGAAACTTCAGATCAAGTTTCTCTCGAACCTCGTAGGTCTACCAGAGTAAGATCCGCACCAGAGTGGTACAGTAATCCTATTCTGGAAGTCATGTTACGTGACCATGATGAACCTACGAACTATGAGGAAGCGATGATGAGCCCAGATTCCGCAAAATGGCTAGAGGCCATGAAATTTGAGATGGGATCCATGTATGAGAACAAAGTATGGACTTTGGTTGACTTGCCCGATGATCGTCAAGCCATTGAGAATAAATGGATCTTTAAGAAGAAGACTAGCGCTGATGGTAATGTAACTATCTATAAAGCTCGACTTGTTGCGAAAGGTTTTCGACAAGTTCAAGGGGTTGACTACGATGAGACTTTCTCACCCGTAGCGATGCTTAAGTCTGTCCGAATCATGTTAGCTATTGCTGCATTTTATGATTATGAAATTTGGCAAATGGATGTCAAAACTGCATTCTTGAATGGATTTACGAAGAAGAGTCTGTATATGATGCAACCGAAGGTTTTGTTGATCCAAAAGGTGCTAACAAAGTGTGCAAGCTCCAGCGATCCATTTATGGACTGGTGCAAGCATCTCGGAGTTGGAATAAACGCTTTGATAGTGTGATCAAAGCATATGGTTTTATATAGACTTTTGGAGAAGCCTGTATTTACAAGAAAGTGAGTGGGAGCTCTATAGCATTTCTGATATTATATGTAGATGACATATTATTAATTGGAAATGATATAGAATTTCTGGATAGCATAAAGAGATACTTGAATAAAAGTTTTTCTATGAAAGACCTCGGTGAAGCTGCTTACATATTAGGCATCAAGATTTATAGAGATAGATCAAGACGCTTAATAGGACTTTCACAAAGCACATACCTTGATAAAGTTTTGAAAAAGTTTAAAATGGATCAGGCAAAGAAAGGGTTCTTGCCCGTACTACAAGGTGTGAAGTTGAGTCAGACTCAATGCCCGACCACAGCAGAAGATAGAGAGAAAATGAAAGATGTTCCCTATGCTTCAGCCATAGGCTCTATCATGTAAATGTTGTGTACCAGACCTGACGTGTGCTTAGCAATAAGCTTGGCAGGAAGTTACCAAAGTAATCCAGGAGTGGATCACTGGACAACGGTCAAGAACATCCTGAAATACCTAAAAAGGACTAAGGATATGTTTCTCGTATATGGAGGTGACAAAGAGCTAGTCGTAAATGGTTACGTCGATGCAAGCTTTGACACTGATCCGGACGATTCTAAATCGCAAACCGGATACATGTTTTTATTAAACGGTGGAGCTGTAAGTTGGTACAGTTCTAAACAAAGCGTCGTGGCGGGATCTACATGTGAAGCGGAGTACATTGTTGCTTCGGAAGCAACAAATGAAGGAGTCTGGATGAAGGAGTTCATTTCCGATCTAGGTGTCATACCTAGTGCATCGGGACCAATGAAGATCTTCTGTGACAATACTGGTGCAATTGCCTTGGCAAAGGAATCCAGATTTCACAAGAGGACCAAGCACATCAAGAGACGCTTCAATTCCATCCGGACCAAGTCCGTGGGAGACATAGAGATTTGCAAGATACATACGGATCTGAATGTTGCGACTGCTGACTAAGCCTCTTTCACGAGCAAAACATGATCAGCACCAAGACTCCATGGGTGTTAGAATCATTATCGTAATCTAGATTATTGACTCTAGTGCAAGTGGGAGACTAAAGGAAATATTCCCTAGAGGCAATAATAAAGTTATTATTTATTTCCTCATATCATGATAAATGTTTATTATTCATGCTAGAATTGTATTAATCGGAAACATGATACATGTGTGAATATATAGACAAACATATAGTCACTAGTATGCCTCTACTTGACTAGCTCATTAATCAAAGATGGTTATGTTTTCTAACCATAGACATGTGTTGTCGTTTGATTAAAGGGATCACATCATTAGGAGAATGATGTGATTGACATGACCCATTCCGTTAGCCTAGCACTTGATCGTTTAGTATGTTGCTATTGCTTTCTTCATGACTTATACATGTTCCTCGTAACTATGAGATTATGCAACTCCGCCATACGAATCTAACACTTTGGTGCTACCAAACGTCACAACGAATCGGGTGATTATAAAGGAGTACTACAAGTGTCTCCAAAGGTACATGTTGGGTTGGCATATTTCGAGATTAGGTTTTGTCACTCCGATTGTCGGAGAGGTATCTCTGGGCCCTCTCGGTAATGCACATCACTATAAGCCTTGCAAGCAATGTGACTAATGAGTTAGTTGCGGGATGATGCATTATGTAACGAGTAAAGAGACCTTCCGGTAACGAGATTGAACTAGGTATTGAGATACCAACGATCGAATCTCGGGCAAGTAACATACCGATGACAAAGGGAACAACGTATGTTGTTATGCGGTTTGACCAATAAAGATCTTCATAGAATATGTAGGAGCCAATATGAGCATCCAGGTTCCGCTATTGGTTATTGACCGAGAATAGTTCTAGGTCATGTCTACATAGTTCTCGAACCTGTAGGGTCCGCACGCTTAACGTTACGATGATAGTTTTATTATGAGTTTACAAAGTTTTGATGTACCGAAGTTTGCTCGGTGTCCCGGATGTGATCACGGACATGACGAGGAGTCTCGAAATGGTCGAGACATAAAGATTGATATATTGGAAGCCTATATTTGGATATCGGAACTGTTCCGGGTGAAATCGGGATTTTACCGGAACACCGGGGGGTTACCGGAACCCTCCCCGGGGTTAATGGGCCTTAGTGGGCCATGAGGGAGAAGAGGAGGGCCGGCCAAGGCAGGCCACGCGCCCCTCCCCCTAGTCCGAATAGGACAAGGAAGGGGGGGCGGCGTCCCGATTTCCTCTTTCCCCTCCCCCCTTTCCTTCTCCACCAAGGCAAGAGCGGGGAGTCCTACTCCCGGTGGGAGTAGGACTCCTCCAGGCGCACCCCTAGGGGGCCGGCCGCACCTCCCCCTCCCTTCTTTATATACGGGGGCAGGGGGCACCCTAGAACACACAAGTTGATCGTCATGATCGTTCCTTAGCCGTGTGCGGTGCCCCCCTCCACCATATTCCACCTCGGTCATATCGTCGCGGAGTTTAGGCGAAGCCCTGCGCTAGTAGAACATCATCATCGTCACCACGCCGTCGTGCTGACGGAACTCATCCCCGACACTTTGCTGGATCGGAGTCCGGGGATCGTCATCGAGCTGAACGTGTGCTGAACTCGGAGGTGCCGTACGTTCGGTACTTGGATCGGTCGGATTGTGAAGACGTACGACTACATCAACCGCGTTGTCATAAAGCCTCCGCTTACGGTCTACAAGGGTACATGGACAATACTCTCCCCTCTCGTTGCTATGCATCACCATGATCTTGCGTGTGCGTAGGAATTTTTTTGAAATTACTACGTTCCTCAACAACCGCATCTGACCGTGCTTACGCACCTTTGCAGTTCATTCCAGCACGTTGTCGCCTACTGGTTTGGCCTAAACGTCATCGGTCGGCCAGTGCACCACTACCACCTTGCAAGTGTTTGACGGTTTTCCAAGGTGAGTTTTGGCATATGGGTGTTCGGCCAGTGCAATTGATGACTATGTCCGCATTGGTGAAGACACAATCTTGGAGGGCATTCAAAGGTTCACTAAAGCAGTGAACGGTGTTTTTGGGCCGGAGTACTTGAGGGCACCCATCGAGGAAGACACCCAGAGGTCAATGCCAGAGAGTGAAGCAAGAGGATGGTCAGGGATGCTTGGGTCACTTGACTGTATGCACTAGACCTGGAAGAATTGTCTTGCAGGGTGGAAAGGTCAGTACGAAAGCCACTGCAACAATCCAGCGATCATTCTTGAGACAGTTGCAACGAAGGATCTTTGGATATGGCATTCATTATTTGTTTTGCCTGGCTCACAATGACTTGAAAGTGTTGTCGAGATCACTACTGGTTGCTAGGCTTATTACAGGAGATGCTATTCGATGGATTACTACCTTGTGGATGGCATCTATCGCCCATGGGCCACAATAGTCATAACAATTCCGTGTCCAAAAGGTAACAAAAACATTCACTTTGCCCTATGTCAAGAAGCGGCTAGGAAAGATGTGCAGAGAGGATTCGGTTTGCTTCAGAAGTTCTTTGCAATTATTCGTAACCCTGCCGAGTATTGGAGCTCCAATGTTCTATGGCAAATCATGACTTGTTGCATCATATTGTATAACATGATCATTGAAGATGAGAGAGATATGCTTGAGAACTTTTGGTACATCACAAACGAGACTCCTGTTGAGCCAGAGTACTATCCAAATAGGATCCAGGCATTCCTTGAAGGGCATCGCAGGATCGAGAACCGACAAGTTCATACTCAGCCCCAAGAAGATCTTATTGAGCATCACTGGCAACTTCATAGCACTTCCTAGTTGTGCTTTTACATGTTATTTGCTACATTTGAACCATCTGGTGTGTTTAAATTTGAATAATTCGGTTTGTAAATTTTGAATCTAGTTTTTAAACTATATTCGTGATTTGCTTGAGCCTTCATATTTATGTTTAGCTTCTATATGTGTGCTGATATGTAGTTGCAATGTAAACTAGAATTGCATAAGTTAGAAAAAACAAAATTACACTCTGTTATATTTAGGGGATCGGCTAGTTCCAGTCAAAAGTTAGTGGAGTAAATATACTCCACTAATCTTTACTCGGACGGATCCTCTTCTATTTTATAGGGAATCGGCTAAAGTTGGCCTAAGTAAGATGAAAGGAAATCATATCAGTGCGGTTGGTTGTACAATGAAAGGTCAAAAGGAAGCAAATGGATTAATGTGCATTTTCTTGCGACATTGAAAGGTGCGTTCATAATTCTTGATTGATTCGATGGTTCTAAAATGTAATTTATACATATACATGTATCTTAGTCGTGGGTGTTTATTTGATGTCTTCTAATGGTTCAGACGTGGTTACCTCAGTTCTGTATCAATAATTAATAAAAATGGTTGTGTGGGTCACAATAATGCATATGTCAAGGTTTAACCTCCTTTTCAGGAAAAAAAACTTGTGAAGACATGGATTCGATACAAGGTGCATTTATTTGTCTCCAACTCAAGATCGCTTGGTTGTAAACTTGTAATACTACCTGCATTCCTAAAAGTAAGGCATATTTTGTTTCGTTAAGACATGCATTTGATCAATAATTATGCCATAAATACAAGGATATATGACAGGAATCACTAGATTCGTATTTAAAATTACTTTGTTATGATAGTGATTTTGTATCACATAAATCAAATATTAAAAGAGTAATTGTTGGTCCAACTCTTGTCTTAACGAAACGAAATACGCCTTATTTCATCGGAATGGAGGGAGAATGACCTTATGAAGTTGCTTGCACGGCCTACTTTATCCAAAATCTAAAACATGAAAAAAGTTGGGCGATGAACTTGTACTTCGAGAGACATGGCACATGGTCACCAGTCCACAAGACAGTCATGCACTGGTATCTTTCTCGCTTTCTACACGCAAAGCTTTCAGATATCAACTGTGAACACAAGGATGAGCCGATGAGCAGGGTACGTATTCAAAACAAGTGTCCCTACAAACTTGTTCATCACTATAGATGGATGCGGAACGGTATTAATCATGTGGGGCAAATGAGTGCCGGTTAGATATAGTATGTGCTACATACGCACCCTGTACCGAAGTGCACACATACTCCCTGCATGCCCATGCATATGCGCACAGTACACGTATGTTGATGCGAGAATGGAGCCAGCTAGCTAGGGCATATGCAGCTGCTAGCATACTCCTGCATCAGTAGTTTTAAGTATCATATCACATGTAGTGATATATATGTACGACGTATGCATACGCACTGTTGGTACGCGCTCCCGTGATGAGTGGAGAGTACTATATACATATGTACAATTCAGGAACTCAGGAGAGCAGAGGAAGTAAATGAACGCAGTACTTTTTCTTTGGCGTAGCGCAGAGACAAAAAATATGTACTACCGTTCCAGTCGACCTAGCGAATCCAACATATGCCCTCCTCTTGCAAGCAAGAGGCCAGCTAGTGTTCCCTCCCCTATTTTGATTCAGATTCTCACCGGCGCGCGAGACATGTACTGTTCTGCCATCTGAGCTGATGAGAGAGAGAGAGAGAGAGAGAGAGAGAGAGAGAGAGAGAGAGTTGCTTTTTACCTGTGGTGTGCACACCTAAACGGCATAGCCGCGTAGCGCTTCCGTTGCAACGCTAGCGCATGCCACAGATTTCTTTCTGTCACGCTCACATCCCCTCCGAAGACGTGGGTCTCCTGGTCATCCATCTATCACACTCATCACGGCCCACATTGATCTATCCTCTTGTCCAAACACTTTCAACATCGTTAAATAGTACTACTTGTTCTGTTAGATATATAACCATAAACGACACTCTTAGCTAGAAAGACACACAAGCGCAGATGAAGAGGACAGTATCGAGGGGTAGATGATCCTCATCGCATGCATAAGTACAAGTTGGCACAAACCTAAGGCCGTTCATATCCTAGACTTTGAACAAAAAATCAATCTCTCTCACAAGCAATAATAAGAAGAAGCAGAGAACAAACATAAGAAAAAGTAACAAAGTAGAAGAAAAACAAGTCTCATCTTTCTTCCTTGCTGACCTTGTGGTAGTTAATTAATCTTCAAGGTTATTTAGCTGGAGATCTCAAGTTCTCAACTGTGTGTAACCGTATGCGTAAACCCTGCCTCAAGTAATTTAGCCTCTCTTCCCTTGCTCAAACGTGCTCCCTGCGGTGCTAGAAGTAGTGGACCAATCTAGCATGTCGAACGGATCCAGCTCCTTGGCCACCGCCTTCTCCTGGCCACCATGATCCCCGGCACCACCGCTTGGCCTGGCTTCCATGTACTCCTTGGAGAAGATGAGGCTCATGGGATCTGACTCCAGCTCGGCGAGGTCGGCGAAGTCAGCAAAGAAGTCCTCATGGTGCTGGCCGGACCCCGGTATCATAGGCCTGTAGCTCTCGCTGAACACGTGGTCCATGAGCTCACGGTGGTCGACCTGATGCAGTACTCCTGCCACAGTGTCCATGGCTCTCTGGTCTCTCGCCTGCGCTTCCGACGATGATCCTGCCAACGTCTCCTCCTTCACGACGACGGGAGAAGTGCTGGTCGTCGTAGTTAATGTGCTAGTGGTCGTCGTCGCCGTCGTTGTTGCGGCGGCCCGGTGATCCTTTCTCTCCTCCTTGACGTTTTGATTCTGTGTCTGCTTTTCGTTGTGCGAGCTCTTGGAGCCTGAGCCGCTGCCGCCCCCACCGCCGTTCTTGCCGTGGTGAGACCGGGTGGAGCCGGCGAGCGCGTTGCGCTGGGTCGGCCATGGGTGGTTGTGCTCGGAGGTGTAGGTGATGACGAGCATGTTGGGGTCAGTCCTGCTGCGCTCCACCTGCTTTCGTGCTGAACACCCTTTCGAGCTGCTGCATCTGTAGTACCCTCTATTCATTGAAATCAACAAGAACTTTGGTTAGACTCGATCGTCTCATCATGTACCTTCATCATTTGCTTCAGAACATTAGATATTGTGTGGCAGTACTGCATGTACTAACACTAGGCCTCCTTAACTAGTGCTGTGCGCCTGCGCCAACTTTATTTTGCTAAGCCAGAATGTACGTAGTAAGTCCACTCCGTGTAGTACTAGTGTCTGGTTTTTCATAAGAACAATGCTGCGTGCTGCCTGTTAGCTACCAAAATCTCCTGGGCATTACAAAAATTTGGGCCAAAAAAGGGCCAGATTCTTTTTTGATATGTGCTTATGCAAAAATAAGAATGATGTAAACTAAAATTTGATGCCTTTATGAATGGGTATGTTTAGATCTAAATATTCTTTTGTTTCAATCGATTAGGAAAAGTGCAACTTCAGTTCAGGGGAAAATGCACTTTCTTTTAGAGTGGGTTTTGTAATCCCTGGTGCACGGCACATTGGAAAAACACTATGAAACAAAATCCAAGAATTCCAAAATTTTGCGACATCAAACATGATCAAAGGTATGAGGTGCTTGCAAAATTCCGTTAACAAAAAACATCAAGGAACTCTCGACAGAAAAAAAAAAACAAAAATCACAGTTCAAAGTTTTGTGCACATTTGAGCAGTGAATTTTTTTTGTCGAGAGCTCCTCAATATTATTTGTTGATGAAATTTTCCAAGCACCTCATAAATTTGATCATGTTTGATGTCAAAAAAGTTCAGAAAATTTGGATGCTGTTTTCAATAGTTTTAGGCCCCATACCTTTCCGCCTTTTGAATTGGCTGATATACTTAAGAAAACCTCAGTCGATTTAGACCTAAAATGTTTGTAGATTTTTGACAGCTCCTTAAAATTGGTATTAATTATTTACGAAAGATGAGTATATCACATGTATGAGAATTTGCAAGAAGGCATTAAATTCAATCTAGCCAGTGGTGGGCCACTTGTTATTGAAAATTGAAGCAGAAAGAATTTTCATTTCTCTTCGAAGTGGCATGGCATG
This sequence comes from Aegilops speltoides, assembly GCA_021437245.1. Classification (NCBI taxonomy): domain Eukaryota; kingdom Viridiplantae; phylum Streptophyta; class Magnoliopsida; order Poales; family Poaceae; genus Aegilops; species Aegilops speltoides. The sequence continues at coordinate 492,113,322 of CM038142.1, forward strand.
CTTCAGTCGAACAAGAATAAGTGAATATCACTCATATTCAACTATATCAACTCCCTCCGTCCGAAAAAACTTGTCCCAAGGTTGTTCCTCAAATGGATGTATCTAGCACTAACTTGATGCTAGATACATCCGTTTGACGGACAAGCTTTTTCGGACGGAGGGAGTATCTTGGTAGATACAATGGCACAAATTATTTCTCTGTTATATGTGATGTGTGCACCCCCAAAATGACATTTCTAAAGAAGGGGGAACTATATCTGCATGACCGAGGGTTGATTTTCTAGCTAGATAGGTACCCATTTGTTTATCTTCCAATTAATTTCAGCGCGCGAGTTCATGCATCGATCATGCAGACACAATATGGAGCTGCGGAATTATATAATGTTGGACCATGCGTGTAACCAAGATTATTTACTCTTATCACTTCAGAAGCTTCATCCACAATTAAGCACCCGAACTTCGATGCAATGCTAGAAATGTTTTATTAATTATAGATGAAAAGATGTCAACGACTTGGTAATGCCTAGAAGCACCATGCTTATGCATCGATCCAATATAATCAAATTACTTTGAATTGAACATATATATATAAACTTGTGTTAATTAATTAGTAATTCATATAGTATATGTACATACCTTGGGTGAGGAGAGCCCTTGATAGGTTTCTGGCCGTACTTCCTCCATGCCCAGAGATCAGAAGGAACCACCTCCCCGGTTGGTCTTGAACCCGCCGTTGTCGGTGCCGGAATGCACACCACCTTCCTTGCCTGGTTCTTTCTGTGCACATAGACCAATGGGGCAAGTTATCACTGAGTACATAGATAGAAATATCACAACAAACAGGATAAATATCACAACACAACAAAATAGGTATCAAAAGTTAATAAGAACACGCGATGTTGCATCACTACAAGTAAATAAAGACATTTCAAAACAACAAAAATTAGAAGACATTTCAAAGTAAGTAAATACGACCTCCGTCGCAAAATAAGTGTCTCAATTTTGTACTAGCTCTAATACAAATTTGTACTAAGCTCAAGACACTTATTTTGAGACGGAGGGAGTAGTAAATTTAACGGAAACTACCAACTAAAAAGCATACTGGCGCGATTGCTTAGGGTTTCAAAAGCCGAGCTTCTCGGCCGTGAGGTACAGAAAAGTGGCTAGGTCTAGATGCACATGACATGACCTCGATCGCATAGAGGCATTGTTTGGCAATTCAGAAATATTCGCGCCGATCACCATCATCATGTGGCTACGGAGACTCTTGTGCCTAAAACTTCGAGCTCCAGGCACTACTCACAATCTTGCCGATTAATTCTGGTCACATCCCGAGAAATCCTCGGAACTTCCTCGCCTCGCTCTAATAATCTCTTCATGGTGAAGTGAAGAACACGGAAAGAAGAAGGGCGAATTAAAGAGAAGCGGAAGAGAAAAAAAGGGCGAGCGCGCGAAGAAATTTCCCTTCGAAATCTACTACTGTATGCAGGTATGCATGCAACGCAACGATGATTTCTAATTCTAGCTTGGATCGGTCCAGATCTAGCTCTATCCGGTGGCGATATGTATTGCCGGGTTCCAAGTTCCAACCTGCGCTTGATCCCGCTGTTGTTGTTGCGCGGCGACGACGACATCTGCATGCCACCGATAGCGGCGTCGATGGCGCACCCGGCCGCCTGCCCGGGCGTGATGCCGAGCTTCACCATGTCGCCCGGGGTCATGGCCGGGTACGGGCGTATCGCTATGGGCGACAGCGACGACTGCATCAGCCTCGGCCCCATCCCACCACCGATTCCCGCCGGCATCATCTGCATCCCCCTCGGCAAGAGCGGCTTCCTGCTCATGTCGAACATCTGGCCACCGCCTCCTCCGCAGCCGTTGACGCCGCCGCCGGCGCCCGCTTCGAAGCCGATTTTGGCCATGGCGTCCGGCATACCTTCCAGGAATTCGGGGGCGCCCGACGAATAGTCGCTGCTGAACGGGTCCCCGAGCCCCGCGAAAGGGTCGCCGAAGACGTCGCCGCCGGTCCCCGGTGACGCCGACGGCGGCGGAGGCGGGAACAGCATCGGCTGGTCCGCGGGCTGCAGCTGCCACTCGGCGGCCGTGGACGGGAGGTTGGTGCCGTCGCCGTCGTTATTGCCCGGCATGGCGCCGCCGGCCCGCACGATGTCTGTGAGGTCCCCGCCGCCGGCCTGGTCGCCCTCCATCCTCTGGAGGAAGTAGTCGCACATGGCTCGCGAGCGCGCAAGCTAGCTAGCTAGGGTTCTCTACTCCCTCGGCCCGCCGATCTCTTCTCCTCTATAGTGGATGCTCGCCGGGAGCAAGCAAGAGCTTCAAGAGCTTCACCGCCAACCGCTCAATAATTCCCTAGCATGCTCTTCAACACCAAGGATCGACCGAATCGTGGCAAGCCGATTGAGCTAGCTATATATGATATAGGTGTCGCTGGAGAAGCGGGCTGGCCCGATCTGCTTGGAGAATGAAGCTAGCAATCATTCAAGCAAGCAGCAAAGCAGCAAGCTAGCAAGTTTATTTGGTGTTATTTGTGGGCGTGGCCGGGCGGGGGCGGCAGAAAAGGAGGTAGGGTGGAGGGGAAGCAGGATGTGATGTGAGAGGGATGATGGGCTAACCGGCTACTCCTCCTAGCTAGCCAGCGAGCTAGTAGCGGCCAAGGAAAAAGGGAACTATCTTTTCTTTACACCAAGCAAGCGAGCTAGCAGCAGATCGAAATGGAGATGGATGGATGGGTAACTTGAGTTGGCTTCCAAAGAGGACAATAAAGAAGTATGTGCGGGCAGACGAGATCAGGGGGTGCAGGAGGGCGAGAGCGATGGCCGGATTATTTTTCTGTGGACGGGCGGAAGGAGGGGTGATGCGCGTGCACACGGGAACGGGAGGCCGATGGACGGGCGGATGGACGGACGCTGACTTTCTCCGGGGCGGGGAGCGAGGTGTGCGAGCCCCGTACGCAAGGCGGCATGGCCGCGGCGGGTGCTTGTCGCGCGGTAAATAACGTGGCTTTTGCTTTTGCATGCATGCATCTGCATATGAAGCATGCATGGTGAAAACTCAGACTGGGGGCGCCGGATGCCCAGCGCTGCTGCGTCCTTGTACCTTTCTAGGCTTGGCTGACCGAGACCCGACTCCTGACCGATCCTGATAGCATCTGCGTGTGGATTTTGTTTTTTCGCTTCTGGAAACGAGGACCAAACCCTGACTATAAACGCAAAAAATCCTCTACGGGCGCGTTTGTGGTTGCCCGCAGCCCCACCACCCGCTAGAGAAATAATTTGGCCTGTTTGCTTGGCTGATCCGCACTGGAATTTTAGTCTGTACAGTTCTTAAAGCACTGCAAGGTCTGACTAGATAGTAACGCTTGAATATGTCTGACGCTTGAATATGTCGTCTAGGAGGTGGTGGCCTCCAAGAGTAACAAGTTCATGGGCTCTCACTCGAACAAATCGACACTGAGAGCTCACATCGATACAACAAATGCAAGGCAAGAACACAAGAATGCTCAAACCCCTCTCTCACAAATCCCACCCAGAGAAATTAATGTTATGGAGGGACGAGAGAGGAGAGGAACAATGGAGGAGGTCAACAAATGAACCATAGATCCATGGGATGTTTTTTTTCAAATGAATTGGAGATCTGAGGAGGAGTGAAAAGATCGAAAGAATGGGGAAATTTCATACCCAAAAACGTCCTCCCGTTGGGGGAAAAGGGAACCTTATATAGCCCCCCACCAAATCTGCGCATTATGCACATAAAAATGCAGCCCGTAACATCCAAGCAGTTCCGGAACTTCTGGGCACCATTTGGGGAATATTTGCACAACCTTCTGGAAATACCAGAACTTGCCCGGAACGTACCCGAAACTCCACCCCTCTAGAAAACAACCAGCACCCAGATACTAATACATGCATAACTTTTTCATGTGAATTTCGATTTTGATGATCTTGTACTCGTATTGTAGCTATTGAGAAGCTCAAGGTCCTCACTAGAGAACCACCCAAGATCAAACAAAAGGAAGGTTGCAATCAATGCAAAGGTTTGAGCACATTAATCATGACGTGGACAATCTACGCACCTGGAAGCCCCTCTTGATAATGCGACTATCAAACACATAATAGGATCTCCCACCAATCACCATGAGACCGGTAAAACCAGGAAAACCTAGCTAATGTATACCTTGGCCTTGAGCATTCCACTTGAGCTTTATTGACGTTCAAACTCTTCAAGTTGGAAGCACAATCTTGATCATGTCACTTGGTAAAGACTTTTGGAAGGTCCCCCATAGGCCATGTGGGAAGTGAAAGGATGAGGATGTCACCTAAAGGGTGGGTGGTGAATAGGCTTTTTAAAACAATGACAGTTTAGGCTTGAATAAATGCGAATAAAACTAACCTTTAATTTACCAAGCACAAAACCTAAATACACTAGGCTCAACAATGTGCACCAAACAACTTGTGCTAAGCAAGATAACCAATGAAATGATAACAAGATATAAAACTTCAAGTGCGAGGGCTATCACAAAGTAACTGCATAAGTAGAGGGCTCTGGTAAGAGATAACCGAGGCACGCGGAGACAACAATGTATCCCGAAGTTCACACCCTTGCGGATGCTAATCTCCGTTAGAGCGGCGTGGAGGCACAATGCTCCCCAAAATGCCACTAGGGCCATGGTATTCTCCTCACACTCTCGCGCAATGCAAGGTGTCATGACTCCACTAAGGAACCCTTGAGGGCGGTCACCAAACCCATACAATTGATGACCCTTGGGGACGGTCACCAAACCCGTACAAATTGCTCGGAGCAATCTCCACAACTTAATAGGAGACCCCAATGTTGGCCCGGAGCTTTACACCACAATGATTGAGCTCTGCGGCACCATCAATCGTCTAGGGCGCCCAAGCACCTAGGAGGCACAAGCTCTAGGGTGCCCAAACATCCAAGAGTAATAAGCTTGTCAACTTTCACTTCCACGCACCACTGTGGGGAACTCAAACCAATACAACCAATGCAATGGCAAGAACATACGAAGTGCTCAAGTCCCTCACTCTCAAATCCCACCAGAGCAACAAAGGCTATGGAGGATTATGATAGGAAGAACATGGAGAACACAAAAGATTTCCAAAATCTAGATCCACAAGCTTCCCCTCACTAAGAGAAGAAAGGGATTGGTGGAGAATGTATATCTAGATCTCGTCTCTCTTTTTCCTCAAAAAGACACAAGAATCAAGGGAGGAATAGAGAGAACGCAAGATCCAAGAGGTCAATAATGGTGGGGGGGGGGAACTTGCTCAAGAACGTTTGAGTCAATAGGGAAGAAAACCCCCTTTTATAGGACCCCAGGAATCAAACCATTATGTTCTCGAAATGCTTAAGCGGTACTACTGCTTGAGGGAGTGGTACTACCACTGAATATCAGTGGGTAACATAAACCCCCATGGTAGTACGTGCGGCACAACAGCAGAAGTACCGCACAAGCGGTACTTCCGCTTAAGGGAGTAGTACTACCGCTAATTATTGATGGGTAACATGACTCCTCAGAGTAGTACGCATGTCACAACCGTGGAAGTACTGCACAAGCGGTTCTACCACCACTACTAGAAAAACGACCTTATGTTCACCTCATTAGTACCGGTTCAATTACGAACCGGCACTAATGTGCCCATTAGTGTCGGTTCCAACGTCTAGGCGGGCGGCACTCATTAGTCCCGGTTCGTGTTGAACCTCTAGTACCGGTTCGTGCCACGAACCGGGACTAAAGAGGTGGTTACATGCTGGTGTCAGGCTAGGGGCCCACCAACACCTTTAGTCCTGGTTCGTGGCACGAACCGGTAATAGAGGCTCACCTTTAGTCCCGGTTTGTATCATGAACCGGGACTAAAGATGCTCCTATATAAACCCTTCGTCGATCCCGAGCTCTCTATTCTTCCCCTTTCCTCTCCTCTCTGTTCTTCCCCTCTTGCTCGAGCTCATCCTTGATTTTGCCCAAAATTTGTCAAGATTTGAAGGCCTCCCATCCATCCAAGTGATCACAAAGGTTAGCAAATTTTGTCCTTTCATCTCTCATTACTAGATTAGCTCTTGCAATGCTCAATAAGTATAGTGATTTGTGGGTTTTAGTTTGGGAGTAATTATTATATGTGGTAGTTTATTTGATATATATGCAATTTGAGCTCAAATTAACTCTTAGTTTGCATATGTAGGTGTGGTTTACTTAGTGCCTTCCCGTCCTAACCACCGTCGATCGCCCGCACCATCCCGTTGCCGGCACCACCTTGGTGAGGCTCTTGTTCTTATATTTTTATAAAAAAAATCATGTTTGTGTGATTTAGATATATAGTTACTTGTATAATGTTCTTACCCGTATGTTGTTTTTTATACATAGTGCAATGGTTTTGATATCCGTCCCCGTCGGCCCTCGTCCGGTTTATGATTCGGATGTGGTATATTCTCTATTGTAACTATTTGTTGCATTTCGTGTTTATGACAAATTATGCCCATCAAGTTGACACAGATATTTTTATCTAGGAGGTATGTGAACGAGAAATTCCAACCGACCCTCTTGTCGAGAGGTTAAATTAGTTGAAAAAGAAAATGAGTATTTGAAAGAAAAATTGAAAAGAATTGAAGAAGAGAAGATGAAATTGGAGTTGTATGTTGCCGATCTCGTCGATGATCACAAGATCAAGATGGAGAAAATGCGCTCGAAGATTATAAAAGATTAGAAAATATGCCATGGATAGTGAGGCTTGGTATCATTATGCTGTTGGATCAATTGTTACCTTAGTTGCGATCTTGATCGCATTTGTTGTTGCATTTAAATGCTTTAGCTAGAGAGTTCGTATATGTTGTTTTATGAGAATAAGTGTATGAAATTTATGTATGAACTTGTATTAATTTGGTCTTTTCGGTGTTGTGTAATGAAGATGAGTTGGCAATGGATGTACGATGACCGATGCTCTCCCCAGTTCGTTAATGACGTGCATACTTTTCTGCTTGCGACTGAGGCAAACAAGTGAGCGGATGGTTTTATGTGTTGTCTATGTGCTGGCTGTAAGAATGATCGGAATTACTCTAAGTCAAAAACCATTCATGTTCACCTGTTTGAGTTCGGTGTCATGCCCCACTATAATGTTTGGACCAAGCACGGAGAAAGAGGGGTTATGATGGAAGACAATGAAGAAGAAGAGGATGATGACAGCTATCCTGGCCATGGGTTCCCTCAATACGATGGTACAATAATGGGGGAAGAAGCTGAGCCGGCAATGCGGGAAGAAGCTGAAGAAGAGGCATCAGATGAGCCTGCTGATGATCTTGGTCGGGCCATTGTCGATGCAAAGAGAAACTGCGCAAGTGAAAAGGAGAGGCTGAATTTGAAGCGCATGTTAGAGGATCAAAAGAAATTGTTGTGCCCAAATTGCGAAGCTGGCAAGAAAAAGATGGCACCACACTGGAATTGCTTCAATGGAAGGGAGAGAATTGTGTATCTGACAAGGGATTTGGAAAGTTGCTAATAATGTTAAAGAAGACAAGGAATTGACCGAGAGTACGTACGAAGCAAAGAAGGCGGTCTGCCCTCTAGGATTAGAGGAGCAGAAGATACATGCATGCCCTAGTGACTGCATCCTCTACCGCGGTGAGTATGAGGATTTGAATGCATGCCCGATATGTGGTGCATTGTACTATAAGATCAGCCGCGATGACCCTGGTGATGTCGAGGGAGAGCGCCCCAGGAAGAAGATTCCTGCCAAGGTGATGTGGTATGCTCCTATAATACCACGGTTGAAATGTTTGTTCCAAAACAAAGAGCATGCCAAGTTGATGCGGTGGCACAGAGAGACCGTAAGAAAGACGAGAAGTTGAGAGTACCTACTGACGGGTCTCAGTGGAGAAAAATTGAGAGGAAGTGGAGAGACTTTGCAGATGACACAAGGAACGTATGGTTTGGTCTAAGCGCAGATGGCATTAATCCTTTTGGGGAGCAGAGCGGCAATCATAGCACCTAGCCTATAACTCTATGTATGTATAACCTTCCTCCTTGGTTGTGCATGAAGTGGAAGTACATTATGATGCCAGTGCTCATCCAAGGCCCTAAGCAACTCGGCAACGACATTGATGTGTACCTAAGGCCATTAGTTGAAGAACTCTTACAGCTGTGGAATGAAAAAGGTGTAAGTGCGTGGGATGAGGACAATCAGGTAGAATTTGACCTACATGCGTTGTTGTCTGTGACCATCAATGATTGGCCTGCTCTCAGTAACATTTCAGGACAGACAAACAAGGGATACCTCACATGCACGCACTGTTTGGATGATACCAATAGTATATATTTGAATAATTTTAAGAAGAATGTGTACGTGGGACATCGTGATTTCTTCCAAGCACGCATCCCATAAGAAAGAAAGGAAAGCATTTCAAAGGTGAGGCAGATCACCGGACGAAGCCTCACCACTGTACTGGTGATGATGTACATGATATGGTCAAGTATTTAAAGGTAATCTTTGGAAAGGGTCCTGGCGGACAATCTGTTCTGAATGACGCTGATGGACGCGCACCCATGTGGAAGAAGAAATCTATATTTTGGGACCTACCCTATTGGAAAGACCTAGAGGTTCGCTCTGCAATCGACATGATGCACGTGACGAAGAATCTTTGCGTGACCCTACTTGGCTTCTTGGGTATGTATGGGAAGAAAAAAGACACACCGGAGGCACGGGAGGACTAGCAACGTATGCACGAAAAGACGACATACATCAGGGTCATGCCAGCTACGCTCTTACCAAAGAAGAGAAGGAAATCTTCTTTGAGTGCCTACTCAGTATGAAGGCCTCGTATGGCTTTTCGTCGAATATAAAGGGAATAATAAATATGGCAGAGAAAAAGTTCCAGAACCTGAAGTCTCATGACTACCACATGATTATAACACAACTGCTTCCGGTTGCATTGAGGGGGCTTCTACCGGAAAATGTTTGATTAGACATTGTGAAGCTATGTGCATTCCTCAATGCAATCTCTCAGAAGGTAATCGTTCCAGAAATCATACAAAGGTTAGAGAATGATTTGGTGCAATGTCTTGTCGGTTTCGAGTTGGTGTTCCCACCATCCTTCTTCAATATTATGATGCACGTCCTAGTTCACCTATGCGAAGAGATTGCCGTTTTGGGTCCTGTATTTCTACACAATATGTTCCCCTCTGAGAGGTTCATGGGAGTCTTAAAGAAATATATTCATAAGCATGCTAGGCCAGAAGGAAGCATCTCCAAGGGCCATGAAAATGAGGAGGTCATTGAGTTTTGTGTTGACTTTATTCCTGACCTTAAGTCGATTGGTGTTCCTAAATCGCGGCGTAAGGGCAGGCTGGGTGCAAATGGCACTCTAGGACCGAATCAAATAATATGTATGGACGGGCATTCTCTCACTCAAGCACACTACACAGTTCTACAAAATTCCGCCTTGGTGGCTCCGTATATCGAGGAACACAAGAATATTTTACGCTCCAAATATTCGGAGCAGTCCGACAACTGGATTACACGTGAATAAACGGGGACTTTTGCTGGTTGGTTGCAGACACGTGCCATGCATGACGACGCTGTTGAAGATGACCTGTACTTGCTGTCCCGGTTACATCTTTGAATATAATGACTTTAAAAGGGTACAAGATAAATGGGAATACATTTTACACGATCGCCCAAGATAAAAAGAGCACCAACCAAAATAGTGGTGTCCTCTTTGATGCAGCAACCAAGAGGGGAAAGGACACATATTATGGTTACATAGAGGAGATATGGGAACTTGACTATGGAAGTGATTCGAAGGTCCCTTTGTTTCGGTGCAAATGGGTCAATCTGACAGGAGGTGGCGTAAAGGAAGACCCGTAGTATAGAATGACAACAGTGGATCTCAACAATCTTGCGTCCGCAGACGAACCATTCATCCTAGCCAATGATGTGGCACGGGTTTTCTATGTGAAGGACATGTCTACCAAGCTGAGAAAAAGAAAAGATAAGGAAGCGAATACATCATACGATGAGCCAAAGCGCCACATAGTTCTTTCAGGGAAAAGAAACATCGTGGGAGTGGATGACAAGACAGACATGTCAAAAGATTATGAAAAGTTTCATGAAATTGCTCCCTTCAAAGTGAATATTGACCCGAGCATCCACTTAAATGATGAAGATTGTCCATGGTTATGGTGCAAAGGAACACACACGAAGAAAAAGTTTTACATCCCAAAGATCCCACTCTGGGATGTGACCGGCTTCACTGTCATCACTTTCTTCTCTAGTGATCGAGTTTCCGGGCTTATATATCTGGAAAGTCCCACTTTGGACAAACCAAAGGGAATCTTTGTACAAGTTAGGGTGCTTATGTGTTTTGGCATTTGAAACGTGTACTTATGTGCTTCGGACAAACGTCATCAATTTTCAACCCTTTCTGACTTCATTTGCTATTTTTCATGCATTTATTGATTTTTTAGCTAAAAGACCATGAAATTGAAAAGCACTACAAATGAATTCTGAAAAGGTTGAAAGTTGGCATGATATCATCATTTCACCCACATAGCATGTGCTAACAAGTTGAGAGGGTTAGGGAAAAAACTGGATGCACTTCATGTGCAAAATGGACAATCTCTTTCGTATTATCACGGTTTTGGGCAAAAACTCATCTATTAGAAAGGCATTTCATTTTTTTAGAACTTATTTCAACTCCAGACTTTTGTGCGTTTAGTATGCACCATTTGAAGCCACTTCATCAATTTTCAACCCTTTTTGACTTCATTTGCTATTTTTCATGCATTTACTAATTTTTTGAGCTAAATGACACTGAAATTGAAAAGCACCACAAATAAACTCTGAAAAGGTCGAAAGTTGGCATGGTGTCATCATTCCACCCACATAGCATGTGCTAAAAAGTTGAGAGGGTTAAGGCTAAAACTGGATGCACTTCGTGTACAAAATGAACAATCTCTTTCGAAGTATTAGGGTTTCGGACAAAAACTCATCTGTTACAAAGGCATTTCATTTTTTAAACTTATTTGAATTCCAGACTTTTTGTGCGTTCAGTATGCACCATTCGAAGCTACGTCATAAGTTTTCAACCCTTTCTTGCTTCATTTGCTATTTTTCATGCATTTACTGATTTTTTAGCTAAATGGCACTGAAATTGAAAAGCACTACAAATGAACTTTGAAAAGGTTGAAAGTTGGCATGGTATCATCATTTCACCCACATAGCATGTGCTAAAAAGTTGAGAAGGTTACGGCAAAAACTGGATGCACTTCATGTACAAAATGAACAATCTATTTCGAAGTATCAAGGTTTCGGACGAAAACTCATCTGTTACAAAGGTATTTCATTTTTTTAAATAGCCTAAGAATTACCAAAATGAATATAATGATAAAACACACTAATATTAAATAGAGAAAAAAAGAATCACTAAAAATCTATTTTTGAAGTAAAGTTATTCACAAACTAGGGATTCACACAAATTTCAAATAATTCAAATTTAAACTATCCAACTTTGAAAACTACTGGAACTAACAGAAATATTATAATTTTTTACCTAAAGCAAAAAGATTCACAAAGAAACTCTAAATAAAGCAAAAAACAACTCAGAAACAAAAGTAAATAAAGAAGAAAATGAAAAATGAATAAATTTAAAAAAGCCCGCCTACTGGGCCTCAACAGTCTGCATACGCTAGAACCCAACCTGTAGTTGGGCCAGGATGCATGCCCGCAAGGCCCAGTAGGCCCACAGGGTAGCGCAGGTGAGGTAGGCATAGAAGGTCTGCTTTAGAGAGGAGCTCGAAGGAGCACCCGCGGCTGGGTTTATAAACCAGTGTGGTTGCCCTTCGCTGGGCGAGGTGGGACTAAACATTGTGCACCGCGGCTGTGGCAGCGCCCTACCTTTAGTCGCGGCTGGTCGCTCCAACCGCGACTAAAGGCCCACCTTTAGTCCCGGTTGGAGCCACCAACCGCGACTAAAGGTGGTCGCTTCCCGCCGCATCGGCTGGCCAGAAGTGACCTTTAGTCCCAGTTGGTGGCTCCAACCGGGACTAAAGTCCATGCGTATATATATACAACACTTCAAAAGATTCAGTTTCTTTGCTTCTTCGACCACTATAGAGGACATCTCGCCGCCCCGCTAGGCTGCCCCGACGTCGTCTCGCCTCCCCTGACACCGGAGCTCATCGCCGCCCCCGACGCCGGTCGCCGGCGCCTCCTCGCACCGATCTTCAACGCCAGACGCGCCCTCCTCCAAGAGCCCCGACGCCACCCGCGCCCACTCCTCCCTGAGCTCATCGCCGCGCGCGCTGCCTGCCCCGACGCCGCCGCCGGCCCTGACTCGCCTCGCCTCGCCATTGTCGTCGCCCTGCTGTGAGCTCTCCCCGCTCTCCCCCTCTCCCTCTCCCCCGGCCGCCATGGCCGCCCCTCCCCGAGCCCACACACACACACATGCATGATGAACACACACACACATTTATGATTAGTTTAGATGTTTTAGATGACTATTTTGTCACTAGTATATATGTATGTTAGATGGATATAATTAGTGTTTAATTAGTATAGAATATTTTTATATAATGTTGTGTTTCTATTTTTAATGGATGTATAGAAGTATGCTTAATTAGTGTTTCTTTTTCTGTTTTTAATTTTATATGATGTTGTACGTCATAGTATAGAAAAACAATTCATGTAAAAAAGTTGCATAGGAAAAAGTTGACCATATATATTTGTTAGATGAAGGACTATAAGTGGGAAAAGTTTCGGAATTTTTTGAGAAAGGAATATTATATAGGGTAGTTATAACCTAGCAATGGGACATTATAATTGAAAAGAGGATATTTTGCTCAAAATTTTATAATAAAATGACATTGCATATATAGGAAAAAATCCAAAAGAATTTGTTCTCAACGTCAACGACGCCCGGCCCGCATCCTCATTGTTGACCCGTTCGCGACGACGTCCTGCTTCAGTGGCGCCATGTCCGGGACTGGGCTCCGCCGGGCTAGCATTGGGAGGTGCTACCTTCAGGGGCGCGCATCTTGGTGAGGAACGCGGGTCCCGTCATCGACCCAGAGCTTCTTTGGTGGCGGGCGCGTGGGCCACATTCGGTGCGGAGACTGGCGTCCCCCGCGGAGGTGGTACGTCACCGTGTCAGGGAGGAGGACGAGCGCGTCCGTCGCTACATGGTTGCATTGGACGTCAGGTTCTCCAATACCTGGAGGTTCTTCATGGATCTCACCCGAGCTATGATCTTGTGATGGTTCCTTCTCTTTGGTTGTCCACCGTGAGTGAACTAGATTATTCGATAGTATTCGATCAATATTAATTAGCTAGTGATGTATTCGAGATAATATTTGAGACGATGTATTCGAGATTATATTATTCGATAATATTTGAGACGATGTATTCGAGATTATATTCGATGATGCATATCAATTATCTGGATTATTCAAGATGCATACTATGATTCAGTGTTTCCTTATTGATCGCATGCATGCATTCTAATTTGAATACTAAATTGTTTTATCTTTTTCCGGATTAGTTAAATAAAAGATATGGACAATACCGGCAGAGAAGGAGAAGAGGCCTTGTTCGACATCATACGCTCATCCCCGAGCGTAGATGGGAATGAAGAATATGACGGCTCGCAATATCTGAACCCTACCGGTGAGGGTATGATATTTGATGAAGACGAGCGCATAGATGAAGTCCAAAACTTCCATGACGAAGGAAATGTTGTTCTTGAAATAACAAAGATTGGTGAGGTATATTTATATAAGCAGGCATCTGGTGATCATCACATGTTTTAATTGATTTGTATATATATTAACAAATCGATCTTTCTTCTTTTATCCCTCTGGATTGAGCAAATCTTCTGCAAGCAGCAGGACAGCTCATGGTGCAGCCAAAGAGTTGAAGGATGGGGTTAAGTACAACAATGAAGCCATCAAACCTAATGGTGAACTGCACGAACCTAAGAAGAATGCAGACAAGTTCATTTATCAATGCGGAGTTATTGTCAAGGACCAAATCCCGATCTCCATTCAAGAATGGAAAAGCTAGCAAAGGAACGTCCAGATGTTACTTTTGTCGACCAAAGAGCAAAAGATTAGCTTTGGGAATCTCTCATGTCACATTTCACCCTACCAGATCATTTCACAGATGTAGATGTGGAGAATGTCAAGAATGCTGCTCTTAGGAAGATGACGATAGCATTCAACAACCACAAGAAAAGTATATGGGCCACGTACGTCAAAGCAGGAAAGAAGACTCCAGAATTCAAGGGAACACTGGAGAAGGCAAGAGATCACTGGGACGCTTTTATGAAATTCAGGGAATCGGAAGTAGCTCACGAATGATCGAGAAAAACAAGATTAATGCTGCAAAAAAGCAGTGGCACCCTAAGATGGGGCCAGGTGGCTACGAGGTGGCCCGACCTAAGTGGGATCTCGCTGAGCAACAGATGATTGATGCAGGGATCACTCCAATTACAATGAGCTGGCCCCACAGGGTCAGGACTTGGTTCTATGCGCATGGGGGACATTGGACCCAAAGACAGGCGAGGTTTAGGATCAGGCAAGTCTTAAAGGAGCCACTGACAGTTTACTTGTTACAATAGAAGAGGCACGAATAGGGGTGTTCACGCCCAACGGAGAGAACAACAAGCTTACGCGTGCCCTGAAGAATCCTGAACACTCAGGAAGAACACGAGGCAAAAGGCGTTGTTCCGTGGTTTAAGGGCTTTGTGGACTGGAACGCCGACTATAGAAGCCGTGCGGGAAAGAAGTAGCAGGAGGAACAGAAGAGGAAGCTGGAGGAGGAGGAGAGGAAGCAGGAAGTAGACCTCCTTCGCATCATGGAATCAAAGCACGCGGAGTTGGCACTCGCTTTCTAGCGGCAGCAGCAGCGGATCGACGCACTTAGCCAGGAAAGGGGGTCTTAGCAGCAGCAGCAGCTAGCGGATCCAACATTGGATAGCACCATCCATCCATGCCGAGAAGCAGCATGGGTTCCGCCTCGGGCGATGATGCACTGCTGGATAGACACCCTGTGGATGATATCACAGATACGACAACTTGTGATCTACACTTTAAAATGAAGAACATATCCAAGAAGGTGACAGACGGCTTTGCTTATACAAATCCCCCTGAAGCAACCTTCCATTGCAATCCCATTCCAGCTGGCTATGCTCGTGTCAGGATTGATGAAGTGGTGGCAGGATATTCGGGGCTAGAGATTGACATTCCTGGAGGTGACGACGAGCACACACTCAGAGAGGTCGTACATCGTATCATTCTTTGGAGAAAGGATTGCATCGTCTTTCCAAGGCTACCGACACCGCGTCAGACGACTCCTCCTCTGAGTCCGCCGCGGCCTCAGCAGACTCCCGCTCCTCCAAGTCCGCCGCCACCTCAGCAGACTCCTGCTCCTTCAAGTCCCCCGCCGCCTTAGCTGACTCTCGCTCCTCCAAGTCCGCCGCCGTCTCAGCAGACTCCTCCTCCAAGTCAGGCACCGCGTCAGCGGTCTCTGTCGCCTCAGCGGGTTCTGCCGCGTTAGCAACAGCGGAAGAGAGGCGATGCAGCTACGTCAGCTAGCGGTACAACAGGAGGCAAGAATTACAAATTTGGTCCAAGCCTCAAGCCTCTTCCGAGGTAGCCCTATGACCCTACTGATGAGGTAAACAAAGCCGAAGTGCGAGCAAAATTGGACGCCCATTTTGGACCGAAATTGCCCCCACCGCCAAAGGAGATCATACCTGAGCATGTCATTGAGCACTTTATTCGTATCGCTCAAACCGCTCCGAAGCATATTCACTTGGACTATGAGCGCTCTATCAGGAAGTCATATGAAGCAAAAAAAAGGATTCGAGCTCGAGCTCGAGCCAAGCAGCTGTCAAAAAATGCGGGAAAACTGTTCCCCAGCTAGGAGAATAGGTAGTGCAGTCGATCCCCCCGCTACAAACACATGTGAGTACCGCCGATCAGCAGCTGGTAATAACCAACGATCATAGAAGGCAGGCTGAAGAGGCCGGCGTCACTGTGGAACAACTCCTAGGCATCGAGGACTTCCAAGCGTTTACAGAGGAGGGACTAAAATGGAAATATGCCCGCGGCAAACCTATGGTCAAGCCTGAGCAGATCCCGAAGCTCTCAGCGAGAATGTATGAATTGCATGAATGGTAACTGAAAGAAGCAAATACTACAAATCGAGAGTCCCTCATGGTGAAAGTTAGGGCAAAGTATTACTACCATGAAAAATAGTTGTGGGTTGAGTTTGAAGAAATATTTCAGTTAGTCAATCAAGATGCACTCGACAAATCTCTCATCAGTTGCTATTGTCAGTAAGTGATTTTTTTGTAATTTAAGTCTCTAGCTAGCTATAGTGCTCGTTCATTACCTGTAATTATCCTCACTATATTCTTTTCTGTGGTATTATCCAGAATGAAGATGTATGAAATTAAAAAAAGCTGGACGCTATGGCATTGGGTTCATTGACCTAAATACCATTAATGAAGGGACATGGTCGCGTAAATGGGATCGAAAAGACAAAGAGAAAAGCTTGCTAGAGTTCTTGGAGGGACTAAATACCCAACCAGAAATACTACCTCCTTACAACTTCGGGTGAGTGACACTGTCTTATACTAGATGTTAATAACTGTAGCTGATGAGTTATATATGCACATGCCCGCTTAATTATTCAAACGTGTGCGCATGCAATTTTCACTGGATCCTGCTAATCATTGAAGTTGACGAGGGAAAAGTTCAAGTACTGGACACACTACTTAAAGAGTATAGTGACTACAAAATCGTGAAGGGGATGGTCGACGGGTAATTTGAATCATTATTGAACTATATGTCGGCCTCTTTAGTTCATTTCCTGATATCAACTAATTAATAACTCCTTTATTCATTTTCTTTGCCGTCGGGCAGGGCTTGGGAAAAGTTCATCAAACAGGTTGAAGGACAATGGAAACAAAAGCTGAAATGGGTGCGACCCAAGGTAATTAATTAAGTAGTACTAGCTAGCTACCATCTCTTTAATTTTAGTTTCAATACCATTATCAGTCTTGATTAATTGTTATCTGAATGAATTCTATTCTCGTAAAGGCCCTGAAGCAGGCGTCGGGGAATAATTTATGTGCATACTACGTTTGCGAGAACATCCGCATGATGCATCCGAAAGAAGCAAAACTGATAGACACCAATGGGTACGTTTGCCAGAACACTAGTCACAATTTTTATATCATTATCTAATATATATACACACACAACTAATATATGTATATTGATCTCCTTCTTTAAGGATGAGGGACATGCGGGATCAGCTCCTACCACAGGATCGCGTTCGAGCGATTCAATAGGAAATAGTGGGATTTTTGCTCGACCAATTCATAGATCCCAAAGGAGAATTCTATTACAAGCTACCTACATGAATGTAATGGTCTCCAAATTGTAGGAGAAATTGTATATATGTAGCAAATTGTGTGTGTGTGTGTGTGTGTGTCTATATATATATATATATATATATATATATATATATATATATATATATATATATATATATATATATAGGTAAATCAGTCTATCATAGTTGCCACGTAACTAGTTAAGGCATGGTAAACATTTAACGGTTTAAAAATAAGTAAAAATATGAAATAAATAGGGAGCCTCATTCTAATATAATAAGATGATCCAACGGTGTGATTGTGAAAATATGCATTTATGTGTCCTCAGCGAAAAAAACAAGCATTTCAGCTCACTGCAGGATCAATATATATTGAAACATTTGTTCTTTTTGTCAAGGACACATGCAGTCAAATTTTTTCAATCCATCCGTTGGATCATGTTATATTATAGGTGTGATGGTTCACGATTTTTTTCAGGATTTTTGAGAACTTTTACACCGTTGAAAACCTTAACTAGTTATGTGGCAAGCTATTGTAGAAAATCCTACTCCTATATATATATATATATATTCTGTGGCAAGCTATTGTAGACACAGTTTTACCTATATATGTGTGTGTGTGTGTGTGTGCGCGTGTGTGTGTGTGTGTGTGATATATATATATATATATGATTGATTCTATGAGAAATTCTATTTATGTATATGCATAATGTGTATAATATGTAGTAGCGTAAAATATATTTGAAATGAAAAAGAATTAAATGAAAAACATTAAATTAAAAGGAAAAAATAAATCATAAAACCTATAAACCCCTAAACCTTTTAGTCTTGGTTGGTGTAACCAAACCGGACTAAAGGCCCCTTGCCCCCGGGCGCGGGCTCGTGCCACGTGGTGGCCCTTTGGTGCCGATTCGTCACACTAATGGGGGGGGGTACCTTTAGTCCCCACCCTTTAGTGCCGGTTCCAGAATCGGCACTAAAGGGCCTTACGGACCAGCACTAAAGGTCGTTTTTCTACTAGTGCACTTAAGGGAACAGTACTATCGCTAATTAGATAGCAGCAGAAGACAATGGAAATAGATAGCCCCAAAATGTCATAACTTCTACACGAACTCTGATTTTGACAAACTCAAGCTTGATAGAAAGCTAACAAAAAGTAGAAGTGTGAAACCTCCGTAAGTGAAGAGCCAACGAAAACTACAACATTCAAAACATAATAGAAGATGCATACGAAATCGGTTTTTGATGAACTGGCTTGTCATGAAGATAACAAAAAGGCCCAAAACTCACATGGAGAAAATCCAAACAATTACCTAGAAAGATTATGCCAAGGATGCAATGGTTTGTGCTCTCTATGAACGGTATGATCAATCTACTCACTCGAGAGCTCCCCCTGATAGTATGGGAATTAATCCTATAACCTGGACTCCCAACTAACCTCATGAGACCGGTAAAATAGAAAAAAATCTATCTAGGTCAAACATGTGCGCTGCACATAATCCACTTGAGCTAGATGATGACGATCATGCCCGCCTCAAGTTGGACCACCTTTCTCGTTAGCGCATGCTTGGTGAAGACTTGCAATTTGCTCCCCCATACTCCACTATGGGAGAGCCACTCTTAGGCACATCTTCACAAGACCATTATCACCAAATGGTCAGCAAGTTTCAATCATATGATCTATTTGTGATGCTCCACTTGAACCTGCACACCGCAACCTTGATGATAATTGCCACTTCATGTAATCCTTCATGGGTTACACGAGATCTTCCTTTCGATGTAAACCCATGGAAACAAACCTAAACCCACAAACAAACCTCACAGAGAACATGGGTTAGTACACAAAGCATAATGGACAATGCTTGCCATACCATGAGATCACATGATCCCACTTGGTACATCTTCTACACTTTGTGTGTTGATCAACTTGAATCCACTCTTAGCACTTACACTACAAACTTTGCTCTACTTTGTGACGCTTCGCTTGTGTCATGTATAACCCGTTTTCGTCATGGAAAATACACTAGTGGCATTTTCTGGTCATCGCGCCCACCATCACTGAAGCACCGTCATAGAAAACAAATTTTTGACGGCACCACTTTTTTGTCACGCAAGTTCGCATGTCAGGTGACAGACCAAAAAATGTCACCAGTGGTCGTGTTCGGTGACGGCCCAGAATGTCACCTATGGTGACCCAATCTGCCACCTAAATCTTAGCAACTCGAGAAGCTTTTCCTGTCGATACAGGTTCTTCTTCATCCAGTCCATATGCTTGTCCCACCCCCTTGTTGACTTGTCAATGCTACGTCTTGAGCTTGTGTTGGTTTTCCTCGAAGAGGAGAGGGTGATGCAGCGATAGTAGCATAAGTATTTCCCTTAGTTTTTGAGAATAAGGTATCAATACAGTAGGAGGCTCCTCAAAAGTCCCACGCACCTGCACAAACAAACTGAGAACTCGCAACCAACGCAATAAAGGGGTTGTCAATCCCTTCACGGGCACTTGCGAAAGTGAGATCTAATAAAGATAGTATGATAAGATAAATATATTTTTGGTATTTTATAATATAGATGCAAAAAGTAAAGATGCAAATAAAGGTAGATTGAAAGCAAATATGATAAGAGATAGACCCAAGGGCCATAGGTTTCACTAGTGGCTTCTCTCAAGATAGCATAAGTATTACGGTGGGTGAACAAATTACTGTCGAGCAATTGATAGAAAAGCGCATAGTTATGAGATTATCTAGGCATGATCATGTATATAGGCATCACGTCCATAACAAGTAGACCGACTCTGCCTGCATCTACTACTATTACTCCACACATCGACCGACTTCGCCTCGCATCTAGAGTATTAAGTTCATAAGAACAGAGTAACGATTAAGCAAGATGACATGATGTAGAGGATAAACTCAAGCAATATGATATAAACCCCATCTTGTTATCCTCGATGGCAACAATACAATACGTGCCTTGCAACCCTTTCACATCATGGGTAAGGACACCGCAAGATTGAACCCAAAGCTAAGCACTTCTCCCATGGCAAGAAAGATCAATCTAGTAGGCCAAACCAAACTGATAATTCGAAGAGACTTGAAAAGATAACTCAATCATACATAAAAGAATTCAGAGAACATTCAAATATTATTCATACATAAACTTGATCATAAACCCACAATTCATCGGATCTCGACAAACACACCGCAAAAAGAATTTACATCAAATAGATCTCCACAAGAGAGGGGGAGAACATTGTATTGAGATCCAAAAAGAGAGAAGAAGCCATCTAGCTAATAAATATGGACCCGTAGGTTTGTGGTAAACTACTCACAACTCATCGGAGGGGCAAGGATGTTGATGTAGAAGCCCTCCGTGGTCGATTCCCCCTCCAGCAAAGTGCTGGCGAAGGCTCCAAGATGAGATCTCGCGGATACAGAAGGTTACGATGGTGGAAATTGTGTTTCGTGGTGCCCTTGGATGTTTTCAGGGTACGTAGGTATATATAGGAGGAAGAAGTACATCGGTGGCCGCCCGAGGGGCCCACGAGACAGGGGGCACGCCCTACAGGGGGGCTCCTATCTCGTGGGAGCCTTGGCTGCTTCTTGACTTGCACTCCAAGTCCTCTGGATCACGTTCGTTCCAAAAATCACGCTCCCGAAGGTTTCATTCTGTTTGGAATCCGTTTGATATTCCTTTTCTTCAAAATACTGAAATAGGCAAAAATAGCAGCAACATGGGCTAGGCCTCCGGTTAGTATGTTAGTCCCAAAAATGATATAAATGTGTAAAACAAAGCCCATAAACATCCAAAAGGGGTAATATAATATCATGGAACAATAAAAAATTATAGATACATTGGAGACGTATCAAGCATCCCCAAGCTTAATTCATGCTCGTCCTCGAGTAGGTAAATGATAAAAAGAGAATTTTTGATGTGGAATGCTACCTAGCATAATTCATAATGTAATTTTCTTTATTGTGGCATGAATGTTCAGATGCAAATGATTCAAAATAAAAGTTCATATTGATAAAAGAAATAGTAACACTTCAAGCATACTAATCAAAGTAATCATGTCTTCTCAAAATAACATGGCAAAAGAAAGTTCATCCCTACAAAATCATATAGTTAGGCTATGCTTCATTTTCGTCACACAAAGATGTTCCCAACTTCTATACCCCCGATGAGAAGCCAAGCAATTGTTTAATACTTAAATAATCTCAAACTTTTCAACCTTCACGCAATACATGAGTGCGAGCCATGGATATAGCACTATGGGTGGAATAGAATATGATGATGGGGATTGTGTGGAGAAGACAAAAAAAGAGAAAGTCTCACATTGATGAGGATAATCAATAGGCTATGGAGATTCCCATCAACTGATGTCAACATGAGGAGTAGGGATTGCCATGCAACGGATGCACTTGAGCTATAAATGAATGCTCAACAAAAGAAAACTAGTGGGTGTGCATCCAACTTGCTTGCTCACAAAGACCTAGGGCATTTGAGGAAGCCCATCGTAGGAATATACAAGCCAAGTTCTATAATGAAAAATTCCCACTTGTATGAAAAAGACAACTTATGAGACTGAGTATATGATAAACATGGTGCTACTTTGAAGCACAATATATGAGACTAACTACATGAAGAACAAGGTGCTACTTTGAAGCACAAGTGTGGAAAAAGAGATAGTTTCTTATTTTTATTTTTTTCTTTGGGCCTCTTTTTTTGGCCTTTCTTCTTTGTTTTTTCTTTTTTTTTCTTTGGGCAATGTTCTAATAATGATGATCATCACACTTCTATTGATTACAACATAAGAATTACAACTCGAAACTAGAACAAGATATGACTCTATATGAATGTCTCCGGCGGTGTACCGGGATGGTGCAATGAATCAAGAGTGACATGTATGAAAAATAATGCATGGTGGCTTTGCCACAAATACAATGTAAACTACATGATCATGCAATGTCAATATGACAAAAGTAAAGTATGTCATGATGATGATGAACGGAACGGTGGAAAGTTGCATGGCAACATATCTCAGAATGGCTATGGAAATGCCATAATAGGTAGGTATGGTGGCTGTTTTGAGGAAGATATAGGGAGGTTTATGTGTGATAGAGCGTATCGTATCACGGGGTTCGGATACACCGGCGAAGTTTGCACCAATTCTCAAGGTGAGAAAGGGCAATGCACAATACCGAAGAGGCTAGCAAAAGCGGAAAGGTAAAAGTGCGTATAATCCATGGACTCAACATTAGTCAAAAGAACCCATATACTTATTGCAAAAATTTAGAAGTCATCAAAAACCAAGTACTACGCGCATGCTCCTAGGGGGATAGATTGGTAGGAAAAGACCATCGCTCATCCCCGACCGCCACTCATAAGGATGCGCAAGCCAGGTACACTTCATGTTTCAAATTTGTTACACAACTTTAACCATACGTGCATGCTAAGGGACTTGCTAACTTCAACACAAGCATCTTTCAAATTCATAATCACCCAACTAGAATGACTTTAATATCACTACCTCCATATCTCAAAACAATTATCAAGTATCAAATTGATCATAGCATCCAATTCACTTCCTATGATAGTTTTTATTATACCCAACTTGGATGCCTACCATTCTAGGACCAACTTTATGACCATAGCAAATACCATGCTGTTATAAAAGACTCTCAAAATAATATAAGTGAAGCATGAGAGACTAATAATTTCTTCAAAATTAAGACACCACCGCGCTCTAAAAGATATAAGTGAAGCACTAGAGCAAAGCTATCAAGCTCAAAAGATATAAGTGAAGCACATAGAGTATTCTAGCAAATTCTAATCAAATAGGCTTCTCCCAAAAGGTGTGTACAGCAAGTATGATTGTGGTAAACTAAAAAGCAAATACTAATAAAATACACGACGCTCCAAGCAAAACACATATCATGTGGCAAATAAAAATATAGCTGCAAGTAAAGTTACCAATGAACGAAGACGGAAGAGGGGATGCCTTCCCGGGGCATCCCCAAGCTTAGGCTTTTGGCTATTCTTGAATATCTTGGGGTGCCATGGGCATCCCCAATCTTAGGCTCTTTCCACCCTTTATTCCATAGCCCATCAAAGCTTTACCCAAAACTTGAAAACTTCACAACACAAAACTCAACAGGAAATCTTATAAGCTCCGTTGGTGAAAGAAAACAAAACCACCACATAACGTACTGCAATGAACTCATTATTTATTTATTTTGGTGTTAACCCTACTGTATTCCAACTTCCTTATGGTTTATAAACTAATTTACTAGCCATAGATGCATTGGAATAAGCAAACAACACACGAAAAACAGAATCTGTCAAAAACAGAACAGTCTGTAGCAATCTGTAACTAACGCAAACTTCTGGAACTCTAAAAATCCTACCAAAATAGGAAGTCCTGGATAATTTGTTTTTTGAACAGCATAAAAATAATCAATGCAAAATCGCGTTCCTGTGATTTAAAACAATTATTTTCGTGCGCGCAAAGTTTCTGTTTTTCAGCAGAATCAAATCAACTATCATCGTAGGTTATCCTATAGGTTCTACTTGGCACAAACACTAATTAAAAGTTAAAAACACATCTAAACAGAAGGTAGATGCAAGATTTATTACTAAACAGGAGCAAAAACAAAAAACATAAAGAAAATTGGGTTGCCTCCCAACTAGCGCCATCGTTTAACGCCCCTAGCTAGGCATAAAAGCAAAGATAGATCTATCGAGTGCCATCCTTGGCAATAATTCATAAGTAGCCCGCATGATAGATTCATAAGGTAATTTGACTTTCTTTCTTCGAAAGTGCTCCATGCCTTTCTTTAATGTAAATTGGAATCTAATATTCCCTTCCTTCATATCAATAATCGCACCAATCATTCTAAGGAAAGGTCTACCAAGAATAATAGGGCAAGAAAGATTGCAATCTATATCAAGAACGATAAAATTTACGGGCACCAAATTTCTATTTGCAACAATAAGAACATCATTGATCCTTCCTATAGGCTTTTTCATGGTGGAATCCGCAAGGTGCAAATTTAAAGAGCAATCATCAAGATCATGGAAACCTAGGATATCACATAAAGTTTTAGGAATCGTGGAAACACTAGCACCCAAATCACACAAAGCAAAACACTCATAATATTTAATTCTAATCTTTATAGTAGGTTCCCACTCATCATTAAGTTTTCTAGGTATATAAACTTCCAAATTAAGTTTTTCATCGTAAGATTGCATCAAGGCATCAACGATATGTTTGGAAAAAGCTTTATTTTGACTATAAGCATGAGGAGAATTAACAGCGGATTGCAACAAGGAAATACAACCTTTTAAAGAGCAATTATCATAATCAAATTCCTTGAAACCAGAGATAGTAGGTTCAATATTATTTGAAGTTGAGGATTCTCCAATCTCACTTTTACCAAATTTAGCATTAAGATCTAAAGATTCCGAATTCTTGGGACGCCTTCTAGGCAAAGTTGATTCATCATCAGTCCCATAATCATCAAATATCATATTGCAAAACATAGATCTAATAGGAGACACATCAATAACTTTAAGATCCTCATCATTATTTTCATGGAAACTAGAAGAACACGCTTTTATAAATCTATCTTTCTTAGCACGCAATCTAGCGGTTCTTTCCTTACACTCATCAATGAAAATTCTCATTACTTTGAGAGACTCATTGATATCATGCTTGGTAGAAGAAGTTCTAAGTTTAAGAGAATCAACATCAAGCGAAAGTCTATCAACGTTCCTAGCCAAATCATCAACTTTGAGCAATTTTCTTCAAGCAAAGCATTCAAATTCTTTTGAGAAATCATAAATTATTTCACACTATTCTCAAAATCAGAGGGCATCTTATTAAAATTACCATAAGAATTGTTGTAAGAATTTCCATAATTATTAGAGGAATTACTAGGGAACGGTCCAGCATTAAAGTTTCCCCTATAAGCATTGTTTCCAAAACTATTCCTACCAACAAAATTCACATCCATAGATTCATTATTATTCTCAATCAAAGAAGACAAAGGCATATCATTGGGATCAAGAGGAGTATTTTTAGTAGCAAACAATTTCATAATTTCATCCATCTTTCCACTCAAAACATTGATTTCTTCTACAACATGCACTTTTTTACTAGAAGATCTTTCGGTGTGCCATTGAGAATAATTAGCCATAATATTATCAAGAAGCTTTGTAGCATATCCTAACGTGATTTCCATAAACGTGCCTCCCACGGCCAAATCTAAGAGATTTCTACAAGCAAAGTTCAGACCGGCATAAAAATTTTGTATGATCATCCATAAAATCAAACCATGAGTAGGGCAATTGCGAAGCATCAATTTCATTCTTTCCCAAGATTGGGCAACATGCTCATGATCAAGTTGTTTAAAATTCATAATATCGTTCCTAAGAGTGATAATCTTAGCGGGAGGAAAATACTTAGAGATAAAAGCATCTTTGCACTTGTTCCAAGAATCAATACTATTTTTTGGCAAAGATGAAAACCAAACTTTAGCACGATCTCTATGTGAAAACGGAAATAACTTCAATTTGACAATATTGTTATCCGTATCTTTATTCTTTTGCATATCACACAAATCAACAAAGTTGTTTAGATGAGTAGCAGCATCTTCACTAGGAAGGCCGGCGAATTGATCTTTCATAACAAGATTCAGCAAAGCAGTATTGATTTCACAAGACTCAACATCATTAAGAGGAGCAATAGGAGTACTAAGGAAATCATTATTATTGGTATTTGAGAAATCACACAATTTAGTATTATCTTGAGCCATGGCAACAAGTAATCCAACACACAAGCAAACAGAGAAAGGCAAGCGAAAGAGAGAGGAGGAGATTGGGAAAGAGAGGGCGAATAAAACGACAAGGGTGAAGTGGGGGAGAGGAAAACGAGAGGCAAATGGCAAATAATGTAAATGCAAGGGAGATGGGTTTGTGATGGGTACTTGGTATGTCTTGACTTGAGCGAAGACCTCCCCGGCAACGGCGCCAGAAATCCTTCTTGCTACATCTTGAGCTTGCGTTGGTTTTCCTCGAATAGGAGAGGGTGATGCAGCGATAGTAGCGTAAGTATTTCCCTCAGTTTTTGAGAACCAAGGTATCAATCCAGTAGGAGGCTCCTCAAAAGTCCCACACACCTACACAAGCAAACTGAGAACTCGCAACCAACGCAATAAAGGGGTTGTCAATCCCTTCACGGCCACTTGCAAAAGTGAGATCTAATAAATATAGTATGATAAGATAAATATATTTTTGGTATTTTATAATATAAATGCAAAAAGTAAAGATGCAAATAAAGGTAGATTGGAAGCAAATATGATAAGAGATAGACCCAGGGGCCATAGGTTTCACTAGTGGCTTCTCTCAAGATAGCATAAGTATTACGGTGGGTGAACAAATTACTGTCGAGCAATTGATAGAAAAGCGCATAGTTATGAGATTATCTAGGCATGATCATGTATATAGGCATCACGTCCATAAAAAGTAGACCGACTCCTGCCTGCATCTACTACTATTACTCCACACATCGACCGACTTCCTCGCATCTAGAGTATTAAGTTCATAAGAACAGAGTAACGATTAAGCAAGATGACATGATGTAGAGGATAAACTCAAGCAATATGATATAAACCCCATCTTGTTATCCTCGATGGCAACAATACAATACGTGCCTTGCAACCCTTTCACATCATTTGGTAAGGACACCGCAAGATTGAACCCAAAGCTAAGCACTTCTCCCATGGCAAGAAAGATCAATCTAGTAGGCCAAACCAAACTGATAATTCGAAGAGACTTGAAAAGATAACTCAATCATACATAAAATAATTCAGAGAACATTCAAATATTATTCATACATAAACTTGATCATAAACCCACAATTCATCGGATCTCGACAAACACACCGCAAAAAGAATTTACATCAAATAGATCTCCACAAGAGAGGGGGAGAACATTGTATTGCGATCCAAAAAGAGAGAAGAAGCCATCTAGCTAATAGCTATGGACCCGTAGGTCTGTGGTAAACTACTCACAACTCGGAGGGGCAAGGATGTTGATGTAGAAGCCCTCCGTGGTCAATTCCCCCTCCGGCAGAGTGCCAGCGAAGGCTCCAAGATGAGATCTCGCAGATACAGAAGGTTACAGTGGTGGAAATTGTGTTTCGTGGTGCCCCTTGATGTTTTCGGGGTATGTTGGTATATATAGGAGGAAGAAGTACGTCGGTGGCCGCCTGAGAGGCCCACGAGACAGGGGGCGCGCCCTACAGGGGGGCGCGCCCTCCTATCTCGTGGGAGCTTCGGCTGCTTCTTGACTCGCACTCCAAGTCCTCTGGATCACGTTCGTTCCAAAAATCACGCTCCCGAAGGTTTCATTCCATTTGGACTCCGTTTGATATTCCTTTCCTTCGAAATACTGAAATAGGCAAAAAAATAGCAATATGGGTTGGGCCTCCGGTTAGTAGGTTAGTCCCAAAAGTGATATAAATGTGAAAATAAAGCCCATAAACATCCAGAAGGGGTAATATAATAGCATGGAACAATCAAAAATTATAGATACATTGGAGACGTATCAGTCAACATCTGGTGCGTAAGGATGATCAATAGTTGATAGTAGGTGCAAAATAAGGTGACGATAATTTCAAATATTGGTGCCAAGATGAGTAATCATTTGCTTAATTACACTTAGATCAAGGTAATGAAGTAGCAGTAAGAACCCTAGCTGGATTAACCAGTAATCTTAACCCGATTAAGAACACTCAATTTCATATCTTGTAAACATAGCAACAACATTCATATGGGAAACTAACTAGATTTGGCAATGTGAACACAAATGAATTTTTGTGGGTTAACAAGGGAATAATTGAGAGATACAAGAGGACATCTTGTTTCTTGAAGGGGACATGACTGTTGAATAATAAGTGGTGGTATTTGGTGAGTTTCAACATGTAAATGTTCTATAATCCAGGAAATGAACTAGCAATCGGCATATTGTCAACATGAATTAATTGAGACTGATGTCTGCTGTAACTACGTCGGTATTTCCCCAAAGAGGAAGGGATGATGCAGTATAGTGACGGTAGGTATTTCCCTCAGTGATGAGACCAAGGTTATCAAACCAGTAGGAGAACCTCCTCACACCACGTAAACAGCACCTGCACACAAATAAGAAATACTCGCAACCCGATGTGTAAAAGGGGTTGTCAATCCCTTTCGGGTACGGCGCCTCAAGATAGACAAATAACGTGACATAAAAGTGGTAGATAGGATAAATAGATCGCGGAACAAATAAATTGCAGCAAGGTATTTTTGTATTTTTGTATCTTAACCCAAAAGATTTTCGCTAGCGAACCTCTCAATGACGCGCCACATCGAACCCGGTGTGGTGGAAAATGGGCAAGGGCCGGGCCGTCACCCTCAAGTGGCGCGCCGATCTTGATCCGGATACGGTGGCAAGTGAGCGAGGATCGGGTCGTCGATCCTTAGTGGCGCGCTACATCGGCGCCGGATGTAGTGGAAAATGAGCAAGGGTCTTCGATTTGACTCGACGAAAGCGAAGGGTAAGGAAGCTAGCCGAGCCTAGGAGGATTCGCTTAGGTAGCTGGAACGTAGGGTCTCGACAGGAAGCTTCGGGAGCTAGTTGATGCAGCGGTGAGGAGAGGTGTTGATATCCTTTGCGCCCAAGAAACCAAATGGAGAGGACAAGGCGAAGGAGGTGGAGGATACCGCTTCAAGCTGTGGTACACGGGACGGCTGCAAATAGAAATGGCGAGGCATCTTGATCAACAAGAGCCTCAAGTATGGAGTGGTAGACGCCAAGAGACGTGGGGACCGGATTATCCCGGTCAAGCTGGTAGTTGAGGACTTGGTTCTCAATGTTATCAGCGCAGACGCCTGCAAGTAGGCTACAATGAGAACACCAAGAGGGAGTTCTGGGAAGGCTTGGAAGACATGGTTAGGAGTGTACCGATTGGTGAGAAGCTCTTCATAGGAGGAGACCTCAATGGCCACGTGGGCACATCTAACACAGGTTTTGAAGGGGCGATGGGGCTTTGGCTATGGCATCGTGAATCAAGAAGGAGAAGATGTCTTAAGCTTTGCTCTAGCCTACAACATGATTGTAGCTAACACCCTCTTTAGAAAGAGAGAATCACATCTGGTGACTTTTAGTAGTGGCCAACACTCTAGCCAGATTGATTTCATCCTCTCGAGAAGAGAAGATAGGCGTGTGTGCCTAGACTGTAAGGTGATACCTGGAGAGAGTGTTGTACCCCAAAGATAAGCTGGTGGTTGCCGACTTCCGCTGGATTCGTGTCCAGCGATAAGCGTGCAAAGTCGCTAGAACGAAGTGGTGGAAGCTCAAGGGGAGGTAGCTCGGTGTTCAAGGAGAGGGTAATTAAGGAGGGCCCTTGGGAGGAAGGAGGGATGCGGACAATGTGTGGATGAAGATGGCGACTTGCATTCAAAGGTGGCCTCGGAGGAGTTTGGAGTGTCCAGGAAGGAGAAGCGAAGATAAGGATACCGTGGTGGAACGATGATGTCCGTAAGGCGATTAAAGAGAAGAAAGATTGCTTCGACGCCTATACCGGATAGGAGTGCATAACACATAGAAGTACAAGATGGCGAAGAAGGCCGCAGCGAGCTGTTGGTGAAGCAAGGGTCGGGCATATGAGGACCTCTACCAACGGTTAGGCACGAAGGAAGGTGAAAGGGACATCTATAAGATGGCTAAGATCCGGAGAGGAAGACGAGGATATTGGCCAAGTCAAATGCATCAAGGACGGAGCAGGCCAACTCTTGGTGAAGGACGAGGAGATTAAGCATAGATGGCGGAGTATTGACAAGCTGTTCAATGGGGAGAATGAGAGTTCTACCATTGAACTCGACGACTCCTTTGATGAGACCAGCATGCGTTTTGTGCGGCGATCCAAGAGTCTGAGGTGAAGGAGGCTTTAAAAAGGATGAAAGGAGGCAAGGCGATGGGCCCCGATTGTATCCCCATTGTGGTGTGGAAAGGTCTCGAGACATAGCGATAGTATGGCTAACCAAGCTTTTCAACCTCATTTTTCGGCAAACAAGATGCCGAAGAATGGAGACGGAGTATATTAGTACCAATCTTCAAGAACAAGGGGATGTTCAGAGTTGTACTAATTACCGTGGAATTAAGCCGATGAGCCATACAATGAAGCTATGGGAGAGAGTCATTGAGCACCGCTTAAGAAGAATGACAAGCGTGACCAAAAATCAGTTTGGTTTCATGCCGGGAGGTCGACCATGGAAGCCATTTTCTTGGTACGACAACTTATGGAGAGATATAGGAGCAAAGGAAGGACTTGCATATGGTGTTCATTGACTTGGAGAAGGCCTATGATAAGATACCGCGGAATGTCATGTGGTGGGCCTTGGAGAAACACAAAGTTCCAGCAAAGTACATTACCCTCATCAAGGACATGTACGATAATGCCGTGACAAGTGTTCGAACAAGTGATGTCGACACCGGTGACTTCCCGATTAAGATAGGACTGCATCAGGGGTCAGCCTTGAGCCCTTATCTTTTTGCATTGGTGATGGATGAGGTCACAAGGGATATACAAGGAGATATCCCATGGTGTATGCTCTTTGCGGATGATGTGGTGCTAGTTGACGATAGTCGGATGGGGGTAAATAGGAAGTTAGAGTTATGGAGACAAACCTTGGAATCGAAAGGGTTTAGGCTTAGTAGAACTAAAACCGAGTACATGATGTGCGGTTTCAAAGACTACTAGGTGTGAGGAGGAGGAGGTTAGCCTTGATGGCCGGTGGTACTCGGAAGGACACCTTTCGTATTTGGGGTCAATGTTGCAGGAGGATGGGGGTATTGATGAAGATGTGAACCACCGAATCAAAGCCGGATGGATGAAGTGGCGCCAAGCTTCGGCATTCTCTCGTGACAAGAGAGTGCCACAAAAGCTAAAAGGCAAGTTCTACAGACGGCGGTTCGACCCGCAATGTTGTATGGCGCGAGTGTCAGCCGACTAAAAGGCGACATGTTCAACAGCTTAGGTGTGGCGGAGATGCGATGTTGAGATGGATGTGTGCCACACGAGGAAGGATCGAGTCCGAATGATGATATACGAGATAGAGTTGGGGTAGCACCAATTGAGGAGAAGCTTGTCCAACATCGCTCGAGATGGTTTGGGCATATTCAGCGCAGCCTCCGTAAGCTCCAAAGCATAGCGGACGGCTAAAGCGCAAGGAGAATGTCAAGAGAGGGCGGGTCGACCGAATTTGACATGGGAGGAGTCCGTTAAGAGAGACTCAAGGATTGGAGTATCGACAAAGAGCGAAGCTATGGACAGGGTGCGTGGAAGCTTGCTATCCATGTGCCGAGCCATGAGTTGGTTAAGAGATCTTACGGGTTTCACCTCTAGCCTACCCCAACTTGTTTGGGACTAAAGGCTTTGTTGTTGTTGTTGTTGTAGATCTGAAAATAAATGCAAAGGGAAATGGATTGCAAAGGCAAATATGATGAAAAGGGATCTGGGGGCCATAGGTTTCACTAGTGGCTTCTCTCGAGAAAAATAGCAAACGGTGGGAAACAATTACTATTGGGAAATTGATAGAACTTCAAATAATCATGATGGTATCCAGGCAATGATCATTATATAGGCATCATGTCCAAGATTAGTAGACCGACTCCTGCCTGCATCTACTACTATTACTCCACACATCGACCGCTATCCATCATGCATCTCGTGTATTAAGTTCATGGAGAAACAGAGTAATGCAATAAGAACGATGACATGACGTAGACAAGATATATTTATGTAGAAATAGACCCCATCTTGTTATCCTTAATAGTAACGATACATACGTGTTGTTTCCCTTCTATCACTGGGATCAAGCACCGTAAGATTGAACCCATCACAAAGCACCTCTTCCCATTGCAAGATAAATAGATCAAGTTGGCCAAACAAAAACCAAATATCGGAGAAGAAATACGAGGCTATAAGCAATCATGCATATAAGAGATCAAAGAAGACTCAAATAACTTTCATGGATAAAAACATAGATCTGATCATAAACTCAAAGTTCATCGGATCCCAACAAACACACCGCAAAAAGACTTACATCATATGGATCTCCAAGAGATCATTGTATTGATAATCAAGAGAGGGAGAGAGAAGAAGCCATCTAGCTACTAACTACGGACTCGTAGCTCTACAAAGAACTACTCACACATCATCGGAGAGGCACCAATGGACATGATGCACCCCTCTAAGACGGTGTCTAGATTGGATCTGGTGTTTCTGGACTCTGCGGCGGCTGGAATTGATTTTCATCGACTCTCCTAGGGTTTCTAGAATATTGGGGTATTTAAAGAGCAAAGAGGCAGTTCAGGGGGCACCCAAGGTGGGCACAACCCACCGGGGCGCGCTTGGGCCCCAGGCGCACCCTGGTGGGTTGTGCTCCCCTAAGAGCACCCCCAGGTGCTTTCCTGGCCCACTGGATGTCTTCTGGCCCAAAAAAATCCTCAAAAAGTTTTGCTGCATTTTCTGGCCCAAAAGAAGACTCAAATAACTTTCATGGATATAAACATAGATCTGATCATAAACTCAAAGTTCATCGGATCCCAACAAACACACCACAAAAAGACTTACATCATATGGATCTCCAAGAGACCATTGTATTGATAATCAAGAGAGAGAGAGAGAGCAAGCCCATCTAGCTACTAACTACGGACCCATAGGTCTACAAAGAACTACTGACGCATCATCGGAGAGGCACCGATGGACATGATGCACCCCTCCGAGACGGTGTCCAGATTGGATATGGTGTTTCTGGACTCTGCGGCGGCTGGAATTGATTTTCATCGACTCTCCTAGGGTTTCTGGAATATTGGGGTATTTATAGAGGAAAGAGGCGGTCAGGGGGCACCCGAGGTGGGCACAACCCACCGGGGTGTTCCTGAGCCCCCAGGCGCGCCCTGGTGGGTTGTGCTCCCCTAGGAGCACCCGCAGGTGCTTTCCTAGCCCACTGGATGTCTTCTGGCCCAAAAAATCCTCAAAAAGTTTCGTTGCGTTTGGACTCCATTCGGTATTGATTTCTTGCGATGTAAAAAACATGCAGAAAACAGCAACTGGCACTGGGCACTATGTCAATAGGTTAGTACCAAAAAATGATATAAAATGACTATAAAATGATTGTAAAACATCCAAGAATGGTAATATAACAGCATGTAACAATAAAAAATTATAGATACGTTCGAGACGTATCAGAGAACAAAAGCATCTTGAGAAAACATACCGACTTAATCAGAAGAAGATATACTCATAGATTACATCAATGATTTCCTAATCAACAAACCATAGATAGAATGATATGCCTTGTTTACCCGGGGTGCAATAAGAACCCTAATCGTAAACCCGAATAAGAACCCAAAGTTTTTACTCCATCCAATCGATCCATACTACTTGTCACTCCAATGGATGTATCTCGACTGTCGGATCTCGGGTTCTGGCAGACCCTTGAGGTTCGAACACTGGGGTGCTCGCGGAGATTTCGCCCTCTGCCTACCTGCTCCTCGCCGAATTGCTAGGATCTAAACTACGAACAGAGCAACACAAGAGACACAGGGTTTATACTGGTTCAGGCCACCATTGTGGTGTAATACCCCACTCCAGTGTGTGGTGTGGTGGATTGCCTCTTGGGCTGATGATGAATAATACAAGGAAGAACAGCCTCGCGAGGGTCTGTTCTTGGCTGGTGTGATGAACTGCTAGGAGGAGTTCACTCGCTCTATCTACTGGTTTCTTGGTGAGGATCCAGATGCCTCTATCTCTCCGTCTCCATCCCCCCCTCTACCCTGGGGGTGGCTAGTCCTATTTATAGGCAAAGGCCATGGGCCTCTTCCCAAATATTGAGCGGGAAGGGCGCCAACAATTGGCCATTTTGAAGGGGAACAGCGGGTACACTTATCCTGACTAAAGTTGGTCCTCGCCTGCCAAAGGCTCTGGTGGTGACGCCTGCTTGGGCTCCACAATGACTCCCTCCCTGCCGTTGGGCTGGTCTTGGTCTTGTTGCACCAAAATGGATGCCTTTGCTTGATGCTCTCGCCTGCACTTGCTCCCTTTGCACCAAAGAGGAAAGGAGGACACTGCGCGGGGTGGCGCCCGACTGGTGCCCCTGGTCGTCATGGCTTGCGTCATGGGCACCTCGTGAGGTACCCCGCCTTGAACTCTCCGCCTCCTCGCGAGCCAGCCTGATGAGGCCGTGCCTGAGGAAGCTCCTTGTCGTCCGCCCCGCGAGGCTTGGCCCCTCGCGAGGGTCTTGAGCTTGAGTCGATGAAGATGGGCCGCGCTGGGCCCCCTTTGAGCCACGCCGCAGGTCGCAGTGTGCAAGTCTGGGACCCCTGCTCCTGAACGCCGACAGCTGCCCCCGGGTCCACGGCGCGCCCGAACTTGGCCGAGCAGAGAGGCGAAAGGGCAAGCGCGAAGCGTCGCGGGCCCTAATAGCATGCGGCCTTCGGTGCCGCGTGGCGGTTGATTGGATGTGGACGGCACTGTTCCCCCACGCCTCCTTATTTTATGCCTTGCTAGGCGGACTCGTTGCCGCACACAGCCACTCCCCTTTCCGCTGCTCAAGCGCTCTCTGTCCTCTCTCCTCCCGAACTCCGGTTTCCACACCCAATCCAATCTTGAACCTCCCCCCCCCTTCCTGCCGTCATGGCTCCGCCGAAGAAGGGAAGAGGGAAGAAGCCCATACCGCCGCCTCGCTCACCGTTGTCGGCAGCCCCCGCCGTCGATCGGCCGATCATAATCAATCAAGAGGGCTTGAGCAAGGTCAGCTCGGCGTTGGCCACCATCTTCAACGAATGCGGGAGGATGACAGCCTGGCCCGCGTCCCGCTTCTCCATCGACATGATTGCCACTGAGGTCCGATACTTCGTCAACGCCCTGTGGGCGGGACTGGTTCCCCCCTTTTCCGATTTCTTCAAAGCCGTGCTCTCCCACTATCAGATCCACATGATGCATCTGGGTCCTGAATCCATCACTCTTCTTGCGGTTTTCGCCTTTGTTTGCGAGGCGATGATGGGCATCCTTCCTTCGGTTGCCTTGTTGCGCCACTTCTTTTCCTTGCGCCTTGTCGACCCCACCCAATGCTCGGGGTGCGTGAGCTTCATCGCTGCGCCTGAGACAGTTGCTTCAGGAATCGACTTCAGTCTTCCTCCGCCCGCGCCTGGGTTTCGCGAGCGGTGGCTGTATGTGGATGTGGGGGTGCCCGGCCCCTGCTGTCGGAGCCATCTTCGCCTGCTGTCCCCAAATCAGGATGGGGCCAGGAGACGCTCACGAGTCCCGGCTGCGCGCCGCTTACGCCGCTTGAGTTCTCGAGGGAGCTCGGCGTGACGGCGCCCAAGGTGGTGAAGGAGTTCCTGCTACGCCGTGTCGCCCCTCTCCAACGCCATTCTCACTGGATGTGGGCCTTCAGCGGGCGTGGGGATCGAATGAGGCTCCTGGAAGAGGACCTGACGCCTGAAGCGCTGAGGAAGGTGCTCTTGGTCTTGACTGGGGATCCTTCCCCTGGCGGCACCCGGCAAGGAGGGGCCTTGTTGTACCTCTGCTCGAATAGAAGTTACTTTGTGGGTCAGATGCCTGTCTTCAACGAATGGGGCCTGCGCCCTGCTGGCCTCCAGGGGCCTCTCGAGAACCCAGTGGTGGTAGTTGCCCTTGCGGTCGGCCAAGGCGACTCTTCCTCAAGTGGCGGAGCAGAGAGACATGGGCCTCTGGAGGCCGAGGGTGCCCTCGCTGAGGTGACAGCACTGGGCGGTGCTCATGAGGGACCGGCCCCCGAGGCTCATGCTGCCATAGCTGAAGGCGGCGAGCAGCCGCCCGCAGTGCCTGCGGCTGAGGCCCCCGAGGCCCCAGCTGCTCTTCTTGGTGAGGCGACCGGCGGCGCGCATCAGGCTGATGCTCCCGACGCGGGTCGTCTTGGTGCTTCCTCCTCGTCGTAGGCTGACCCCTGCGCTCAACTCTTGGGTCGCTTCCGTGTGGACTTTGAGGCCCTCCGGAAGAGGAGGGAGGCCCTGGGCGACGATTACCCTTGTCGCCTGCTGAAGTGTAGGAAGTACTTCACCATCGACGAGTAAGCCTCCTCTCTTCCCAGCTCCAGGTTCTGCTGTTGCCTTTCCTGACCCTTGCTCCGCAGGGTCCTTCCTTCCGAGTTCACGAAGATGACTGAGGAGCCATCCCCCTCGCCTCCGTCATTGATCGCTCCGAGCAGTGGAGCCCTCGTGGTGAGGCCGGTTGGAGAGACAAACCATCCCGAGGCGCAACATGGCCCTGCGCGCCCCGCGACCTTCCTTTGCGAGCCTTCTCGTGGCATAGCCAGCCTGCCGTGGGCTTCTTGTCTGGTCGTGGACCGTGATTGGCTGGGGTACTCCCTGCGCTCTTCACTTGGAGATGGACTGGCTCTAGGTCGGGCCTCTGGCAGGGCGCGCCCGGTCGCCTCAAGGGCGCCAGCCCCCAGCCGCAAGCCCAGAGGGGGAGTGCTGATCCGTGCCCCCCGGCACTCGCTTGGGGCGGATGACGGTGTGGAAGACGTACTCGAGCGTGCCCGGGAGCGTCGCGCCCTTTGCCAAGGGTTTCTCCCGAGGGCGGCTGATGCGGTGGGCCTGCTTGGTGAAGAGCTCGCTGATGAGGACGCGCGCCTTGAGGCTGAGGGCCTGCGCCTGGTTGCAGAGAGGCGCGAGCTGGAGGCGGCTGTCGCCCTCACGCGCCGTCGGCGCGATCTCAATGATGAGGAGGCCAAGGCATCGCTGGCGGCCTCTCGGGGGGCCCGTTCCCGGGCTGTCGAAGAAGCCCGGGAAGCTGACCGGCGGCGAGAGGCCATGGAGGAGCGGGCACGGGAACTCCTGGCCCGGTGCCGCTCATTGGAGGAGCAGGTGGAGCTGCGCGACTGGCGGCGAGAGGCCATGGAGGAGCGGGCACGGGTTGGCGCTCGACTGGCGCCCCTGGTCGTCATGGCTTGCGTCATGGGCACCTCGCGAGGTAGCCCGCCTTGAACTCTCCGCCTCCTCGCGAGCCAGCCTGATGAGGCCGTGCCTGAGGAAGCTCCTTGTCGTCCGCCCCGCGAGGCTTGGCCCCTCGCGAGGGTCTTGAGCTTGAGTCGATGAAGATGGGCCGCGCTGGGCCCCCTTTGAGCCACGCTGTAGGTCGCAGGTAGGCAAGTCTGGGGACCCCCGTTCCCAGAACGCCGACATCGACATATTTTAGCGGTAGGTCATCCATTTGAGCAAGAAGTGATATGCATATGAGGGAGAAGTTTAAACACAAGAAAGAAAAGATAACTTGTCGATTTGCTTGAGATCTTGGAGTACTTTTACCATCATAGCAAATTGGAGCGCAGCAAAACACCGTCCATCAGGAGCTGCTCCCTGACCAAACGATTTGTGGCCATAGCTAGCGAGAACCACCGGTGAGAACGGGGTGGATCTGGAGGCAGAGAGAGAGAGAGAGGGAGGAGAGAGAGAGAGAGAGAGAGAGAGAGAGAGAGAGAGAGAGAGGAGATAGATCATTTTATGGTAGAGGATGTCATTGGTGTGGAAAAAAGAGGCGGTATTTGGGGAGGGTTAGGATTAGGTGGGTGCGCGACAGTTCAAAAATGAGTGGAGGGAAGGAAAAATTTGAGGGGACGTTTTTTAGGGAACATTTAGTACGGGAGGCAAGGATAAAATTGAGCTTTGTTTAGTTCCATATTACTTTTTTCCTTCATATTATGCGAGAAAAACTTTCTTTAAACTTGCAGCACCTTCACAAATAGTCGTGACCACTTCCATAACAAAATAAATAAATAAACCACAGTTCATGTGAAGCCATCTCCTCACATAAATGTCGGTTCTACTTTGCTTGGTAATATGTTCATGTAGTACCGTGTTCATCGCCAATTTATATAGGTTTGCAATGCACAGGCATTTTTGTTCGTGCATATCACTTGAAGAAAGCACATTCCTTGTGTGAGTGTGTCATGGCTATTTACAAATTCAAGCTCGCGGTGCCAGTTGTCACATCACAATTTCAGATTATTACTTTGCACATGGCAAGATGCCGATGTCAGAAGGATTTGACAGAGCATGAATCAAAACGCGAAATATACTTTGCAGTCATAATTCCACTTACTTATGTGAATTTTTTGAAGTACTATTCATTGTTTACATCAAACTATGGACTTTCGGCGTGCAGACAAGGTTAGATTATGCATGGTATCATATATCGGCCATAGTTGATTGGTGATAAAACTATCTGTATTTGAAAGTTTGTTTGCTTCTACAATTCTAATCATGCAAAATGTTTTCATGTGGTACCATGTTCCTCACATATTCAAGGTGAACCCAAGAGGTTTGAAATGTACAATCATTTTGTTCATTTATCATGTGAAGTGTACTGTTTACACATTGTAGTGTGTATGGCCGGTTGTCACATCATACTCTGAGCTTCTACCACGAGCAGGCAGAAAGGTGCCTCCATAGGTGAATGTTCACAAAAGTATGTGCATTTGACATTTTATTTTTGCTTACGTACTATTGATGGGTAAATGTTCATGTGTTGGGATGTTCAATGCATATGTAAGATGATGCCAATTGGTTTGCAATGCACATACATTTTGTTTGTGTGGGTATCTTGAGTAAAGCAAGTTCATCATGTCAAGTGTCACATTTGATTAGAAATTAAATTCCGGAGTGCCAGTTGTCACCTCATAATTTGATATATCCTATAAACAAAACAAGTGGAGCATGCCATATGAAGACCATGCACAACGAGGCACGTCAAGCGTGTAATGTTGGCACGACACATAATATATTGCTCGAACCCACCTAAAAAATTGCTTCAACTAAAAGACATAAAAAATTGCTCGAACAGACGCATGATTCCCGTGCGTCCTGGAACCACCGAGCGACGTCGAAACTTCTCTGGTCGGTTACCTTTTTTGCACAAGGATTTAACGATCACATTCCTTTTACCGCATCCATTTGCAACTTATTCTCCGGTCGTTCCTCGTCCTCCACAACCCCCCACCGCCTCCCTACAGCCATGGATGACAAGAAAGTAACAATGGAGACCCACCACAACATTGCCCATGGCACAACCGTGGTGGAGGTGGTGTACACCAACAAGCTTAGGAGTGTGGAGCAAGTCATCACCATGTACGAGCAATGTCTCTACGAGGAGAAGAAGAAGTTTGCTGTACTTGACCTTGAGTACACCCATTCGAGCTACAAAGGACAAGGGGTCACCGTCGTGCAATGCGCAATGCGCGAGCATGTCCTCATGTACCACCGCGGTAGGTCCGAGTGGTGCCAGGCGTTGGATCAATTCCTGCACCACAAATCGATAACTTTCTCAAGCGTGGACAAGAGGGTGACAAGGTTATGCTTTCTCGTGCATGGATAACGATTCAAGACGAACACTATGTCGACATCCAAGAGTAGTTCCGCATAAAAGTAGGTGGAGAAAGGGACTCCATGGGTGACCTTGCAGTGGCCATCATCGACCCACCGTACAAGAACATGAAGAAATCATTCCCAAGGGACAAGCACCAGTACTGGGAGTGGAAGCCACTTTCCCCGTTGCACCTCGAGTATGCAGAAAAAGATGGGTACGTCAACTACAAGTTGTACCGTAGGATCCTAATCATTAAGAACGGGCTACGTCACCTTATCCAACCACCAATGAGGGAATGACTTTGCCCCTGTAAGAAAAAAGACGAGGGATCTTCGTGCGGCTGGAAGCGTCGGAAGAGAAACAACAGGTGGTGAATTGCGAGAACTTAGGTGTGTACATTCAACTAGTAGTATGTTCATTTAGATTGAGTGAACAAATGGTCTAACTATGATTGCAATAGGTCAAAGATGTCATGTCATATTGCAATAACTTGGGTGTCTACATTCAACTTGTAGTATGTTCAT
Organism: Aegilops speltoides; assembly: GCA_021437245.1. Lineage (NCBI taxonomy): Eukaryota > Viridiplantae > Streptophyta > Magnoliopsida > Poales > Poaceae > Aegilops > Aegilops speltoides. Next base: position 492,153,719 of record CM038142.1, read on the forward strand.
TTAGATTGAGCGATCATATGTTCTAACTATGATTGTACTAGGTCAGATATGTCGTGTGCTATTGTATTGTATTTTTTACGTATAATAAGTGGTGTGATGATGTACAAATTCATGGTGCTTATGTAAAAATATGTGATTGTATCTTTTTTAACTTGGTTGGTGCTTCTACGAGCCAACCAACTATCCTCCCCGGCATAGAAACGAGTCATAAGGGAGGTAAGCGCTGCCATTGTCTTCGGCTTTCCAGGCCGAGCTGCCTTGCTAGCCATCCATCTCGAATACTATGCCTGAAGGCCGCTATGGCTTCGGCATCTGGAAAGTTGACGATTTGGTTCTTCTTGGTCAAAAACTGGTTCCAGAATTGCCGGGCTGACTCGTCGGGCTGCTGGATTACGTGGCTCAGGTCATTGGTGTCCGGAGGCCGGACATAAGTACCATGAAAGTTAGCTCGAAAAGCATCCTCGAGCTGCTCCGAACATCCTATGGAGTCGTCGGAAGGCTATTTAGGTAGTGTCGAGCCGGACCTTTGAGCTTGAATGGTAGGTATTTGATGGCATGAAGGTCGTCGCCTCGTGCCATGTGGATGTGTAGTAGGAAGTCTTCTATCCATATGGCCAAATCTGTCGTTCCATCGTAGGGCTTGATATTTACGGGCTTGAAGCCCTCCGGGAATTGGTGCTGCATCACTCTATCTCTGAAGCACAGAGGGTGAGCGGTGCCCCTGATTCGGGCTACGTTGCACCGGAGACCATCTATCGTCTGGGCTCGTTGTTGCTCCCGAGCTCTGTCGTTTCAGTCTAGCCAAGCTTGGTAACTGTCCAGTCAAACAGGTGAGTTGTCTTTTGGTCCATAGATGGACCTTGTTAGACCTGCGCGGGCATCTAGGTCACTTTGTAGGCCGTACTCATAGGCTGGCCGAACTGGCTCCTTGCCTGGACGGTGAGGTGGAGTGAGAGGTTGTTCGGTTTTATCGGCCGACCTATCCCATCCTCGAGGGGGGACATCCTCGGCTTGAGGTTGCTGTCGGTGCCATGATCCTCGAGGTTGTCCGCATTATCCGGAGTGTCGTTCTCTCCGGTGTCTGTGTTGCTTGCATGGCTTCGGCATGCCTTGGAGTGATGGTGTTGTCTACGGCGCCTGTGCGGCTCATGGACAGGCTTGCCGCTATCCTTTCTGGGGGTGTCTCCGTCCTTCGGAGTGTCCACCAAATATCGTAAGTGGACGTGGCCATCCAGTGGCCAGTGACGGGGGGTGCGGCGTCGATGTTGGCAGTGGCTCCGCTATCCTCGTCCATGAAATAGGTGTTTTCTGAAGTGTAGTCCAACATGTCGATTAAGTCCTCGACCATGGCCACAGGGTGGGTGGTGGTTGGGACGCAAAATTCACCGAAGTATGTCTCAAAGGGCTACTGAACGCAAGCCGCGGGCAGGTCCTCCCGAATAGCCATCATCTGGATTCATTCCAATGCCTCATTTAATAAAGCGAAGGTCGTCAGACTGGTATGCGGTAGCCGCCGGGGGCCGGCTTCCAATGTGGTGAGGCAAGGAGTGATCGGGGCCAGAGTGGGAACCTGATCTTTGAGGGCCGAGTTAACCTCGAGGCCCGAGGCCGGATAGTTGTAAGAAACTGAGGACAAGACCTGGTCTTCGGATACCGCTTACATGTTGGGGCTCGAAGCCGAGTTGTCGAGGGGGAGTTTGGCTAGGGATGACTCTTGGCCATCGAACGTCGACCCATAGCTGCGGCTCAAGGCTGCACAAGTGTTGCAAGGAGAGGGTTCAGCCGAAAGAGATTCTCAGCGTCCAAACATTCTGCATTGTGGCCCGAAGATGGGTTTTCGTCGGTCATTGGGGACGCGGTCGAAAGGGATTCCGGGTCTCTGTTCAAGTGGATACGTCTGAGCTCGACGCCGGATGAGGGATTGGGGTCGATCCGCAGATTGGATAAGGGGACAGCCCCGGAGTGGGCGCAGCAAATCCGGTAAAAACTAGATCGCCTCGGGAGTCCGCAACGTACTCCAGACTATCGAATCGAATCCGGTGCTTGGGAGCAAAGTTGTTGATCTGATCTAGATGACCAGTTGGGTTGGCGTGCAGCACGATGCTACCAAACACGAAGAGTTGGTCAGGGACAAAGAGATCCCCGGAGCTGGCGCCTTCTGTTGGAAATATGCCCTAGAGGCAATAATAAAATGGTTATTATTATATTTCCTTGTTCATGATAATTGTCTATCATTCATGCTATAATTGTATTGACCGGAAGCCGTAATACAGGTGTGGATACATAGATCACAACAAGTCCCTAGTGAGCCTCTAGTTGACTAGCTCGTTGATCAACAGATGGTCATGGTTTCCTGACTATGGACATCGGATGTCATCGATAAAGGGATCACACCATTAGGAGAATGATGTGATGGGCAAGACCCAATCCTAAGCATAGCACAAGATCGTGTAGTTCGTTTGCTAAAGCTTTTCTAGTGTCAAGTATCATTTCCTTAGACCATGAGATTGTGCAACTCCCAGGTCCCGTAGGAATGCTTTGGGTGTACCAAACATCACAACATAACTGGTTGGCTATAAAGGTGCACTACAGGTATCTCTGAAAGTGTCTGTTGGGTTGGCACGAATCGAGACTGGGATTTGTCACTCCGTATGACGGAGAGGTATCTCTGGGCCCACTCGGTAATGCATCATCATAATGAGCTCAATGTGACTAAGTACTTGGTCACGGGATCATGCATTACGGAACGAGTAAAGTGAATTGCCGGTAACGAGATTGAACAAGGTATTGGGATACCGACGATCGAATCTCGGGCAAGTAACGTACCGATTGACAAAGGGAATTGTATACGGGATTACTTGAATCCTCGACATCGTGGTTCATCCGATGAGATCATCGTGGAACATGTGGGAGCTAACATGGGTATCTAGATCCTGCTGTTGGTTATTGGCCAAAGAGATGTCTCGGTCATGTCTGCATGATTCCCGAACCCGTAGGGTCTACACATTTAAGGTTCGATGACGCTAGGGTTATAAGGAAGATTTGTATGTGATTACAGAATGTTGTTATGAGTCCCGGATGATATCCCGGATGTCACGAGGAGTTTCGGAATGGTTCGGAGGTGAACATTTATATATGGGAAGTCATCATACGCTCACCGAAATATTCGGGGGTATACCGGCATTGTACCGGGACCACCGGAGGGGTTCCGGGGGTCCACCAGGAGGGTCCACCTGCCCCGGAGGGCCTCATGGGCTGTAGGTGGAAGGAAACCAGCCCCGAAGTGGGCTGGGCGCCATACCCCCTAGGGCCCATGCGCCTAGGGTTGGGGGGAACTGTTGGGGAACGTAGTAATTTCAAAAAGTTTCCTACGCACACGCAAGATCATGGTGATGCATAGCAATGAGAGGGGAGAGTGTTGTCTACGTACCCTCGTAGACCGAAGCGGAAGCGCTGACGCAACGTAGAGGAAGTAGCCGACGCCCTCCCGGTCCAACCGATCCAAGCACCGCATCCGGCACCTCCGAGTTCTTGACACGCGACAGCTCGATGACGCACCTCGATCTCCAATCCAGAGAGGCTCCGAGGGGAGTTCCGTCAAGACGACGGCGTGGTGACGATCTTGATGTTCTCTGTCGCAGGCTTCGCCTAAGCACCGCTACAATATGATCGAGGTGTAATATCGTGGAGGGGGCATCGCACACGGCCGAGGAACGATCAATGATCAACTTGTGTGTCTATGGGTGCCCCTACCCCGTATATAAAGGAGTGGAGGAGGGGAGGGCCGCTCTCTATGGCGCGCCTTAGGGGAGTCCTACTCCCACCGGGAGTAGGATTCCCTTTCCTAGTCCAACTAGGAACCCTTCCATATAATAGGAGTAGGAGAGAAGGAAAGGGAAGAGAGAAGGAGAAGGAAGGAAGGGGCGCCTCCTCCCTAGTCCAATTCGGACTAGCCAAAGGGAGGGTGCGCCACCCTTTAGGCCCTCTCTCTTTTTCCCGTATGGCCCAATGAGGCCCAATACGAATTCCCGTAACTCTCCCAGATCAAAAATACCGAATGACTCGAACCTTCCGAACTCCGAATATAGTCGTCCAATATATCGATCTTTACGCCTCAACCATTTCGAGACTCCTCGTCATGTCCCCGATCTCATCCGGGACTCGAACTCCTTCGGTACATCAAAACTCATAAACTCATAATATAACTGCATCATCGAAACCTTAAGCGTGCGGACCCTACGGTTCGAGAATAATGTAGTCATGACCGAGACATGTCTCCGTCAATAACCAATAGCGGACCTGGATGCCCATATTGGTTCCTACATATTCTACGAAGATCTTTATCGGTCAAACCGCATAACAACATACGTTGTTCCTTTGTCATTGGTATGTTACTTGCCCGAGATTCGATCGTCGGTATCCAATACCTAGTTCAATCTCGCACGGCAAGTCTGTTTACTCGCTCAGTAATACATCATATCGCAACTAACTCATTAGTTGCAATGCTTGCAAGGCTTAAGTGATGTGCATTACCGAGAGGGCCCAGAGATACCTCTCCGACATTCGGAGTGACAAATCCTAATCTCAAAATACGCCAACCCAACAAGTACCTTTGGAGACACCTGTAGAGCACCTTTATAATCACCTAGTTACGTTGTGACGTTTGGTAGCACACAAAGTGTTCCTCCGGTAAACGGGAGTTGCATAATCTCATAGTCATAGGAACATGTATAAGTCATGAAGGAAGCAAAAGCAACATACTAAAACGATCGTGTGCTAAGCTAACGGAATGGGTCATGTCAATCAAATCATTCAACTAATGATGTGATCCCGTTAATCAAATAACAACTCTTTGTCCATGGTTAGGAAACATAACCATCTTTGATTAACAAGCTAGTCAAGTAGAGGCATACTAGTGACACTGCTTGTCTATATATTCACACATGTATTATGTTTTCGTTAATACAATTCTAGCATGAATAATAAACATTTATCATGATATAAGGAAATAAATAATAACTTTATTATTGCCTCTAGGCATATTTCCTTCAGCCTCCCACTTGCACTAGAGTCAATAATCTAGATCACATCACCATGTGATTAACATCGATAGTTCACATCATCATGTGATTAACACCCATAGTTCACATCGCCATGTGACCAACACCCAAAGGGTTTCCTAGATTCAGTAATCTAGTTCACATTGCTATGTGATTAACACCCAAAGAGTACTAAGGTGTGATCATGTTTTGCTTGTGAGAGAATCTTAGTCAACGGGTCTTTCACATTCATATCCGTTATGTATTTTGCAATTTTCTATGTCTACAATGCTCTGCACGGAGCTACTCTAGCTAATTGCTTCCGCTTTCAATATGTATCTAGATCGAGACTTAGAGTCATCCAAATCGGTGTCAAAACTTGCATCGACGTAACCCTTTACGACGAACCTTTTGTCACTTCCATAATCGAGAAACATATCCTTATTCCACTAAGGATAATTTTGACCGCTGTCCAGTGATCTACTCCTAGATCACTATTGTACTCCCTTGCCAAACTCAGAGCAGGGTATACAATAGATCTGGTACACAGCATGGCATACTTTATAGAACCTATGGCCAAGGCATAGGGAATGACTTTCATTCTCTTTCTATCTTCTGTCGTGGTCGGGTTTTGAGTCTTACTCAATTTCACACCTTGTAACACAGCAAGAACTCTTTCTTTGACTGCTCCATTTTGAACTACTTCAAAATCTTGTCAAGGTATGTACTCATTGAAAAACTTATCAAGCGCCTTGATCTATCTCTATAGATCTTGATGCTCAATATGTAAGCAGCTTCACCGAGGTCTTTCTTTGAAAAACTCCTTTCAAACCCTCCTTTATGCTTTGCGAATAATTCTACATTATTTCCGATCTACAATATGTCATTCACATATACTTATCGTAAATGCTGTAGTGCTCCCACTCACTTTCTAGTAAATACAGCTTCATTGCAAGTCTGATAAACTATATGCTTTGATCAACTTATCAAAGCGTATATTCCAACTCCGAGATGCTTGCACCAGTCCATAGATGCACATTTTGTTAACACCTTTAGGATCGACAAAACCTCTTGGTTGCATCACATACAACTCTTCTTTAATAACTCCATTAAAGAATGCAGTTTTGTTTATCCATTCGCCAGATTTCATAAAATGTGGCAATTGCTAACATGATTCGGACAGACTTTTAAGCATTGATACGAGTGAGAAAATCTCATTGTATTCAACATCTTGAACTTTGTCAAAAACCTTTTTCGACAAGTCTAGCTTTGTGGATAGTAACACTACTATCGTCGTCGCCTTCCTCTTGAAGATCCATTTATTTTCTATGGCTTGCCGATCATCGGGCAACTCCACCAAATTCCACACTTTGTTCTCATACATGGATCTCATCTCAGATTTCATGGCCTCAAGCCATTTCGCGGAATCTGGGCTCATCATCGCTTCCTCATAGTTCGTAGGTTCATCATGGTATAGTTACATGACTTGCAGAACAGGATTACCGTACCACTCTGGTGCGGATCTCACTCTGGTTTACCTACGAGATTCGGTAGTAACTTGATCTGAAGTTACATGATCATCATCATTAGCTTCCTCACTAATTGGTGTAGTAGTCACAGGAATAGATTTCTGTGATGAACTACTTTCCAATAAGGGAGAAGGTACAATTACCTCATCAAGTTCTACTTTCCTCCCACTCACTTCTTTCGAGAGAAACTCCTTCTCTAGAAAGGATCCATTTATTAGCAACGAATGTTTTGCCTTCGGATCTGTGATAGAAGGTGTACCCAACAATTTCCTTTGGGTATTCCATGAAGATGCACTACTCCGATTTGGGTTTGAGCTTATCAGGATGAAACTTTTTCACATAAGCATCGCAGCCCCAAACTTTAAAAAACGACAACTTTGGTTTCTTGCTAAACCACAGTTCATATAGTGTCGTCTCAACGGATTTAGATGGTGCCCTATTTAACGTGAATGCAGCTGTCTCTAATGCATGATCCCAAAACGATATTGGTAAATCGGTAAGAAACATCATAGATTGTACTATATCCAATAAAGTACGGCTATGACGTTCGGACACACCATTATGATGTGGTGTTCCGGTGGCATGAATTTGTGAAACTATTCCACATTGTTTTAATTGAAGACCAAACTCGTAACTCAAATATTTGTCTCCACGATCAGATCGTAGAAACCTTATTTTCTTGTCACGATGATTTTTCCACTTCACTCTGAAATTCTTTGAACCTTTCAACTATTTCAGACTTATGTTTCATCAAGTAGATATACCCATATCTGCTCAAATCATCTGTGAAGGTCAGAAAATAACGATACCCGCCGTGAGCCTTAACACTCATCAGATCGCATACATCAGTATGTATTATTTCCAATAAGTTAGTTGCTCACTCCACTGTTCCGGAGAACGGAGTCTTAGTCATCTTGCCCATGAGGCATGGTTTGCAAGCATCAAGTGATTCATAATCAAGTGATTCCAAAATCCCATCAACATGGAGTTTCTTCATGCGCTTTACACCATTATGACCTAAACGGCAGTGCCACAAATAAGTTGCACTATCATTATTAACTTTGCATCTTTTGGTTTCAATATTATGAATATGTGTATCACCACGATCGAGATCCAATGAACCATTTTCATTGGGTGTGTAACCATATAAGGTTTTATTCATGTAAATGAATAACAATTTATTCTATAACTTTAAATGAATAATCAGATTGCAATAAACATGATCAAATCATATTCATGCTCAACGCAAACGCCAAATAACATTTATTTAGGTTCAACACTAATCCCGAAAGTATAGGGAGTGTGCGATGATGATCATATAAATCTTGAAACTACTTTCAACACACATCGTCACTTCACCCTTAACTAGTTTCTGTTTATTCTGCAACTCCAATTTCGAGTTACTACTCTTAGCAACTGAACCAGTACCAAATACCGAGGGGTTGCTATAAACACTAGCAAAGTACACATCAATAACATGTATATCAAATATACCTTTGTTCACTTAGCCATCCTTCTTATCCGCCAAATACTTGGGGTAGTTCTGCTTCCAGTAACCAGTCCCTTTGCGGTAGAGAAGCACTTAGTCTCGTGCTTAGGTCCAGACTTGGGATTCTTCACTTGAGCAGCAACTTGCTTGCCGCTCTTCTTGAAGTTCCCTTCTATCCCTTTGCCCTTTTCTTGAAACTAGTGGCCTTGTTAACCATCAACACTTGATGTTCTTTCTTGATTTCTACCTTCATCGATTTCATCATCATGAAAAACTCGGAATTATTTTCATCATCCCTTGCATACTATAGTTCATCACGAAGTTCTACTAACTTGGTGATGGTGACTAGAGAATTCTCATCAATCACTATCTTATCTCGAAGATTAACTCCCACTTGATTCAAGCGATTGTAGTACCTGCATAATCTGAGCACATGCTCACTAGTTGAGCGATTCTCCTCCATCGCTTTAGCTATAGAACTTGTTGGAGACTTCATATCTCTTAACTCGGTATTTGCTTGAAATATTAACTTCAACTCCTGGAACATCTCATATGGTCCATGATGTTCAAAACATCTTTGAAGTCCCGATTCTAAGCCATAAAGCATGGTGCACAAAACTATCAAGTAGTCATCATATTGAGCTAGCCAAACGCTCATAACGCCTCGATCTACTCCTGCAATAGGTCATCACCTAGCGTGCATTAAGGACATAATTCTTCCAGGCAGATTGAGGATAAACCTCGGATCGCGGATCCAATCCGCATCATTGCTACTAACATTTTTCAATACAATTTTCTCTAGGAACATATGAAAATAAACATATGAAAGCAACAACGCGAGCTATTGATCTTACAACATAATTTGCAAAATACTACCAGGCCTAAGTTCATGATAAATTTAAGTTCAATTAATCATATTACTTAAGAACTCCCACTTAGACAGACATCTCTCTAGTCATCTAAGTGATCACGTGATCCAAATCAACTAAACCATAACCGATCATCACGTGAGATGGAGTAGTTTTCAATGGTGAACATCACTATGTTGATCATATCTACTATATGATTCACGCTCGACCTTTCGGTCTTCGTGTTCCGAGGCCATATCTGCATATGCTAGGCTCGTCAAGTTTAACCCTAGTATTCTGCGTGTGCAAAACTGGCTTGCACCCGTTGTAGATGGACGTAGAGCTTATCACACCCGATCATCACATGGTGTGCGGGCACGATTTAACTTTGGCAACGGTGCATACTCAGGAGAACACTTCTTGATAATTAGTGAGAGATCATCTTAAAATGCTACCGTCAATCAAAGCAAGAATAAGATGTATAATAGATAAACATCATATGCAATCAAAATATGTGACATGATATGGCCATGATCATCTTGCGCCTTTGATCTCCATCTCCAAAGTACTGTCATGATCTCTATCGTCACCGGCACGACACCATGATCTCCATCATCTTGATCTATATCAATGTGTCGTCACATGGTTGTCTCGCAAACTATTGCTCTTGCAACTATTGCTGTCGCATAGCGATAAAGTAAAGCAATTATTTGGCACTTGCATCTTATGCAACAAAGAGACATCCATAGGGCTTCTGCCAGTTGCCGATAACTTCAACAAAACATGATCATCTCATACAACAACTTATATTTTATCACGTCTTGACCATATCACATCACAACATGCCCTGCAAAAACAAGTTAGACGTCCTCTACTTTGTTGTTGCAAGTTTTACGTGGCTGCTACGGGCTGAGCAAGAACCGTTCTTACCTACGCATCAAAACCACAACGATAGTTTGTCAAGTTGGTGCTGTTTTAACCTTCGCAAGGACCGGGCGTAGCTACACTCGTTCAACTAAAGTTGGAGAAACCGACACCGCTAGTCACCGTGTGCATAGCACGGCGGTAAAACCAGTCTCGCGTGGCGTCTGGCGTAATGTCGGTCCGGCCGCTTCATCCAACAATACCGCCAACCAAAGTATGACATGCTTTGGTAAGCGGATGACTTATATCGCCCACAACTCACTTGTGTTCTACTCGTGCATATAACATCAACGCATAAAACCTGGCTCGATACCACTATTGGGGAACGTAGTAATTTCAAAAATTTCCCACGCACACGCAAGATCATGGTGATGCATAGCAACGAGAGGGAGAGTGTTGTCTACGCACCCTCGTAGACCAAGCGAAGCGTTGACGCAACGTAGAGGAAGTAGTCGACGTCCTCCCGGTCCAACCGATCCAAGCACCGTTACTTCGCACCTCCGACTTCTTGACACGCGTGCAGCTCGATGACGCACCCTCGATCTCCAATCCAAGAGAGGCTCCGAGAGGGAGTTCTCACAAGACGACGGCGTGGTGACGATCTTGATGTTCTCTGTCGCGCAGGCTTCGCCTAAGCACCGCTACAATATGATCGAGGTGTAATATCGTGGAGGGGGGCATCGCACACGGCTGAGGAACGATCAATGATCAACTTGTGTGTCTATGGGGTGCCCCTACCCCCGTATATAAAGGAGTGGAGGAGGGGGAGGGCCGGCCCTCTCTATGGCGCGCCCTAGGGGAGTTCTACTCCCACCGGAGTAGGATTCCCTTTCCTAGTCCAACTAGGAACCCTTCCATATAGTAGGAGTAGGAGAGAAGGAAAGGGAAGAGAGAAGGAGAAGGAAGGAAGGGGCGCCTCCTCCCTAGTCCAATTCAGACTAGCCAAAGGGAGGTGCGCCACCCTTTAGGCCCTCTCTCTTTTTCCAGTATGGCCCAATGAGGCCCAATACGAATTCCAGAACTCTCCTGTACTTCAAAAATACCCAATGACTCGGAACCTTTCCGAACTCCGAATATAGTCGTCCAATATATTGATCTTTACGTCTCGACCATTTCGAGACTCCTCGTCATGTCCCCGATCTCATCCGGGACTCCGAACTCCTTCGTACATCAAAACTCATAAACTCATAATATAAGCATCATCGAAACCTTAAGCGCATGGACCCTGCGGTTCGAGAATAATGTAGTCATGACCGAGACATGTCTCCGTCAATAACCAATAGCGGACCTGGATGCCCATATTGGTTCCTACATATTCTACGAAGATCTTTATCGGTCAAACCGCACAACAACATACGTTGTTCCTTTGTCATCGGTATGTTACTTGCCCGAGATTTGATCGTCGGTATCCAATACCTAGTTCAATCTCGTTACGCAAGTCTCTTTACTCGCTCAGAATACATCATCTCGCAACTAACTCATTAGTTGCAATGCTTGCAAGGCTTAAGTGATGTGCATTACCGAGAGGGCCCAGAGATACCTCTCCGACATTCGGAGTGACAAATCCTAATCTCAAATACGCCAACCCAACAAGTACCTTTGGAGACACCAGAGAGCATCTTTATAATCACCCAGCTTATGTTGTGACGCTTGGTAGCACACAAAGTGTTCCTCCGGTAAACGGGAGTTGCATAATCTCATAGTCATAGGAACATGTATAAGTCATGAAGGAAGCAATAGCAACATACTAAAACCATCGTGTGCTAAGCTAACGGAATGGGTCATGTCAATCAGATCATTCAACTAATGATGTGATCCCGTTAATCAAATAACAACTCTTTGTCCATGGTTAGGAAACATAACCATCTTTGATTAACAAGCTAGTCAAGTAGAGGCATACTAGTGACACTGCTTGTCTATATATTCACACATGTATTATGTTTCCGGTTAATACAATTCTAGCATGAATAATAAACATTTATCATGATATAAGGAAATAAATAATAACTTTATTATTGCCTCTAGGGCATATTTCCTTCAGGAACCCTAAAGGGGGCGCCCCCTTGCTTGGGGGGCAAGCCGCCGCCCCCCCTCTAGATCTCATCTAGAGGGGCCGGCCTGTTGGGGAACGTAGTAATTTCAAAAATTTTCCTACGCATACGCAAGATCATGGTGATGTATAGCAACGAGAGGGGAGAGTGTTGTCTACATACCCTTGTAGACCCGGCGCGAAGCGATCACAACGTAGAGGAAGTAGTCGACGTTCTCCTCGCGATCCGACCGATCCCGGCGCCGTTACTCGACGCCCCGAGTTCTTGACACACGACAGCTCGATGACGTCCCTCAGATCTCGATCCAGCCGAGTGTCGAGGAGAGTTCCACAAGACGACGGCGTGGTGACGATCTTGATGTTTCACCGGCGCAGGGCTTCACCTAAGCTTCGCGACGGTATAACCGAGGTGGAATATGGTGGAGGGGGGCACCGCACACGGCTAAGGAACGATCTAAAGATCAACTTGTGTGTTCCAAGGTGCCCCCCTGCCCGTAGATATAAAGGAGCAAGGGGAGGGGGCGGCCATGGGAGGCGCGCCCCAGGAGTCCTACTCCCCGGGTAGGATTCCCCAATCCTAGTTGGACTAGGATTCCTGAGGGGGAAGAGAGAGAGGGGCGCCCCTTCTCCTAGTCCTAATAGGACTAGGGAAGGGGAGGCGCCAGCCTCCTAGGGCTGCCCTTCTCCTTTCCACTAAGGCCCATCGAGGCCCATTTACCTCCCGGGGTTCCAGAACCTCCCTTACTCCGTAAATTCCGTTTTACCGAACCATTCCAACTCCAAACATAGGCTTCAATATATCAATCTTTATGTCTCGACCATTTCGAGACTCCTCGTCATGTCCGTGATCACATCCGGACTCCGAACTCCTTCGGTACATCAAAATACATAAACTCATAATAACCATCCATCGAAACCTTAAGCGTGCGGACCCTACGGTTCGAGAACAATGTAGACATGACCTAGAACTATTCACGGTCAATAACCAACAGCGGGACCTGGATGCCCATATTGGTTCCTACATATTCTACTGAAGATCTTTATCGGTCAGACCGCATAACAACATACGTTGTTCCCTTTGTCATCGGTATGTTACTTGCCCGAGATTCGATCGTCGGTATCCAATACCTAGTTCAATCTCGCTACCGCAAGTCTCTTTACTGCTCAGAATACATCATCTCACAACTAACTCATTAGTTGTAGTGCTTGCAAGGCTTCAAATGATGTGCATTACCGAGAGGGCCCAGAGATACCTCTCCGATAATCGGAGTGACAAAACCTAATCTCAAATACGCCAACCCAACATCCGCCTTTGGAGACACTGTAGTACTCCTTTATAATCACCCGATTACGCTGTGACGCTTGGTAGCACCCAAAGTGTTCCTCCGTAAACGGAGTTGCATAATCTCATAGTTGCAGGAACATGTATATGTCATGGATAAAAGCAGTAGCAACATACTAAACGATCGTGTGCTAAGCTAAGGAATGGGTCATGTCAATCGATCATTCAACTAATGATGTGACCTTGTTAATCAAATAACAACCCTTTGTTCATGGTTAGGAAACATAACCATCTTTGATTAACAAGCTAGTCTAGTAGGCATACTAGTGACACTGCTTGTCTATGTATTCACACATGTATTATGTTTCCGGTTAATACAATTCTAGCATGAATAATAAACATTTATCATGATATAAGGAAATAAATAATAACTTTATTATTGCCTCTAGGGCATATTTCCTTCAGTCTCCCACTTGCACTAGAGTCAATAATCTAGATCACATCACAATGTGATTAACATCGATAGTTCACATCATCATGCGATTAACACCCATAGTTCACATCGCTATGTGACCAACACCCAAAGGGTTTACTAGATTCAGTAATCTAGTTCACATCGCTATGTGATTAACACCCAAAGAGTACTAAGGTGTGATCATGTTTTGCTTGTGAGAGAGTCTTAGTCAATGGGTCTTTCACATTCAGATCCGTTATGTATTTTGCAATTTTTCTATGTCTACAATGCTCGCACGGCTACTCTAGCTAATTGCTCCCACTTTCAATGTGTATCTAGATCGAGACTTAGAGTCATCCGGATCGGTGTCAAAACTTGCATCGACGTAACCCTTTACGCACCTAACCTTTTGTCACTTCCATAATCGAGAAACATATCCTTATTCCACTAAGGATAATTTTGACCGCTGTCCAAAGATCTACTCCTAGATCACTATTGTACTCCTTGCGAAACTCGGTCAGGGTATACAATAGATCGGTACACAAACATGGCATACTTTAT